>JAUYWH010000007.1:9077558-9089439 GCA_034779795.1 Ctenopoma multispine | reverse complement strand
CCTAAATTTTTGCTGGTGCTCCTAACTTTTTGAAGTTGGGAGCACCAGTGCTACCAGGAAAAAAAGTTAATTTCGAGTCCTGTAAGATGTTTTTTTAACAGTAGTTAAAACTTTTTAGCTGGCATCGCAACAAACACTAAAAAAGTGGCTAGTTAGTTTTTAGTTTAAGTTTAATTTTGTTTGAAACACACATTTACATATTATCAACAATGACCCAATAAGTCCAGAACTTATTTTTATTATAATATTATTATATTAATACAGAAGCATTAGCTAGAAAGCTAGAAAAAAAAAAAAAGATTATTGTCAATTAGGCTGTCACAAGAAATTTGTCTTAATAAACTGGTGCAGAAAAAAAGCCAGAAATGTAGGCAGTAGTCATAAATATAGGCAATATCTAGGTATGCCCTGAGACTTGCAGAGTAAAAAGAGCAGCACTGCAGTTGCATTATTGTGGCACATCTGGTAGGAATCGCTGGGGGACCTGGGCCTGGCTGGTGATACTTACTGTTTAATCGTTTTGGGGGAAAATGATAAATGATTAAATGTGTGCCAACAGCAAAACGTATAAGAGATGAAGAAAACTAAGAGCCTGGTGAAACATAAACAAAAGTAAAATAGATATAGGCTAAATTTTGAATCTATTTCTAAAGAAACAGATGGTTATAATAATAATAATTATACAAAAGAAGAAAAAAAAATGAATCATTAATCCACTTTAAGAAAATGTTGTTGGACAATTGCACATACTGTAGATGATGCACTACAGGGTTTTGGTGTCTTGTCCAAGGATGTCTCGACATGTGCCCAGGAAGAACCACTAATCCTAAGAACTCATGGAAGCACTTAAGTGAACTTCTTCTCGTAGCAGATTTAACACACAAACCCTTTTGAAAATAGCTGAAACAATTATGTTATAATTATCTTTCAGTCGCTGCAAACCTCAAGCTGCACAGTCCCGTATTCACTTACTGCATGTTAGTATAAAGTGCCCATTAGTTGTTGACTGTCAGTCATTGTGAAAAGCACTGACTGTCCTTTGCAGACATGTGACAGATCTGATGGTTTTCTTCTTGTTTGGCTATAAAGAATTCTCCGTAGAAATGCAGACTCTTTTCATACAGTGTGCTTTTCATTGAAGTACCCTGGGACAAAAAGACTCAAACATGACCTTGACTGACAGTCAACCGCTGAATCAATAGTTGGTCGTTTCGGTGTGAGCTACATGACTCACCTTGAATACAACAACTGTGTAATATTTTCTTTGATATGAAAGTAAATACAATCCAGACAAGACTACAATCTTCACTGGGGACGTCCGTGAATCTTGACAGCTACATTACAGTATTGCCTGTTGGAAGCATTATCCAACATAGCATTTTGTACTGTAACCCATGGGTGTATAACAACAATCTTTGAAATACTGTAGCTGAATGTACTTTTATATTTCCACAATTGCTACAGCTCATGTAAAATAATGACTCGAATTAAGGTTACCTCAAGAACAAAACTGTAACAAGCAGCAGTGAATGTGATGGAGAAGCGTTCTGAATATAGGGGGGATCCATGTGGCAATAAACATCAGTAATAACAACCATTTACAAACACTATGCAGCACAAGTCAGTCGGCACAAGCGGCACATGGATGAGTGGTTGATGCTGCTGCCTCTCTGCTAGAAAGTTTGAAACCAGGGTGTCCCCTTGCTTGTGGGGATTTGGCTTCTTCCCACTGTCCAATCATGTTATATTCATTGGTGACTGTAAATTGCCAGTTTGGTATAAATTTGAATAGTTGTCTGTCTCTGTTTGTCTCTACTTGTCAGCTCTAAAATAAACTGGTGAATTGGTGTCCAGGGTGTTTCCCACCCAGTGACTACTGGGATTGACTCCAGCACCACTATAACCGTTGACCGGATAGGCAGATTAGACAATGGATGGATGTAGAATTTTAGACTGTTCTATTAGAAATTAAAGAAACATCCTCTATTATTTTTAATTCTATTGCGTATCCTTGTAATGCAGATAATTGTTTGTTCAGTCCTGTTTAGATTTAGTGGAAGATAAAAAAACATTGCTTGCTTCTGCCTTTCGTAGTCTACAGAAGCCCAGTTGCCTCGGAAATTTTATGTCTATTCATAAAGTGATATTTGTAATCTGAATATAAAGATATATTTCGTTGGTCACATCTGCATCACAGCTGAAAATACTTTCACTTGTCATATATGTCTGAATATATTCAGACTCTACTGCTTGTTTGAAGACATTCAGAGAAAATTGGTTTGCACTTAGAGCACAAATCATAACAGATATCAAATTTTATTTTTTCGTGCGAAATATTATATGGGTGACATTAAAAAAATAGGCTGCATCTTGCATTCCTAAAATGTTATAAGTCCCCCAAAATCTTGTGCAACAAACCCACATTATATTTGTGAAAATGTTTTGTGTGCTAGATGACTTCATCAGTAGAAAACATAATTAGCACAGTTCACTTGCTGCTTAGTTTATCCGAATGCACTCCACAACTGATGTCAAAACTCATCATCTCTCCAAAAATAGCTCTAATGAGCTGGAGGGCAGGCTTTTGTGCAAAAGTAAGCTATGATCAGATAAAATAGACTGTCTATAGTAGCACACAACTTTCTAAAAACTGCAGCTCAAGATATACATCCTCACCTTCTGTCACCTGGCTTCGATCCCAGCCTGCTGTCGCAAGGGAAACAACATGAAAACCATCAAAACACCTCAAGGACTCTGACTCTGCACACCATTTCATCACAAGTGCTACGGTGGTGAAGAGACCCTTTTAGACTTGGGTGATTATAAGCCCTCATTTTCTATTCTGGCTCATCAAGCAGCTGTCTAAACAAAGCTGAGTTTGCTCAGGTACCGTTCCCTGGCTGGGGGAAATGCTGTGTGTTAGCGTTATTACCATGCACTGTTTTGCATCATTGAACATTTCTGGGTACTCGCCTAGATCCTGACCCACTTTGGTGTCTTTGTGTTTCCAATATTTAGATCAAGTGATATCGAGGAAGATAAATGCCATGCTGTCTGACGGGCTGTGTGGAGGCTATATCATGGAGCAAATGAATAAAACAAATGCCAGACTCAACGGTGGATGTTTTGAAATGAGTCTGCTGTACAATTGAGCAGATTCATGTATAAAAAATAGCTTTTCACCCAAAAAGATAAGAAATGGATGATCTTCTGCAATAAATCTGACTATTTAGCTCTGCAGGGTGTTCGAGTGCGAGGGGCTGCGCCGTGTCTGGTTTATGAGGCTATCGATTTATTGTTCTGTAAATCAAATATGAGCAAACAAATTCAGAACGAATGCATTTGTTTAAACAGTGGGATGATTGTATTGGTTCAATCAATCTCAAGTGTTAATCACTGTACCATATGTAGGGCTGCAAACAGCACCATTCATTACGACCACTGTTCTGAAAATGACACGAGGTGTGAGTTGTGAATGACTGCGGTAGTATATTCCTGCAGCAGTCTCGGGTTGGTCTCATAAAGTAGCAGTGACATTTGGCCAGAATGCCTGCAGTGGGCACGACTTGCTTAATGAACTAACATGTTCATGTTGGCAGCACATAAGTGAACCATTTATTAGTGGGCTGGGAATAGACACAGGGTGCAATTGGGTTGGTAATGACAGCAGCTGCCACATGACAATAACTCTCAACACAGCAAAAATAAGGTGGGGTCTTGCAGAGATTTTCTCATTCATTTCTAAAATGAAGCGTTTTTACTTTGGGCCATAACATTGACCAAAATACTAAATCTTATTTTGTTAAAACTGAACAGAAGACATAATGCTAAAAACACATTTTTATTATCAGAAGATTGTTGTATTGTATGTTGGTAAATAAATAAAAAAACAATTCTTAGATGCTGTAGTATAAAAAAAAGTTTATTATTCAACAGGAATGCCACTTGCTGTTGTCTTCACACAACACCTAGCAACCTGCAATGCAAAAATAGAAGAGAAAGAAACTGAAAGCAGAAAGTAAAAAAAGAGCAAACCGCAAAATAATGGCAAATAATTAAAGTGATAGTTTATAGTTTTCTAAACGCCCAACCAAAAAACTAAACACGATAAACCAGAATGAGAATAGTTGGCTTGTTTTCTTACTGCCATATACAGATGCTTTCATGACATGACTGATATGTGGTCAACAAATGTGAAGTTCAGGTGACACTTAGTTTAGTGCTTAGATAAAAAATGAGTGAAATAGCAAATATATATGTATAAAGTAAAAAAAAATGTTATACCACAACTTCTAAAACACACAGATTAACACTTATTTATACCCAATAAAAAGGAAATTTAAAAACAATTGTGGTTTTTATGGATGATTATGCAATGGATTATTTCTTGACTGTTTATACGTATCTAAACTAACCGTCTCGTGGCTGAAGCTTTATCATGTAGACAAGAATGGTTTCAATCATCATCTGTCTTGGCAAAAAAGCAAATAAGTATATTTTCCCAAATGTGTACCTACTTCTTTCAGTATACAATAAAGCTTATAATAATTTGTTTGGCTATTCACATAACAAATATCTCATCATATGTCTGAGGATATATGATAAAGGACATTGTGTCTTTGGAGTGCATTAGTTTGTATAGGGAGTGAGCCTTTGTGCCCTGGGCCTGACATTTCGGCTGTGTGTGCATCAAATATAGTACAGTAATTCCCCTAAATCCACTGACTGCCTCTTTATGGATCCCCCAGTTAAAATCTGTCAACATGCATCTGACATCCAGGGTGACATTCTGTATGGAGATGCAGCTTTTAGCCAGAGACAATCAGCTCGTCCTTGAGATGGAGATAGTAGGTGATAGACCTCCTCTCTCTCGCCTCAACCTCAGATGAGCTTTTACTGTCTTGTTAAGAACAGATAGGTGCAATTATTTAACAAAATAAAGGCACTAAGCATGAGCATGCGTGCAGCCGTCGGTTATTTGTTCACACAGTCGTTGACTAAATTAGCGAGTAAAGCGTGCTGCAAATTTGAGGATGCCTTTCTCTCTCTCTCTCTCTCTCTCTCTCAGCCTCTGTCACTCTCAGCCAGTCTGAACAAACAGATGGTATCATTACATGACTGCAGAATGTGTTGGTATCAGCTGAAGTTGTGCAACCTTTATTGTCAATCACACATATTTATTCATAACTTTTCTTGTCTTATTACTTGTGAACAGCGGTAGAGTAAGAAAAGAGTCCATTCCAAAACAGTATTCTGAGAAACTGAAAAGTTAATGAAAGGTAATTATCCAGACATTAGCTTAGTTTAGCACAAAGACTGAGAACAGGTTGAAACAGCTAGCAAATTCACTATAAAACAATATATCTTAGTGATCCAAAAAGCTCAAAGTATAGAAATTATGTGCTTTTTCTTGGCAGGGCACAGTTAAGTCCTTTAGACAAAGCGAGTTTACCAGTTTCCTCATATTTCTAGTATTTATTATATGCATAAAGGTATATTTATCTTCTTTTCTGTCTGTCTGCAAGAAAGCAAATAAATGTATTTCCCAAATGAACTATTCCTTCAAAGCAAAGTCTTGTTTTTTGAAAGACTGGCGTTGTTAAACTCAGTTATTAGCCCATAACACTTATCTCCACCATCACTGCAGAAATAGTGAATGTGAACTCAGCTGGAAACATTTTTTCTAAGAGTCAAATAGTCAAGAAAACATAAAACACAAATGTCAGAACCAGTCATTTGGAGGTTTATAATAACATATATTACTTCAGAAGGTCCAATAAATGTTTTTTTCTACTAGCTGCTACTTTCATGTTTTAACTTTTTTCACAGCGTTGTGTATAGAAGGAAGTAAAATGCACAACTAACAAGACATTCACATGGTCCAAAATGAAGCAAAGGGAAAAAATGTCTGTTTGTCTGTCTGTTTCTTTCTTTGCCCCACTTTCTTTGGCTCCACTGGACTGGAAGGTAAAAGTTTTTCCATTAAAACTCTCAAGTATATTCACACATAACATTAAAACACAGGCTAAAATACCAGAATTCTTTTCAATCTTTTCAATTCAAATAAAATCAACTGCAAATAAACACAGAAAGGTTGTTCTAATAGTGAAAAGTAACAGCTCTGAAATACCATTGCCCCCTTACCGGTGAGGTATTTGTCAGCCTTTTCCATCAAATCCCACCATTGTTTGTCTCAGAGTCCAAACATATCTCTGTGTGCCATAAAGACAAGTTAATATTAACAGATTTCATCTTTACTTTTTCACAGGAACAGATGCATAAGCAGAGAGCATTCACTAAATCGACTAATGTGTATTCTATTAAGAGAGTTGAGTCTCCATAAACAGTGTTGCCAAAGGTGATAAACTTGGCCAACCTGCAAAACAAACAGCTGCTATTTTTGAATTTATTTTTATTTTTATTGTGCCCAAGGCTGGAAGCCAGGACAAGAATCACTGTAGACCCATAGAGTAACAGCAGAGGTGTTTAAAGGCAGTTGCAAAGTCTTTAAGCACCTTAAGCTCTGTTCTTTGTGCAAAACAAGAACAATCCTTATTGTAACCTGAATGTGAGAGGAGTTTAATCAGTGGCATTCACTTTAAAAAGAATGCATCAACATCCAGAGCAGGCTTTCGGATTTCAGATCTTGCATGGTTTTGAACTGGCAGCCAGCTTGTTATGAAAATGGATCTGAGAACGCTTCTGGCAGAGGCTGCATGAGCACCACTGGCATCCAGAAACAGTGATCACTTCCAACAAATAGTTGCAAATAAACACAAGAGTTAGTTATAAGAATGTTATAACATTGTTCTAATAAACACTGGATGGAAAAGGGAATTATATTTTCAATATTATAATCAGAATTTTATTATGCCAGTTTCACGACCTCTTCACAAAACTGGAATGACAGTTCAAGAATGACAGTATATTTGTCCATCAGTTATACTTTACTGCCATGTTCCCTGAAATGTTTTTTATACAAATATTTTAATATAATGCACATAGAGCTCACCACTGATTAACAACAGTAATTGTGCATAAAAAAATGCAGTGATTTTGCATTAGCTCGACACGTTTCAAAATGTGAAAAAGTACTAATCACTTCTAACTTAGTACTAAGGAAAAATGCAGATAGCTTTATTAGCTGTTTTATGTAGGAATGACTTCAAATACCTACCGAGCTACTTTACTGATGAAGGACTTCATGATGACTGAGAATGATCACCAGTCTTCTTGTTTCTGTGAATTCTGCTCTGTAAAGAAGACCAATATGCACAAAATGTTTCTTGGCGAAAGGACAATGGGAGCGTGATGTGATTTTACATTACTGCAGTTCAAGATTGTACAAGGCAACCGAATAGATAACTTAAAATGGTCATGTTTTAGCAGTGCTTCTATTATTAAATGCAGTATTTGTATCATAAAGTTTAGTTTAAATGTATTTAATTAAAAAACTAAAAAGATTGTTCCATTGTTATTAAGTTTCTTTTATTGAAAGTCATCTCACTTGTTTCACAAGTTCAGAATAACTACAAAGCTCACACACAGTTCCTCTTGTGACTTGAGACTGTAAAATGTTAACAACTGTTTCTGGCTGACTCTATGTTCTTGTTTATATTATATAAACAAATATTTCTTGGCTCAGAATGAAGTATTACGTACTGCAAACACAGCACTAATAAGAAAACAAAAGTGCTACATAGGTAAGGAATTCTTTATGCATTTATCAGATTTTATTGTGATGAACACTGATCAGAGAGTATTTAAGTGTATTGTTACAACAGTTAAAAAACAATAATTTTAGGAATAATCATGACTTATTATTGCATCTATAGAGCAGAGAGCTATCTCTAACAGTTTTGTACCAACATAGCAATTATTGTTGCTGTATTTTGCACTCCTGGGTCGCTTTGTTCTTCTTTTGCATTATCAGCACAAATGTGCAATTAATGTGTTATGCTTCTGAATACACTTTCAAAAAGAACCGCACCTTTGGAAAATGTCAGTAAAGAGCATTAATTATGAATAGGTCAGCAGGTATTTGTCCATAGGGATTAAGTGTAGCTGTATTTGCACAGCTATAAAACATAAATCTGATAGAAAATACACACATAGTGATTCTAATAAGATTAGTACAAAACAGCAGAAAAAGAACCGAAAGGAAATCTAAATGTAATTAGCTCATACTAAATAAAAAAGACAAGATAGTTAATAACTTAGTAAAATATGCAATAAATATTGTGCTTATATAATAAGTGATCTAAGTTCTTCTGAAACTGTGAAACTTTACATAATGTATGTATAATTCAGCTTTACATGCACATAATTCAAGCCATACAGTCACTACTCCTCTGTTCTCTCATGATTAATCATTTCTAATACCATTGCAGTTTTTAATAAGACTTTGTTTCCTTCACCCCTTTTGTTATTTTAACTGCATGCCTACGCTTTATTGTGTTTTTAATGAGCTGTCACTGTTAAAAAAAGTATGTACCGTATCACTTACAGCTTTAATGGTGAATTCATGAGAATGAGCAGCAACATGGAAATTACATTTTAACCCTTATGCACAGTGTAGGAAGCAGCAAGAAAAATATTACTCTTAATCACATAAACGGCCTCTTTAAAGCAGTTAAAGAGTCAAAGTTTGCATAAAGTCTTCTCTGTTTGCAGAATTAACCACACAAGCTAAACTGCTGATTAT
This sequence comes from Ctenopoma multispine, assembly GCA_034779795.1. Taxonomy (NCBI): domain Eukaryota; kingdom Metazoa; phylum Chordata; class Actinopteri; order Anabantiformes; family Anabantidae; genus Ctenopoma; species Ctenopoma multispine. The sequence continues at coordinate 9,080,735 of JAUYWH010000007.1, read as the reverse complement.
CTATTTAGTGTTTCTAATTTAAATGTAAAATTTTCAAGTGAATCATTACTGATAACTAATAATGTCAACAAACCTGACTACAAATAATTTGCACAAACACAGACACACACAATGGAAGTGTAAGTAAACACACTTGTTGAATATAACACTGACCTGTTATATTGCTCGCTGCAGTGATCAGATTCCACTATGCTATGTTTCCATATCTGTAAGAAAAACACAAAAAGTGTGATAAAGATGTCAATGTTATCTAGCAACAAAAATAAACAAGTAGCCTATAAATTGACAGACTGCATGCGGTGCCATATGTATTATTACATTATTGCATTCCATCACTGTGAAAAAAGTAAACCAATTTATACCAAGTGTTATAATAATCATGAAAATTTATGAGAAATTTTTGAAATTTATTTATGCCACTGATGTGATGGTTAGTTTGCCGAACATTATTTTTACATTTTATTAGAATTTATTATTTCATTTATCACAGTTTAGCTGAATCTAGTTAGAGATGTGATGAGATTTAATTAAACAGTGCATTTATTTGGTGTTAAAAAGGGCAGGTTTACTTTTTTTAAGTGGAAGTTACCATTAATTAGTACTATTATTAGGTTTACCTGCTTAGTGTTTAGTCTTCCTTTCAGCCCCGTGATCTACACACTTAATGAGAGCCAGACTTCAGGTGTACTAATCACAAAAGAGAATTCAAATTGCTAAATGGACTTCAACTTTGATGTTTAAAGCACGTAAAATTACAGCTTTTCTGGTTGAATGACAGAAATACATAAAGAGGTTAGCAGAAACATTGAGGACTTGCAGCTTAAAGACACAGAGCGTAGTGTTTTCATTCAGCAATAACATAATATCAGATAGTAAATAGCAATATCTACGTACACCCTCTATGCCCCATTACGCTCTTCACGACCCAGCTTCAAATGTTGAGCTTTAAGGCATTATTATGATAATATACAGTAGGAGGATTTCTTACCTCTTCTACCTCCATATCATTCTCAGAGTCAATCAGTGTGTCTGTTTAATGATGTAAAACTTCAGAGAATGGATTAGGAAAAGAAATGTATTAGTTTCTAAATAAGAAAGTGATCAAAGATTCAAGGATGATTAAGTAAGGAGATTAATTATTTAACAAATGTTTGGATTTGGGACAGGTTGTTGGGCTTTCTTTATGAAACGCACCTGAAAGCAGTTATTTTAAAAACAGTTTTAGAAAAAAAGAAACTCAAATGCTCTCATGGTAAACTGTTGAAAAAATCCATAGCCACCTATTTAGAAAGTCTTACACACTTTGTTGAGGTTTATGTTGTTTTTATTAAACGCTTTAAGTACAAATACAGGTTACACACAGAACAAAGCACGCATTATAAATTACATGTACATTGGTGATTGCTTTCAGTCCCAACATGAAATATGTTTTGCACGATTGTAATCTCACATCTTATACCATTTAAAATCACAATATAACTTAGGCTAACTTTAGACTGTACCAACTCAGTTCATATAGCAAATCAGTTAAGGGGAAACTTAGACAAGAAGCCTGATTTAGATTTCTAAACATACTTTTGAAAGACATGTTTAGCTCATTTAATTAAAATATTACATTCTGGAAACGTTTTGGTTTTCATCTGTTGCCTTTAATGGAGTTTATTGGATCATTTGTGTCTTAATAATAACCATAACCGTGATAATGATTTTTGCAAATGAAGCCACAGTTAAAATCAAACAGAGAGTGAAGCCAGCACTGTAGCTTTAAGGAAAAAACGTATCCAGGAACTGCCCTTGATTTATTTTTAATAGACAAAATAATGACTGCATTTGTGGGGGAAAAATGTCTTGAAGAAGACAGTCTGTATGTCACAAAGTTACATTTTTGAATTAGTCTGGAAAAAATCCACTTGCACCAGACTCAGCCTATAGCTAGACCAATCAGTGAACTGTGTTGACAGGTGTTGGAGGCTGGAAAAGTATAATTTTGAACTTAATGTGTCACACTTGCACTGCTGTTTGGGATGATTAAGGACCCAAAAATTTTTTTGGGTGACCTACAATGAACTAAACAGGGTTTGTGAGTTGAAAATATTTAAAAATAGTAAAAAATAAAACAAAAACTTCTAAAGAAACCATAAGCCATAAAATACAACCAATCATGAGGTTCAGCACTAATCAATATATCATGCAACAGAAGCCTACTCAGTATGTTTGCCTTTTCAGATGTTCACTGTCCAGTCGTAGTGTTGTCTGTGACAACTTGTTTGAAGTACAGTAAATGGTTGACTTCACCGTTACACCCGACAGCACCAACATCATTCCTCTTTTGTTTCAGTATATTTACAGTGCTGTGTGTTGCACACAACACATTGTTAAAAATGTCCAGGAGAGACATCCTGCCCATGGAAACAAATTTCAGAGTGACATAGTCAAGTCTAGATATTGTCTAATGTTATTACACATGACTATATGAATATACACATTATTTCATAGAAGTGTGATTTTAGTCATGTATTCTTATATTTTTATCTTTAGAATATTTTATCTTTATTCCTTTAATAAAATTTTCCTGATTATTATTATAGGTATGCATTTCATGTGACTAAGGCTATGTAGCCAAAGTAAATACTAAGCTACCATAGTGAATACTAGAAAGACCCAGCTAGAATGGCTTAGGTAACACGTTAACTAAGTCTAATAGACAGGTGCAGCTACCCAGCCAAAACTGTTACATCTGTAGTGTTTTGGGAAGTCAAACTGGCACAGTGCCATCATTTATAGGAAAAGCAAATTACATATGATCATGGTACTCAAATAAATTTGATACATGCTAATACAATACAATATAATACACACCAAACAATGCAAATGTACCAGTTTTGGCCAGTTAACTCCACATCTATTATTGATTAGTTGAATGGCTATGATGGGTCAGCTGACTGTTAGCTAAGGCTACTTGTAGACAAACTGGTTACATAATCATAGACATATAAACGGGATATACTAATTTAAATATAAGATTTACTGCAGTACATGTATAAAATCACACTTTTTGTTAAATTTGCACACTCCCCAGTAGTGAAAGTTACTGCTGAATAGGGATGGGCATCGAAAACCGGTTCTTGTTGAGAACCGGTTCCCACTGTTTCAATTCCTTGGTATTGTTTGCCATTT
>JAUYWH010000007.1:9050857-9077458 GCA_034779795.1 Ctenopoma multispine | reverse complement strand
GTTCTAAGCTAACTCACCTGTGTGTTCTCCTTTATTAAAAATAAGAATCGATAGGAGAATCGATAAAGAATCGAATCATTAAACAGAATCGAAAATGGAAACGGAATCGTAAAAATCCTATCAATTCCCATCCTTACTGCTGAACCACATGATATGAAATGAGTGGCATACAACTAGGGAATCACCCCATGCCACTGAAGCAGAAGCAGTATGTCGTCAGCCAGTTTTCAACCTTGGCATCATTTTAAAATGTGTTTGTCAGACACTTGAGTGTGCATTGGCAAATTCCATGGTGTTATATGTGACACTGATGCAGAGGAACACAGATTATGGTAAATATGATGAAGCAAAAGAAGAATGGTGGTGCTGTCAGGTGGATGTCATAAGACAGCACTGTATTGTGTGGTATTGTGGTTGGCTAGAAGACCTTGGTAATCTCTGCATTAAAGACAATAAATGAAAACTAATTTGTCAAATTCCGACACATTACATATACGAAGTTTAATTCCTTTAATCTGACACAATTACATATTTTGGAGATGAAGAGCATTCAAACAGCTGATTTTCTCTTCATTTCCTGCATTCTTCCAAAAATGAGTTTATCCTTTAAAATATAAAAAAAATCGGACTACTGTGATAAGGGTAGGTTTTGTAGATTTATGAAATTGATTAGATTATTTTTATTTAAATTTCTGAGGGAGACAGATATAATATTTATGTTACAACATTTTATTAGGAATTTTAAAAAATGATCATTAGTTTGCAATTGGAGGTCGCGTATGTGGAGCACCTTCAGTATCTACCATAGGGATGTTTTCTGTAGCCCCCTCTCGTCAGTCGTAAAACTGGGGTTTTGAGACAGGGACGGGTGGTCACCCACTCCTCCTCTGTAAAAATAGTGAAAAACACACTGCAGTCACTGTGCTGATAAAGTTCATGTCACAAAGTCAAACTGTGAGTTCAGGTATCATACGCTACGCTTTCACAATCCATTTAACCAAAGACAAGAAAATTTAAGCGCACAAATACTATCCCAGGCAGCACAGAGGCTTCTCTCTACAGAAAATTAATTTTATAAGCTCTTTGCCCTCTGTTGGACCAGTATTAAGATCCGACTGTCAGCAGCTCCTTTCTTGGAGCCAAATTACATAAAGATGGCCACCTCTGCTGCACGGCACATTGCACAGCTTCCAAATAAGAAAGTGTTTATGGAGCAGAAAATCAAATCACTGCCCCCTTGGTTTTGGTGTAGTTCGACCTCAACACCCCAGTGCACAATTCATTGTGCTGAAAATGAATGATCCTGCACACACGCTGTGGCAACCAGCTTATCGCCACTGTCATGCGACAACCTTGTAACTCCATTTTTTATGAGATGTTTGTTTAAATTGTAACTCTACATGTTAACTTAATGGTTTGTGGTTATGTTTACCTTATTGACCAGATGGTGTTTTAGAGATATACAAGATATATGTATTTTTCCACGACATCTGTCCAGAAAGGCTGATCGTAACGGCCTTTCTGGATTAAGCCTATGATGGTGCATATCCGAAAGGCAAAACACTCCATCTTTACAACGGGCATCGGTTAGCCCCTTGAGCATCCACTGGCACATTTACTGTTCTAGTCAAATTCAGCTTGTAGCCAGGATGGTAGAAGGGGTGAACCATGCAGGAATGGCTCCCTGGGTGAGGATGATTAGAAGTGAACTGGAACCACAAGGTTTTGCCTTCATTTCTTCGCTGTAAAACATCTTTTAAATATCAGTGCAGCAGCAGCCAGGATTGTGTGACCAATACTTTTTTTTTGGTGTCAGGAAAGAATTTAAATGAGGTCAAAGAGGTTTGTTAAACATTTTTAAACCCACGCTCTATTCACACATTTGACTAACTACCTTTAATAATATACTATGTAAACTATTGTTGTTCTTCAATCATCACCGGCTTAAAGTCAAACAAAGTTAAAAATTACAGAAACAAATAAGTTCTTCTTACCATAGCTGTTGTAGGATTCATCACTGGTTCCATGTCCATAATTGTAATATTCTGAATTGCTAAATCAGACAGAGTGCATACAGCACAGTCAAAACAAGGACACACATCTTCATATTTATACATGTTTTTAAGATAGGGCTAACTTTTCTATGTTTTCTTTCTGTATGCATACAGAGGATGTAACTTTCTGACAAAAAAGACACAAAGAACCAAAGATTTTAGCAAATGTTACTTAAACAGCACCAAATTATGTATTTGCTGTGGACCAACATTTGATGTTTTAGTGAGTATTGCTGGCAGCAAGATTGTGTATGCTGGATAAACTATGGTGCCCATGTTGCTCGTGTTACTCACTGATGCGTTTTTATTAGTTTTTACATGACAAGTGAGCTTGATGACACAGAGGAATAAGCTGTATCAGGTTTTGGCTGCACTGACCTTACTGCATTAGTAGGATTAATTCATTGTTGGTTTTGGTCTTTTCATTGGATTTGTTTAACAAATGAAATAACAGTGCAAATTCATGGTGCAGGCTAAATGTTGTGAGAAAACACAGTAATTTAAAGTAAATAAATGTAACTTGTTTCTAATGAATTTATGTAATGTTCAAATGTACAACCATGGTGATGATTCATAAGATAGCTGGTCACAGAAAACCTTTTATTTTCTGATGGTGATTGAAAAAACAGCTGAACGACTGAAAAAGCCTTTTTTTTTGTCTTGCGTTTGTGTGTAAGTCTTACCTCTTGGACTGGTTGTTGTAGTTGTCCTCATAGGCTTCATAACTCTCGTCATCATACTCTCCTCCATATCCATCATCGTAGCCCTGTGAGGAAACATACTGTAAGCATTGCAGTCGACTTGTCTCCTCATCTCTATTCAATTTAAACTGGTTAGAGATGAATGTAAAAACAATCAATACTTTGTCCCACGGGCAAAGTCCATTACTTTGTGTGATAATAGGAGAGGAAATAGGAAAAATTCATGTCCAACAGATATTATTGATTGAGGTTTGCAGGGGAACATGTATCACAAGTGGAGCCAAATGGGCACCTCCTGAGCTTTAAACAGTAATATGGATCTCAACTATTGACAAGTACGTAGCAACTTAGGAAACAAGTACAAAAAGACAGCATGTAACTACAGTCATGTTCAATAACAATAAAAATGGCTATGACTAAACAGCATGTGGGACACAGCGCACATGTAAATGTATGAACAGTTGTATAGATGCTTTTCAGACTTTCCTCTTGTATTGGTATTTGTAAAGAACTTCAGAGATCTTTATATTACTCTTATTTGTATTATACTCTTCCAGCATATAATCACCATGTGTACAGAGACAGTTTGTAATGTTATGTAATTGATAATTTATTGATCCTTTTGATGAAATTCTTGTGTGCATGCAGCTGCATTTTAGGCGCCACAGGTTCAGGTTTCAGTGTATTATTCGGGAACACTTAGACAGGTGGCCTAGGAATTGGGAGAACCAGAAATCAAACCACCAACCCTAGAGTTTCTAGACATCTACCCTACCAACTGAGCAACACACACTCCTATTATGAAACAAGAATAAGCTGACAAAATGTAGTTTTTCTTGGCAAAGGAGGAAAAAGACGTCTGCAGTGTAACTCCTATTAAAAATTTATTTTTCTCCGACTCTTTCTGTGTGTGTAAATCCAGTTAGTGACTGTTTACATCTACAGAGAACTCTGTTCTCAACCCAGTAATTCAAGTAACCTGGTTTTGGAACAATTCAAGTAAACACTATAACTTGGTTAGAAGAAACCACAGAAGAGCTGCCTAAGAAGTTTCTAATATTAAATTGGATACTGTTGCATGTAAAAAGCTCATGTCTTTCACTTTACTCTTGTGAAACTATCCAGTGTTCGCATAATAAATTCAGGATCATTACTTCTTGACCATGTATCAGACTGAGCAAAACTGAGTTTTGAGAGTCCACATGCTCCTTTTCATTTTTCTCTAAGATACTCATTTTGTTCAAGTAACTTTTACAATTTCAGTAGATTTCCTCTCTAAACAGAACAATGTGCTTTGACGATCCATCTGCCACAAACCCTCATGAAAGCCAAAAGAGAAAGCTGGTTAAAATCTTGATAGACTCATCTCACTTGCTTTCAAATATGACTTAGCTTTATGAGCAGAAGCAAGTGCTTAGTGGACCTGAGTTTTGCTTTTCAGCACTCAAGCTACAGTACCTTGTCTTCTTGGTATTTGGGAATGTATGCAACCTGAGAAAAAGGCACCAGGCACTATTCAGGGTTTAAAAAGGTACTGTCCTAAAATATTAGAGGACCGGTATAGATCTGTGCATAGATCTGTCTGAGGATACTCCACATAAATGGTTTATTCATGACAACAGGAACAACTCATTTCAGCAGACCAAAAGTTTAACAGCTTAACTGGAATAACATAATGACAGTAAAGTTAGCTACTGTCTAATAGGTTGGTCTTGCTCATTTAAAGAGGTTTAGTGGAGTTTAAAGTGCTTAAGTTTCTTTTTCTCTGTGATCTAATTGCTCCTAATCTTTTCTGAGCTTTCTGTTTCAAATCAAGCTCTAGGATACATACAAGTGTTCAGTTCCTTTTAGAGACATGTTAAATCAGCAAAATAAAATGTGTTAAAAGCTTCAGTGTAGCTGGTTTATGTCAGGCGTGGTCTCACTGTAACAACAGAATAATATCATTCTGCATTAGGTGAGGCTGCTTTTGATAATGCTCTGTGACACAAAGGCAGCATATCAGTGTGAAGAACATCAAGCGCAATAACGCAAAAGAAATTACATTTATGACACACTCTCCCTCTCCTGTCGGGTAATGTAGCTTCAAGCAGCTCCGGTTGCTGTGTGGTTTTATTTGTGGGAATGTGAATTTGACTAAATTATACTTAGGGATTATGTCAGGGATTAAGTTGTTCAGGGGATCCAATACTTCTCCTTTTCTTGTACGAGTCTTTCCCCACAAAAGCTGAGTCAGAGACCCACGTATCTCAGTAATTGACCAATTTGTTAGCAATCCCATATGACAAACTGCTCTACAACTGGCCCATAACTGTAGAACTGTAGAGCAAACAATTGGATTAATTCCAGTATAATGCAACATAAAAATAAATCTTCAGTTATGATAAAAAGGGAAAAAAAGGAAAGGAAAGCGAAGTAATGTAACAGTTTTACAGCATATTTATTAATAGATGAGCTTTCTCAACATTTAAACAATGTCACGCTTGTTCTTAGTGCACAGAAACAAATTTGTTTGAATTTATCATAGTCCGGCACTGTAACTGTTTATTTACTGGAGACGTGTGTGTGTGTGTGCTCAGCTCATCCTGAGGAAGGTACTGATAGATATCTTTGAGTCCTGCTGCTATTTACTTTTTCTAACACAGCAGTTGTCTGGTTTATGTGTTTGAATCTAGAAGAGGTTAGGCTGCACCCACAGAACCCGAACTTTTGTTTACTGTGTTTACTATTCCTGTCCCTCTACATCCTCAGTGGGTCTAGCTTTTCCAGTGATTCACTGTTTTCACCTGTCCCGTTTTTCCCTTTTTAAGTAGTCCCTCTCCCACACTCCAGTTGCCAGATTGTCTGAACTTACACATCTACTCTCCAGTCTGCCTTTGAACTCATTGTGTGCTTTTCTGATCACTGGAACCGACCCTGACTTTGCCCCGGAACAAGCCCTCTGCGCCTCCTTCCTTGGAAAGACCGTGAGTTTGATTTGGATTCTCTGGAGTTTGAAAATTGGCTCTTGCTTTCTGGACTTCTCCCTTGGTTTCCTCCTTTCCGACTTCTGGTTAATCGGATGCTGTGAGACTCTCTCTAGCCATTGCTACTCTTTTTATGAATATTGGAAATGTGGCCGAATAGGAGTAAGGATTGGATTGTGTTTTTTGGTCTTGTTGTTAAGGATCGTGGATGAAGGGTATTTGGAAATATTGTGAATAAAGGGTTGCGATATTATTACTACTTGTGTGCACACAAAGAGAATCTGTATTTACATCTGAGAATCCATACAGTGGATGCCGACCTACACTGAAGGATGTGTTTTTAAAATAAATAAATAAATAAAACGTGAATAGTTTGTATGCTCAAACATGAGCTTTCAGCTCATCCTGCTCTGCAATGCTAATGTTTTTTAGTATAATACTAATAACTAAGACTGTTAAAAACTATAATGGCAGCACAGTGGTGGAGTGGTTCGAGCTGCTGCCTCACAGCTAGAGGGTCCCTGGTTTAAATCCAGACAGGATAGGGGAGTTTACATGTTCTCCCCATGCTTGTGTGGGTTTCCTCCCACAATCTGAAGACACGCAGTTAGGTTAATTGGAGCCCTGTGACACATTGGCAACCTGTCCAGGGTGCACCCCTTCTTTTGCCCAGTTACAGCTGGAATTAGAACCAGCACCCTTAACAGTATAAGCAGTTCAGATAACAATATGATAAAATCATAGTTAACATGTTTAAGTGAATGTCAAATTATATCAACTCTCTTTGCTGAAGAAGATGATGAGATGTGCTGTCAAAGTTAGTTTTGATATACTATAACTGTGAATTGTTATATAAGGGTAACACAGATAATGTTAAGAAGAAGTATCCAATAAATGTAATGTATGACAAAGCCTTGGCATTATTCTGTCAACTCAAAGAAAACATAACAAAATGTTCATCACGCTGAGATATGTCTGCTGATATTAGTTTGACCCATAACATACCCTGTGGTCAGACTGGACAAGGCACTACTGTATGTATAAATAGACTGGCCACAAATTAATGAGGGTTGATTTGTCTAGTGTGACACTCATCTGCAAAAACAATTAACACCAGTCCTTTTTAACAAGGCAGAGGAAATAAATCAAATGTTAACACAAGGGGGGAAGAGTCCTCACTCAGTGTAATTAGGACAGCGAGAACCTAAAGGCCCTTAGCACTGTGCTTCATTATCAATTGACAACCTGTATGTCCCCTGGCAGTGACTGATCTTCACAGGGAGCTGCCTGTGAATGCCTCTCCACACAGCAGAATGGTGGGGAAAATTAGATTTACAGCCTTTTGTCTTAGTGAATAGATGTTCTTCACTGCTTTGTACCTGTGTAAATACAATCAGCACAAATCCTTTGTAGTCTGTTCTATGTGCACTTAAAATAGGAGTGTAGTTGTGAATGTTTACTTTCTTACAATGCTTATAATTGTGTTATAGTTAAATTAGAGATAAGACGTGCAAAGGTTATGATGACACTGAACTTGGATTAAGTTACTGACATTAAATAATGTTTTTCATATTGACTTTAGGAAGGCTGAAGAACAAGACAAAGAGAAATCTGAATGTTTCTTTGTGTTCACATTATTATTTCATGTCCTTGCAGAGTTTATCATTATGTCTGTCTGGTTACACTCTCACCAGTGGTTTTACAGCTGAGGACATTGTGCATTCTACCTGAGTTTTTACTGCTATCAAATAATCGAGTGGAAGCGTGTCATACATCTGTTTTATTAAACAGGCGAGTTCTGCATGAAGAATTTCCACAATTAATATAACACATGTGAACTCAAACACTGCATCTCAACCCATTGTTACAACGTAATTACAGCAGATGCTCATGCTGTCCTTAAAGGTGACCTGTGAAACTGCTCTCTTTTGAGAAATATACAGAACCACAAAAAATCTCACGCATCTTTTATGTTCATGAAATAGATATGGGGTGAATTTTTCCCCTTTTCAAAAGGGTGTCCTTTTGCTTTTTCCACAGTAGACAGATTAGACTTTTTTTTTCTTCAAAGCCTTCCAAAGCTCTGTGTTTAATCACATTATGGCATTTCCCGCACAGCCTTGGTATGGTTGCAGGGCTCAGGTTGAAAAACCAAGCTATGTGTTTCAATTTTTACCAGCAATTTGTACAATTCATGGTCTGCTGTGAGGGACAGAATCCCATATCACTCTCAGATTCCTCCTTTCTATCATCATCCCTGACATTAAGAGATAAGATTTGATCCAGATGGGATTTGATCTTTAACATTAAACTGAGGCCATGGTCCCAGACTATACAAAATACCATCAGTCACAACTTTAATCTTGCTCTGCTCTGCCTTTCCACGTTCCCCATGGAAGGAGTTTTACTGATTACAGTACTGAAATGTCTCACTGCTTCTCTTTCTAGGGGATTAGTAGCATTCATTTATTAACATTTGTAGAAATGTTGCATCATGGATATAAGTGGTAATTTCAGCGCTGCTGCACCAACTTTATTTTCTATAATGACATAATTCAATAAGGTATTTATAATAGTAAATTACACAAATAAGACTAAAATACTGACTTAGTCATTTTTCAGACTGAACAAAAAATGTACATGGCAAACAATCTGTGACAACTATGAACTAGTACAACTAGAAATACTTATTCCAACTGCTTTTTGTGGAAACTACACTACATAGTACACTCATACAGCTAACTTAATAGAGACATTTTTATTTTGTGTAATGATAAATCAAAGTAATTTTAGGATATTGGCTGATTTCAGAAATAGCAGCTAACTTTTAAACAGGTCTCTTTTGACCCTAAAAAATGATCTGGATTTTATGCACTACATTATAGTATCATACGCAAGCTTCAGGCTGCACTGATGTTAAAGTATCTAAAGCAGTCTCAATGTATGGCACGTTCTATTACTTTACCTTCACTTAAAGGTAAACAAGCACACACAAAGCAGCCTGTATATGCTCTATATGATGTGCTTTAAATGTTTAAATTATTAAATGGTCTTGGTCAATAAGTCAACAACACTTCATCTTAAACGACCAGATAAAATTGGCCTAACAATCTGCTGATCTTTAATCGTTAAAGGTCTTATCAGTTCACATATCAGAGAAAAAGATGCAGTATGTCTCTCACAACACAACTGAGGACCTGGTGGCATTTCTTTTGCAATATGTTAATGTCTCTCCTCAATATTGAAACCCTGACAATGGATTTCATATGACAAGATTTGAAGAATGAACACTAACACAATGACGCTTGACTTGAACTTATAAAACTATTTGTAGCTCATTCTATGGAGATAATGCCTAAATTTATACATATTGTACCCCCTCAAACTTACTCATTAGTAAAGCACTGTGATCCACTTCCTCTGTGAATTGTTGCTATCCTTTAAGAAGAACTATAACGTTCACTGTCACTGTATTAGTTTTACAACACTGACTGTCATGACAGAATCCATTAATCACTACAGTCTCCAGAGGGACCTCTGTTACATGATGACCTGTTCCACAGCAGACACACAGCAAGTGTTTATGGGAACATCTACCCGAACAGAGTAGAAAACAATAGTCTGTCATTCACTTACTACACACAATGACTGCAATTTACAGGATGCATAACTATATGTGTACATGCTGGTTATGAATAAGCAATCCTATGCAAATTGATTTCTGGCAGATGATTGTATAACAGTGTTAATAACTTGTTGTGTTGACTGTGCATTAAAGCATGAGGGATAATGCAAATCTACAATTGCACTGCAAACAATGGCTGCTTCAAGGAATTAGTCGTGACTGAAAGATCTCTGTCTTAATATCTGATGTTTCTGATCTGATCTGGTATCTGATTTTGTAATATTCTATGACAATAATTCATGCCCAGTGTTTACGTAAATATAAAAGTGAAGTTAGAATATTTGTCTTTGCTCTGTGGGAGGAAACCGGTCCACCCCCACAAGGAACTCACTTAGACATGGGGAGAACCCTAACCCTAACCCTAACCCAGTTACTGATTACACTTGAAAACAAGCACCTCTTCATGCTAATCTCTTAGCAAGTTAACATTTCTGAATAATTAAGCCTGGTCATTTCTTCACAACATACTGTATGTTACTATGTTAAACCTTTCATTTCTAAGTGTTACACAAACAGGAGTGAACTGTGTTGTCTGAGGAATATTTTTAGCTGTGAATTAATAAGGTTTTTACAGAAGTAGTAAAATAATTTAAAATAAATCACAGGGCCCATGTTCTTTGTAATGAAAGAAAATGTCAGTGAGCAATTGTGTGGTTCACTAATGTGTTTCTAGCTAAGTTCTATGACAAAGGGGAATAATATATATCAAGCATTTGATAGACAAATAATAATTGTTGGCTTTAGTTTTCTATTTATGTTAACAGTAGGTTAAATGTAAAATATCAACACCCTTATATGTAACATCATTTAAAGGAATAAATTGAGATTTTAGTCAGTTTGGCCTTGAACTCCTTTACAGAGCAACTTTAAAACAACACTGTCAATATGGTTTCAGAGGTGATGGACAGTGTTCTGCACCCCTGAATGGTAAAAGCTAACTCAAGTGATTATACAAATAGCCTCACTGTGAGAGGCAGGAGAACAACACAAGTGTTAAAGTGCTGAAGTAAAGGACGTACATAGCAAGGTGAATTTAGGGGAGAAAGATAAAGAGAAAATGTTATGTTCATGAATTATGGAGCAAAGTATGATACATGATAAGTACGAGCTTCCTCATGCTTTCCACTGAAGTTTTAAATCAATACCACTCTCGATTAGGTACAATTATGGACATTGTCACAGTATCACTTTTATGAGACAGAATGACAGTTTGACAGAGTCCATCAATCAACGGCCTCTGGAGAAATCCACACCATACTCCTACACACTGCAGCACATATCTTCCCGAAGACAAACACAGGATGTAGCAACAAAGACACATCTGCTGCCGCTGATCTATTATTGTGTTCCACTAGATTGGACAGTGCACAACTCTTGTAGTGGAAGAACAGCAAGCATCTGCCTGCATCTTGTAGTTTCAGCAACTGAAAATAAAAAAATTGGACTTTACATAAAGAGGTCTTGGAAACATGCTCAAAGAAAACTGTGTAATGTAGTTGAAAAAAATAGCAAAGTGAGATATGAGGAAAGAAAATGTTCAGGACAAACTCATCTTTCCATAATCCCCTGGTCTCTGTGCTCCCACCCTCCTTTCCAACCTCCAATTACAAAGAGAAGAAATGCCTCGCTTTCTCACTCCTCAGAAATACACAGGCTCTACATCAGAACTCAATTTGGTTTGGTAATGAGACTGCGCTTGTGCATTTCCCCATGCAGACAGCCCAATCTTCAATTGCCAGCACACATGGGGGCTTTGCTTAGCAGGAAGGCTCTGAGGAAATAGGCTGGTAAAAGTGTTGCCTTTTTTCATTTGGATGAAACTTTGAGCTCACCTTGTGTAGTCTTTTCAAAATGACCTTGAGAAATTTCTAAGATCAGAGGACAAGCCTACTTTTAACTAGAGCCTTGAAATTTTTTTTTTTGATATGAATCTCAGCAAGCGAACAAAGGTTTTATAAAGCACTGGTCAAGACACTAGCGGCAGCTCCAAGTGGGAGATTCTGTTTTTGCATGTTAATGGAGCAGCTACTGTACCCATCATACAAAGTTAATTTACATTTGTAACCAACTTGGCACTTCAAGGTGACCTATAGCACATATGCATATTTACTATGTACTATGAGTACTATGTATTTATATTTTAATATCTTTCCAGGACCTTAATGGTATTTTGTGTGTTTTAATCAACTAAAACCTAGATTGATTTTTCTGCTGTTGCCACTGTTCAGGTAGCCATCAGCTCATATCGATTTCACAGCAGAATGTAAAATTACTAACTGCTGATTTAAAAGCTCCCCCCAGGCACCTACAATTGGTTCAGGTATATTTTTTATATAAAACCAAAAAAAACCCCCCCGCCAAAATATGCTTGCTTGTCAATTACCCTGTTGAGTTCATTCCCATGTCAGAGTATCAGTGCCACCAGCTCTTAACTAGTCTAACTAGTGTTTCTCAAAGCACCCTGGGCTGCCTTAAGGACAGGTTAACTGTGCTGCAACATTTATTTTCACATTTTTATTTTTTTTTACTTCACATATTGAATAGTATTTCACAGTTGTAGAGAAACAACGCATTAATTAACCAAATTAGCATAATTAATTGTGATTTATTGTTTACTTTGCTACAATATTTATTGTAACTGCACGTATACAGTTACAACCAACAACAAGATGTAGGCTTTTTGTTTTCTGTTTTTTTATGTGACATGAAAGGTCAGAAAATGTAATGGCAATGTAATGTTCAGTGTGATGGATTATTCATCCTAAGCTAAATTTAATTTTAGCTATCCAAGATGATTTTATTAGTACTAAAGTAACGGTTGCCTAGAAGATGCAAAACATTATAAAATGCATGCAATCCTTATAACGTTGAAGTTAATTACATAAAAATATGGTGTAATGATTTTCTACTCGCCCTAATGTCCTGCATCTCCATGTAAAGAGAGAAAAGTGGAATCTGGTTTACACACAGTTCAAGTTAAATTACTATCAGCTTCAGTTTTTACTTTGTCTGCAAAGACAATTAGACTTACATAGTCGTCATACGATTCATGTGTGACTGCCAACAGTGGGGGCCTGTATCCAGCAGTCCCTGTTGTGCCCCTGGATCTGGGAGCTTGCACCTCCCTCGTTAAAACAGTCGTGGGAAGTTTGCTGTGTGTCATTGCTGGTGTCCCTCGAGGTGCTGCTGCACTCCTGCCTGTGCCTCTGTGACCCCTGGTAAAGCAAACGAGCAGACAAACGTAGCATCATTTAGAATATTACTCCACCACATCTGTAAACAAGCTGTGTTGATTAAAGTGAAGTTAAGGCTGTAAGAATCTGTTAAATCCCTCTTATTGCTGCATATGTGCAGGCTGCCTCAGCTGGTGGCTGTCGTACTCTATGCTCAAGTGAAACACAGGATTAGTGTAACGTCTGCTGGCACTGTGGTAGATTGTGAAATGATCAGAGGGCTGAAGAGTGTCACTTTATGACTTCCTCTGTTCTGCAAACATGCCTGTGGGTTGCAGCATGGTTATTTCAGTGACATGATGAAGCAGTGTCATGTCTGCGTACAAAATCATGTCTCCATCTGTCTAAATCCACTTAATACACTCAGGTGGTAGTCAAATAAATGTAGTTCTCAAAAGGAGTAAAGACTTACATAACATAGTCTAGTAGGGACCTTAAGGCTGAATGACTTGAGCAGGTATGAGGAATTCAAGATAAATTAGGTCTTTTATGAAAGTGCACCTGTCCAACAGCAGGACCACATGAACACTGCAGGGATTGCAGGGTGGATTTAACATCGCAAAGCTTTCTATTGTCTGCTAATTTATATTTTAACAGCAGCATGATTTAGGTGGACTAGGATACCCTTTCTTCCTCTGGCACATCCTTCACTAGGTACCAGCCTATTGTGATCCAAAAATACAGACACTCAGAGGGGAATTACTGGTGCATATTTTTCATGGAGATTTCCAATAATCGCTTATCGTGGTGCCATAAGGAGCAAATCTGGGTAGGGAAGTAGTGGTGGTGACTTTAAATTGGGAGTGTCCCATGTTACTGCTGGATTTAGCTCATCTACATGTGCTGGCTGAATTAGGCCAAGCTTGCCATGACAAACTTTATCCTGCTTACTCCTGAGGGACTGGCATGGCTCAGGTAGATTACAGACAATTTGCTCTATAAACGAAAAGGCAGACGTTTCACAGGAGCGGCCGCGTACATGGCATAGCCAATCAAATTCTCTCTAATATTTTCTCTGTTTATGTAATAAGTTTTGCTGCAGCTGGTTCTGCCCCCATCCTAAAATCAGCTTGTAATAAAACTGTTGATTATTGATATATATGATAAAGCAATGAATAACAAATCTCTATAAACTCAGGTGTACTTTTTGGTGTGTTTTTTGGTGGAAACTTAAAGGGGTTCCCCACTATTTATTGTACTTTGTAGGAGTATGTCTCAACCTGTAACAGTCCTCTTCAGCTCTGATGGAGTTTCTTTCTTTTATCACTTCTTCTAAATTTTAAAACAATGCATTTTAATTAACAGTAACTCTGGGACATTTTCAAAAAAAACAAAACAAAACAAAAAAACATGTTTTTTTCATATAAAGGGTAGTGACAGTTTTGTAATTTGTGGTATTATTTTTTCAATTATTTAAATACATTTCTTGTTGTACAATACATTTTTCTCAGAATCTCTTTTATTGTTGAAAACATTATATGATGGATATGCATATTACACAACTGGATTACAAACTGTTTTATTACCAAATGTGCATCATAAACTAACAAAAATATTTTGTATCTTGTCAATAATATAATAATACATTTGCATTAACATAATCACTTATTAACAATTAACATTTGTTTGCTCATTTAGACGCATTTGTTTGCCAATGTATACATGGGCAATAAAGCCACTTTTCTCTTCAGTTGCTTACATGAGTTACATCCATGGAACCTGCCAGTTTCTTTATTTGCTCCTGGCCAATTTTATTTGAAGCTGTCACCACAGACTCCCACATGCTGTTTAGAGATGTATACTGTGTTCCTTGACTAAACCTCACACTTGAGGTCACTATTTCTCAATTAGATTGAAATCAGGTGACAAGGGGGCCAAGTTATCATTCGGTCATATTAAAAGTCTTTGCTGGCTAATCAAAAAAGTGGTGGAGCACTGCCCTGCGTAAATATCATGGTCTGTTTAAATGCTGCAGACAGCTTCTTGTACCTCTCCTTGAGGAAAGTGTCTTCCAGAAACAGTAGTTTTTGGAGTCTATTTTTAATCCATCTGCCACTCACAAAGGTCCAACCAGTTTGTTACTGATGATAGCAGCTCACATCATTACCCTTCTACCATCTTCCCTTCTACCAGTGAGTAAAATCGCTGCCCTTTGTCCATGCAGTATCAAGCCATGGGCCCATCCATCAGTCCATAAAACCTTTGAGAAGTCAGATTTTTTTTTTTATCCGCTCTTGATGGTTTAGTTTGTGTTTCTCATTTAATGGGGGGGGGATGTGATTTAGTCTTTTTCATCTTGCCAATAGCTCAGGGGACATTGCACCTTGTGCCTCTGCAGATTCCAGGAAGGTTACAGCTCTGGAAAATGAAGGCTTTGGAGGCTAAAGGGTTCCTGCAAGCTTCATGTATAAGGTTTTGAAAATCTCTCGAAATGAATTTGCTGCTTTTCTTCTCAACATGTGGTTTGCAAACCGGCCTACTCTCTTTGACAAAATCGTTTTCTGCAATCATCATGTCTGTTAGGTCCGCACACCCTCACCAATTTTTACTACAGTAAAACTACGTGAACTGGAATACATATAAAACATTCCTTGCTCTCTAACATTGCCCCCAACAAAGCTTTAGCACAGCCTTTGCAGAAGAAGTGACTTGTGAAGTAAAGATTATGAGATTCAAATTAGATTTACTGTAAAAATACTAACCTTAAAAAGCCTAAAATTCTGTTGTAATTCGTTTTTTACCGTGTGGATATTGCGGTTGCTGTCCGTATGCTCCTCCCTTGTGCACTCCTCCCTATGCTTGACTCATCAGAGCCGTTCAACAGGGAGAGCTCTCTCAGTTGCTCCTGTCTGATCTCATCATTGTAGTCCTGCGGGAACAAAATACAGCATGTCTCATTAAAAATAAAATAAAAAAATAAATGAAAAACAAGGACATTTGTCTTCTGACTGCAACAGATGCTTGCAACAGCAGCAAATGTCATCAGATTAAAATGATCTCGACACACACTGAAAACACATGGTATTACTGAGAGTTGAAGACTCAATGAAGAATGTTTTCTTTGTTTCTGATTAGACACAAAGTGCAGAAGAAAGATTAGTAATGCACGCAAAGGAGCTGTAGATTCATTGTTAGCATTAAGTTTGTTTGATTAAAAACAGGAAAATTGCCTTCCAGATGGCTGAAAGACTAAATGATGACAAGATTTCTGAATCTTTTCACAAACCTTTATATTGAGATGAAGAAGGGCATAAAAAGGAAATTAAATTAAAAAAAAGACCCTTCTTCCTCACTTTAAAGCATCAGAAAAATATCCCTCTTTTTGTTTGCACACACACTATGTAATTGGCAGTTTCAACAACTTTGTGTGGAATGTCGTTATCTTGTGAGTCTGAACCATTTTTCTCAACCCGTTATCAAACATGATACGGATCATTACACAGCAGATAAGGGAGTGGACAAAGCAGTATTCATTATCTTGTCATTGCTGACAGATAAACAGGCTTATTTCCCAGAAACACTTAAGCCAAGCCCAACGGATCTGCTTACACAATGTGTGAAATGTTTTTGTAATGACACGAAAGCAAAAGAGGCACCAAGTCATTTCTTTGGCCCTCAGTGTTTTTGACAACGATGTTTTGTACATGGTTTTTGTAAACACAAAAGTTTTCATCATACTGTAAGTTTCCAGATATGTGAGGCAGCATTGGATTTGAAAATAAATTTACAACTTCTGGTCAACGTTAATCGTTACTGTTAAGTCTTTACAACCACAGAAAGAAAATGAGTAAATCTTTGTGTGAGCAATTCTCCGACCAGTAAATTAACTATACGTTGATTCATGAGATATCATTTTGTCCTGAGTGTTCTCGTTAGTGAAGGACTAGATAGCGTCAATGCATGTTCGAGTTCTTACATATACAGTAGAATCTAATACCTGCTGAATTAGTATCACTTTTTTTTCCTTTACACCCCACTTCTTTTTTTCCTATGTGTATTTCCATTATATTATACTTTTAAACCCACCTACACCACATTTAGTCATATCACAGTGGAGTATTTGCCCACTCTATGATTTGCATATAGCTTTGACACTGAATCTAATCAAATCTTCAACAGACGTCTAATATAAGATATTAAAAATTCTCATGAACACCAAAAATTGTGAAACTTGTTTATTATCTGTGTGAAAAATAACTCCTCTTGTAGACTCATTATCAGACTACCACACTGCTATCACACACTTTGTGTAATAATTCATATTTTTCCTCAGGACTCTTTGGTGGTGTGTTTTCCAGCATGAGCTGTTCATTTTTACCACAATATCTCAGAAGATTAAAGTCCTCTTCTACTCAAAAATTTATCGTTTATCGTTTGACACCATGCAGAGCAACACTATAGAAGCCTTTTTTTTAATCCCTCTGCTGCTGCAGGGTTGAAAGTTTCTCTGTGGTTACCTTTAATCTCATTTTAAAAAACATGATTTTGTGACATCAGAAATGTTTACATTGCCAGTTATGGCCAGTATCTATTGTGTTTGAATTATAATTCGTACCCAGCTGTTAAGTGTATGAAATAAAACCAACTGCATATTATTTTTAAATAAATAAATAAATGAAGTAGTCACTGTCGTTTTTAGGATATTTAATTAAATTGAAGTTTTTTTTTGGCAGAAAAACATCAGTCACGACATCTTGACTTTGATCATCCAGGTTTCATTGGGACACTTTTATTTATGTGTTTCATTTGCTTTGTTGCTTTATGACATTGTCAGTTTGATATTTTCCTATAGAGAGGATTATTTTCATGGACATTTTGCTGCAAAGGTCCATAATTACAACACTGTGACCATAGTACATCTTTATATTCCCAAGAAACTAAACATCTTTTAAAACCAAGAGTAATTTCTCACCATGCAACTCTAATGTATAAATGGAAAAATGAAAAATGAGGAGAATAACATATAAAGAAAAAGAAGTTACAGTGTCGCAGCTCTTGATTAAAAGAGTAACAGGATATATTACATTTTTGACGCCTACATCATGGAAGAGGAAGAAGAGAAAATCATCACAGTAGATTTCTAAGACATTTGACACACTGCACACATGCACTCCTCTTGTTAATGAACTAATAAGGCCTACAGCGTTCTGTTGGTTTGAAGGAGACTGGCAGAGCTTTTAATTGGAAAGCTGGCAGCTTATCCAAAGTACAACAAATCAGCCAGAGCTTGTAAAGCTTGACTGTTGACAGAGGCGTCAACATGAGTATACAGAGATCAGACTGAGCTCACTGAGATGAATTCTGACCGTACATGACCTTGTCTTTCCCACAGCTGAAGGTAGAGTTTAAGGGATCCATCCAGGGATCAGTCAATCTTATGTTTGTTTGCTTATAGCTTGTCTATCTTTTGTCTCTGTAATATTAGAAAGTTCACAACAGCACCAGTAATGAAAGAAAATGTTCATCATTCTTTCTGGCAAACAATACACATAAAGATTAAGTCAGCATTTTCGTGTAATCAATCTCAGTGTATTTAAACGTTAATTAAAAGAGATGTTGTTGTTAGTTGTTATTGTATAAATACATTTCTCCAAAAGAAGCTATTTAATAAGTCCCAGCTTTTGAATAAATCTGTTGGTCTGTTTAATTAATAGTATTACCTACGGTTGTTGTAGGGTTGTGTACAGATGTACATGTCAGAAGATGCTCTGGCTTCTTTGCAGGACAGAACTAAGAATTTAGTGGTAATATATTGTATATTCAGTGAGTGATTCAGAGTGAATATTGACAATGTATGACACATGGTGATAGTGAATGAAGCAATTTCATTTTGCAAGAGCTAACAAAATGTGTGTCAAAATGTATCTCATAGATCAGCTGCCACAAAGGACTCATATCATTCCCATCCATCTACACGACCTCACACTTCTCTCATATCGGATGAACGCAATCTTTCAGAGAAAGCTCTCCCAAAGTTCAAATTTAGTCTCACACACACAAAACCTGCTCGATGGGCAGAATCTGTGTGTGTGTGTGTGAGACATTCAGTTCCCTTTCGTTGCAGACACACAGGTCAACATTTGAAGTGACATTTCAGAAACATAAACTCTTATTGTATCGTAGACATGACGGGGCTGCAATCAAAGTCCTGATTCAACAAAACATATTTGAACCACTTTGTCCACACATGAAATTTGCATGTATTTAGTATGGCTGTTAAAGTTAATTTGATAATGATGCATTAATGCAAAAGCCTTCTAACAGCAGCAACTTTGTAACCAAATCTGCTATTGTCAAAATTAACTACATCATCTTAGTTACATCTCCCTCGTCATCTCTCTCTCATCCGTATAGTCTAAATCTATGCTGTAGATGGTAGTAGATAATAATCTACCATTGATCTATGAGTGTGCTACACCAAGCATTAATCTCTGAAAACTCAGACCAATCAGACTTAGACGTCTTCATTAGCATCATATGGATAAAATACGGTCAATTGCTGCCTCATAACTGAGTTTCTGCATCGTCCTGTTTGCCAAATGCTCCCCTCTGCAGTTTGGCTCAAGATGAAGGCCACAAACTCAAGCCAGTCCTCCTCCAGCGCTTCTAACTCTCACATATACAGTATATAGTTATCCACTGATTAGATAGCATTTTCCTGTTTTATAAGGTGTATAACTCTGAGCCGACAGCACATCTTTTCACATCTAGCACATCTAGATTTTGCTTCATGGCAGATCTAAGGGCTCTTGTTAGGACAAGCTTTTCTCTTCTCTTTCTCTGCTCAGTTGTTCCAATGAGTGATACATCTAAAACTGCACTTCTTGGTGGTTCTACCTTTGTTTAGGACTTAATTAACACATTTTACACTAATTATACATCTTAAACTATCATAAATAGCCCTAGGGCTTGTTCAGATATGTTTGCGATTTATAACAACAATACATTTCTTCACTCTGCACAAAGAATGTTTTTCATGTCAGATGAAATGTATTTATTTTTTTCTGTTTCGTAGATGTGAACCCAGTAGGAGCTCAGTGGGAAGAAGGTTTTGTTAAATTATAGGGGTAAGACATTTATTTTCAGACATCATGGGGATATGCCACATTAAAATGAATTTTACTTCAGCTGAACACAGAACCCATTTAAGTTTTTGTTCAAAGATAGTGAAGTGAAGAAGAAGTGAACAAGTGAACGGAAGACATAAGCACTGCACAAGTTGCTGCTCTGTTTCAAACTTAGATTTTCAGCTGCAACCAACAGCGTAAGTCACTTAGCTACAGATGTGACACTGTGAGAGACAGCTACATGTCTTTGTGATTTCTATCTGCTGCTTTACTTTGGGTTTAGTTTGGTTTTCTGAAGCATAATGTCACATCAGCAGAGGTAAATTGGCCACTGGACCACTAGGATTTTTCTTCACCTGGTAGGTCAGCACACCAGTGGGATTGACACAGGCATGTTTTTAGCAGTCTGTCTTTTCTCGCATAGCCATCTTGCTATGGGTTCATTCTACTGTAGCTTTTGGAGCTGAAAGCAAATTGATCTTTTAAAAACTGCAGCCCACACCTACTTTACTTCATTCTCAAACCTATGATGACAGTTTAAAGCAGAAATTATTCAAATCCTTCTTAGGCCATTAATTATTTCCTTGCTAAATCTTGCACCTACAATACCCAGAATACAAACTGGCCACTGACACTTTAATTGGAGATTCCAGTGTATCATACTGGCTCTAGCTTCTAGCCTCAAGTAGTCTGAACCAATGTTGAATCAAGTGCCATCCACTGAGGAGTTCATCAGTGCTCACCCAGCTCCCTTTGGAAATGCTTTCTGCAATCTTTTTTTTACAAGTAATCAGAGTCTTATGTATTAAGTCAGTGGAAATACAAAAATGACATACTGCCAATATTAAAAAGTTGTTACATCCATGTTGGTAATTTATAGCTAAACTGATCTCCACAATCACCCTCACAGCAATAAAAACTAACAAAAAGGTAAACAGCAGCACGCACCTGCCACTCTCCCCCAGAGGCACAAAACATCTGTCACCATTGATACTGACAGATGTCTGTTGTGTTACATTATACGCTGTTTAGTTGCAAATTTGTAAGATCCCTGAAGCAGTAAACATGTGCTATAAAACAGCACATGCAGAATTTTGTGTTTTTATTGACGTGAATATAGCATAAGATGAATATGGGGACAAAGCGATGTTTTCCTCTTTCCTTTTTTAACTAAGTATTCTGGGGTCTTTTCCATACTCGCCATAAAGACTATAAAAGGAAAACAATTTAATCTGATTTAAATATAATCTAATTATAAGAAGATATAAATTAAACATATCTTTTTACCAAATATTGGGCACCCAGTAGACCTCAATCCAATAAACCTCAGCTGACAGCATCCTGCCCTCTCTGCATGTCAGCCACTCTCAAGCAGCTCATCATTCTTGTTGTTTGAAACCCTGCCAGGTTCTAAGTAGCTTAGAGAGTCGCGATAAGTTCTGAATTGTGATACTGCACTATTCTGATTAGATAAAATTATAAAATAAAATAAAATCTAAAATAAATCATCAATAAATCACAGCACACACTGAGAGCACACACGGCACACTTCTCTGTTTTAGTTGGAGTTGAAGCTGCGATAGTTGTATTCACACTTTTGTTTGTTGTTTTGGCAATGCTCATATCTAAAGAAATATAACAGCTATGTTGGATTTTGAATTGGTTGTGCTGTTAGCCTTGTGTGGGTAGAGTGGAGGAGGCACACATGTTGTGTCTATGTTTTCCATGAGGACATAGCAGGCAAACACTGTGTTACCATCCGCTGTGATAATTTTCGTCCTTTAGACACTTAAATAACTGGTTCCTACTTTGTTACCTTGTATCCACTCACACTGCTGTTTAGCCTAAACTGAGTGTGAATGTTAAAAATGTGCACCAATTTGAAAACAAAATGCATTGTTTTGCATGCATGCATTTCACTGCAGTTCTGTAAGAGTAATTTAGAATACAATACCTCATCTGTCCTGAAGATAATGCAACAAAGAGAAAGTTGAGACTCAGCACACTCGCACTTTGGTGCATGCGTATGTATCCGGTTATACACATGTACTATGCACTTTTCATTGCATTGCATTGTAAAATATTAAATTTAAATTCATTTGTTACTAATGTTTTTTTTTATTGTGCAAATTATTTACAGTTCATTTTGAGGAGTTGCTATTAGAATGTAGTAAAATTCAGTGCCACTAATGGTGTCTACATTCTAAGTTTTACCGTTGCAGTGAATCTGAATTTGTCTGCAGGAAAGAGGGAACAAGTATCTTTCGCTTTTGCTTGACTTTTAATGAAATATTTGCCACCCTCTAAATCTGCAGGATTTCTTCCGTGACCCTTAAGAGGACAAGTGGTTAGGATAATGGATGGATGTATGCAGGCTTTGTAGACTTTTGAGGAAGGTCTGATAAACAGTAAATAGTGTATTCTTCCTGAAGGTTAACAGAAACATCAGGAACAGATTAATAAGCCTAGTATTTCTTATTTTTTGGTAAACAGTAATATAATTTGTATTTGGAAGGGTATGGACTGCTCAGTGCAGATGCTGTATCATCATCCTCCTGGCCCAGTGAGCAGACATGCTTGTAAGAACATTGCCTCGGTATAAGAAGACACATGAACTCTATAAAGAAGACTCATGCAGCACAACTCCTCTATTAGGCTTGTCACATTTGCAAAGCTTGATTAATATTTACAGCTTAGACTCAGCAAGAGTACACAACATGCATTAATTATTGCTTAGTTCTCTGGGCTATATGCTGAAGATTTCCAAGTCGCTCCATACTGCACTGTAATTGCTGAATACATTATTTTTCATTTGTAAGTAAGGGTAAGTAGTGTAAAGCAGTGGTTGTAATGCAGAGATAAACATGTTTATATCTTACTCTTGAGCAAAAAAAACAAACAAACAGATACTCTCCAGAATACTAGATACTGTGAAAGTTTGCTTAAGCTTGGCGGAGATGTGTTCAATTTGGCAGTGATGACTGATGTTCACTCGCGACATGGGAATGAAAGTTGAAGGAAAAAAATAATGTGAAATATTAAACTTACTGGAACTAAGAATTTTTTAATCTCTTCCAAGGCATGACTCATCCGGGAATAGGCCTCTCCAGGTGGAGCAAAGACTTCAATTAAAACGTGAAGATCATTACTAAGATGGGCGTATTTGGCCTCCCCACTGTTTCTTAATTCTTCCTCCTGTGAAAAAAGAAAGCAAGGGATGTGAAGAATTTGTGTCTATATAAGAGAGCCCAAAATTCAAATGATTACCACACATTACATATTATTAAGTTTTTTTTTAAATACATGTTTAGCAGTTACACTAATGACATATTAGTGTGGGTTTTTTTATTTTGCATGTGTGGTTTAACAAAAAGAAGCAGGTAAAATGTAAATTTTATCTTCATAATAAATACTAAATAACGTGCTACGTGTCATTTCATCCTATAAGCATTTAATGTTTGATTCATAGGTGTTTAAAGCTAACATAGGTGCAAGTACTTAAACACTCCACTACAAGTAGAAATATCCTTTAATTTTTTTACTCAAGAAAACTACTATGGCACATTCTCTAAAATTTACTTAAATTTAATTAAACTAAAACTCCATGAAGATTAAGAAAACTGTGTATTTTAAACAATACTGAACTTGATGCTTTTTTCCAGATTTGTTGGACGAATTCTCACAGCTGAAATTTCAGTAGTTACAGTACTGTACTTGAATAAATGTGCTTACTGGTTTTAATAATGATTACAGACAGTTTGTCATAATTCAAACAAAAGTCAGGAGCTCACACAAAATTTCACCCAGAATTTTCACCCAAACTTTTCAGTATGAAGAAGTGGGCTGCACATTTTTTCTCATGAACATCTCTTGCAGGCTGCAACCTACAGTAACATTTAGTTTTTAGATAAAGAGGCACGTGATTAATCAATACTATCATCACCAGTACGACACTAATATCACGTGTTTCTGTACAAAATGTTGCAGTCTCCTCACTTGCACAAGGATTTACCTGCAGGTCATCTGACAACAACACAAATAAATGACAAGAATAACAGACTGGATAAGAACTCAATCAGAGATTCTGGCACCAGGGATATTGTTAGTGAGAACTTGTCAGATAGAAAAGGCAGTTTGTGATTTGTTGATATTATGAAGAATGCTCTGCTCCAAAACAGCTTCTGGAAATGTTTTAATGGATCGACAGCTTTTGACAGATAGCTGGCACATATTTTAAGTCATGCTGATGGTCAGTAAATGACCTATGGTCATGTACTAAGTGATGTGAGAATTAATACGAAAAATGTAGAAGAAAAGCATGAAAAACAACAAACATAAAAGTACAAGATCTTTCTATTCGTGTTTGTGTCTGTCTCTCCCTTATATTTACTGAAGGGAGAGACAGAAAAAGGGAGACTTCACATATTTAAAATAACAGCCTTTTCTGATGAACATGACACTTTGTATATTCTAGGAATGAGCATTAAAAAAAATTGGCAAGGTTCATCAAATTAGAATAAATTACTAAACTTAACTATAAAAGCTTTTTTCTTAAATATTAGCACTGTCTTGAAAAGAAAAAAGGTCAAAAATAAATGTTTTTAGATGACAGTGTAGAAGTGTCCGTCTGTGGATGAGTCAATCAATGAATCCATCACTTTTATCCTCAATAGGTGCTTTTCCGTAAAATGTTGTTTAGACATTCATGGTACCCAGATAAGGATTTTTTTAAAAACCTGTATTCATTTATCCTACCCTACAACAGTTTAGTGTTGAGTGTTTTGCTCAAGGACGCCTTAATGGTGGCGGTTAATATTAGTGAGATTGCCGCTCATGTACTTCAGTCACCCAGCCAATCTGGGGATTCAAACTTTTGTCCTTGCATCAGAGGGCCATTCTCTACCCTCTGGGAGATGTCAGCTTTAATTAAATAACGATCCTAAAATTCCAGCAGGCGTCACATCCTCTGTCAGAGAGCCTAAGTCATTATAGATCAGATAAAAACATGCAGATAATAATGTCTCAGTTGGTAAAAAACTCTGTCACGAAATGTTTAGGTGACTGTTTTACAAAGGCAGCATCACCTTATATAACTTTATACCTTTATACAATTACCATTGTATGTATGCATTGCTTTAAAAACTTTAGGATCTCTCTAACGTTGCAGATTTTACTGCAGGCTTTAGCTTTATGACCCAGTACCACATGAACATGGCTAAAACCTGTGCACAAGGTGTAATATTGGCCACATTTTCTCGAATGAGTGAGTGGGCTCCTCTCACTCAAAATTTCCATTAACTGCTGGACCGATGCAACCTAGTGAGGGGTTGGATGAGATGGCTGAAATGTGTGATGTCAATGTGTTTTTGTGTGTAATGGGACTTTGCCTACTATGTCTGTAAAAACCTGCATTGTCACGACTTTAAGGCATCAATCTCACCATCGGTTCCTTCAGAGTAGCTCAGACTGTACACAAAATCAATGTCCCACTCCAAGCTAAATCTGATCGTTGCCTAGCCAGACACCACAGAATCTGTAATTTTTCCTCATTGCAGCACATAGCGTGTAGCTCTCTCAGACTGAAACTCAAGGTGACGTAAACAGAGCTTTTGTTAGTCAGACTGGCACTGAGTACTTCAATACTGTAGTCATACTGCATGCTGTACTGTGCAGAAAGACAGCATAAAAACTCCATGCATGTAAATAAACTGTTAGTTCCTGACAGTTTTGATTTTGAGCTCTTCTTTACTTAGAATTTACACACTGAAACCAAGTTAATGCAGGACATGAACAGCTTTAGTGGCAGTAAGCCAGATTTTTTGATTAAATTTTGTATTCTACCCATGGCAAAAAAAAAAAAAATCTCAGTGCCTTTAGTCGCTGTCAGAATTATGATGCTGTCAGGCTCACAATAACGCCAGAATGGAAAGCCATGTAAAAAACTGTCATTAATTATACATTTAATAATAAAGCTGTACTATTGTACCACTATATACTAATATTTTTGATTTAAGCAATGTATTTAAAAGCGTAGTCAACCAGAAGATAAACTGGTTGAAATTTGAGATTTATTTATTGAAATTTAACCATTTAATGATCCTGTTGAGGTTAAGAACCTCTGGCGACCTGGCCGAGAAGCTGCCATGACGGATTCCAACAAGACAAAATACATAGATATGCGGTTACCTTATCAAAACAAAGAAATAAAGGTTTATTTGAGCCAAAACAGTGTAGTTACACAATAGCTGACCGGGAAGGGTTTTTGTAACAATAACTCAAACATAAATTTAAAGATGCATTAATGGTTTAACGTTTGTAACAAATCTTAATGTGCTGTGACAAACAGAATCCATCATATGGAAACATTGTTCTGATGCATTCATGTACAGTACAACAAGTCACCACAGTCAAAAACGGGTAAGAAGATGGCAGCAACCAGCATTTTCCTGCCTTCTGTGTAAAAACATCTGCTACAGTAGAAACCTGAGCTTAGTTTCTTCACGTTTTCAACACTTTAATGCTTTTAATTCTTTAAACATTCATCAAGCAACACACCAAGATATTTGTAGCAAGAAACACAATTGATATTCTTTCCTTGGGTTGTCACATTATGAAGAGGATCTGAAGTTTTTTTCCCTTGTATTACAAAATAAATAAACATTTCTACACAGTAAATCTATATTGTATGGTGGAGAAAACTTGTACAGTATATGAAGATGCATGTTTCATGTTTGCTGTTTTCAATGTTTTCAACATCAATTAACTTGAAGAATGAACTTTCAATCTCAAGATTTTGCTAAACTTGTATCTAATTCTTTTTAGATTTATGTCTGAAGATTGAGTCATGGCAACTGGACTTCTTTCTTCCAAGTAGAGAAAGAAGTCCAGTTGCCAT
>JAUYWH010000007.1:9023887-9050757 GCA_034779795.1 Ctenopoma multispine | reverse complement strand
AGAAAGAAGTCCAGTTGCCATGACTCAATCTTCAGACAACTTTACCTGGATGACTGAGAATCTTCACAGACTTTTTAGATTTATGTTTTATTGGTCTTCTACTGTACTATATCATTTAGGTGTTACACACATAAACCATATGTCTGCTTCTGTAGCTCTGAGACTCTGAGACTACAATTTCATGACAACTGGGCAAACGCCATCTGCTAATGAAGATTATATGATACGGTCGAAAGCTCCACAACTGCCACGAAATGGACTTTGTGGTGAGGTTGCTTATTCATTATTATTGAATAAACTTCATTTAATATGTACAGATGACAACTAAAACCACAGTGATAGCATTTGTAGCAGCTTCTGTATTATTTCACCCTCAATATCTTCTTGATATGTTGAAATGCAGCTCCAGTTTCACGTAAGAGGTGAAAAGACTTCAAGTCTTTTGTCATGTCTAGATGTCTGAATCAGGCTACAGTAATAATAGCAATGTAACTCTATAGCAGCACACTGAGACCTGTTAGGAGCGTGAATACCAGATCCATCAGGCCGTCTGTGTACATGCTCAGATAAGTGTGGCTCCAGGGGACCGCAAGTCAACAGGATGAATGGCTTTGGCAAAAAGATTCATTACTTTGCATTCATAATTGGCTGTTACAGAATATGCTATTAAACAACCCACAGAAAAAAAAAAACATTCCCATTTTCTCCTACATACGTTTGTCAACGGAAAGCTATTAATTCAACTCTGGCTGCTATTCATCTCAGTTACAGCTCGGATGTTGGTGAAAATGTTCTTCTGTGCCGTGGTTGAATTTTAGATGCTTACCATTTGATGGATGCCTTGGACCGTCCAAACAACTATGTTTGAACACAAATCTTTATCTTTCTTACCTTGTCTTTATCTCTCATGGACCCTTTGCCGAGGATGGACATCTTCACTCCTGTTTCCTCTTGTAATCGCTTCATAGAATTTCCCCGCGGTCCCAGCAGCTTACCAACGAAATTAAACTATGATACAGGAGAAAAAACAAACAAACATCAGTAGTAATCAGTGTTTCCAACATACTTTATGTAAGAAGAGAATAAATAATGGAAAACACACCACATGCACATCTAGATTTGGGCAGTTTTATTCCTGTCAGATTCAAGCTCTGTCAGATTTGATGGGAAGTGATCAATAAAGAAAACACCTTTCTGGACAGACTCTGTAGACTTAACTATAAAATCAGTGAGTGTATATATTTATTCTTGACCCAGGAACAACACTGTCTGTGTAACTATTCTTTCTCCTGCCAGTTTCTTATACCAAGCTGCATAGAGCACAAGGTCAGTTATCTCTTCTCTGAATAACAAATTTCAGTGAGCACAGTTTACCATAAGTCTGTCAGACACTGAGACTCTTCTCAGTGTCTGCCACTGGGCCGTCTGACACCAAAGGTTGCCATGACCCTTACAAAAACGTTTCAGCAGTTATTTAGATAGACTTTAGTAAGAACTGCCATCTTCAGGTCCCTCTTCAGATGTTCTATGGGGTTTATGCCCAAACTTAGGCTTGGACAACTTAAGTACAGTAAGAAACTTGTCCTAAAAGCACTCCGGCATTGTCTGGGTTGTATGCTTCAGGTCATAGTAATGCTTTAAGGTCTCAGGTCTCATGTACTCTGGAGTAGATTTTCTTACCAGAGAATCCTGGTTAAAACTTTTGACAACAGTGGAAGCTCACTGTGCTCCTGGTAACACTCAAACCTTTAGCAATGCTTTATACTCTTGTTCTATCACAGAGGTCTGCAGAAAGTTTCTTGGGGCTTGTTTTTGTCCTGACATGCCATGTGAATTATGAGACCTTACATGCAGAAGTGTGTGTTCTGGACACATCTTAAGGTTAATTAAAGCAAACAAACCACAATTACGAGTGCCCCAGCACAGCGTCTGAATACCTTTAGCAAATGTGAGATTTTAGTTTTTGATTTTTACTAAATTTTCATTAAATTCTCAAAACTAATTTCCACTTTGTCATTATGGGTAAGTGAGGGACAACAATGGCAAAATTGTAATTTAAAATTAACTGCACACAACATACTTTCTGAAATGACTGTTTATGGAAACAAACAGTCTCTTCCTTTACGTGTTGGACCTGAAAGAAATTTAATCCATTTAGGATAAAAGGTTAACCATTAAAGCTGTTTGCTGGCCATTTGTCATTTATTATCAATATAATCTCACATTCCATTCACTATTTGTCATGTGAGAAAAAGATGTAATGTAGCCTGTAATAAATCAATTTAATTGTTCTCTATATGTAGCATATTAAAGGTGAAAGGTTTCATCTTTGCTCTGGAATAAACTGTGCCCTCTCACTTATCTTATTGGTATTTAGGGTCAGCCATGTCATGCCATAAAAAAATAATAGTGAACGTAGGCTCAAGCCAATATCATTCCTGAGACTGTTCCAGAGGTCAGTGTTGAGATAAAGTCAGAAATAATGAGTTTCTTCCCAGTGGGAAATTAAGTAATACTATCCAGATGACAAACTATCAGATTCAAGCCTCAGGGCTCTGACTATGATTTCCCTCTCACTGTGCACCAGCTAGTGTTCATATTGAGAAAAGTAGCTCTGGGTTGTTTCAGGCACAACACTGCTGAGATTAGTAGTGATAAATCTTAGAGGTGAAACTCGTAACACAACTGTATTCAAATTGGTCTTTTTTTAAGAAGATTTTCAGACAACGAATTAGAAAATGCAACACTTAATCTTTTACTACTTGAAACAAGTCCACAAAGGCAACTTATGCTACCTCAAACAGTAAGTTCATTTTAACAGTAATAAATGGTTCAACCTTCAAATGTTTGCCATTGGATGAAATTATAAGAGACCACCTCCAAAGCTGAACAGGTGGCCAGCCGCCCACCACAACATACTCTGGCCAACCCTAAAATGATATTAACCTTTTCACAAAGCAGCCTCTCCCACTGTGGCTGAATGACTAATAACTTCACTGCCAGCTGTGTGGCTGCTGCAACTCAACTCCGACAACTGCACAATCAGCTTATTTCATGATGATCATTAACGTTATAAGCAAACGCCACAGCTCAGGTTAGGGAGGCGCCATGGGACGCAGAGATGAAACTATCTGGATTAAAAAAAAAGCATCCATAGTGTCCTTGCCTGTCCTCTGATCTGAATGATTAAGGCACCTTTGTGGACGTCTTTCTTCACAGGGGTTGTTTCACAGGACTATCCTATAGCTGGCAGGGAGTTTGAGAGCAGATGGTCGTTACGGTTACGTCAGGAACGCACTCACTGGGCGGTAGAAGAAGAGTGGCCTGTTTTCATTAAGCTAATGAATGTCTGGAGCCACTCTGCTGCTCCATGGTGAGCAATTTGGATTTCAGAAAGGGGCATGGTTCGATGTTAAATGAGGTTTGAAATGATGCAATGTGCCCCCTGCAGTCTCAACACTGATAACTATGCAGATATTAGACGGAAGGATGTTGTGAATGCAACAATTATGCATAACAACATTTCAAACATTGAACAAATATAAGTTAGGAGCAGGTGCTGTGATCTACTGTTTGTATTTTACAAAGTGTGAAATTCTACATGAAGGGCAAAAATTTAATTGAGCTTTTGTGAAGGATGAATTTTAATACATGAATCTGCATATTAATTCTGAATGTCATGTTACTAGTCTAGCAGGCTTAAAGCAGGAGGTAGGGGTTGAGTTGCGTTCCACACTAATGTGAATCTGCTAAATTGCTAATGCAGCTGACCAAAGCATTTTTTACAGAAAGCTCAGTGTCTGAGGCCTGTTTGTACTGGAGTTGTATTTCTGAGCACATTTACAATGACTTTTAAAAAATCTCCTCACAGAGAAACAGGAGCCCTAAGGCAATAACACATTTGACAAAACACATTCACAAAAATAATGCAGAAACTATAACCAACACAAGAAAAGAGCTATGATTTTTTTCTTGAATATGTCTTCTTAGTTTTCTTTGTTGTAACGCAATGCAACCTCTGAGTCTACTACATCAATTTTTTGTATTATCTTTTTAGCAGTGTTACAGGAGTGTAGTGCTAAATAGGTGGAATACACTGAACTCTAGACAGGATCTGCTTTGAACTTTTGAAATTTGGAGCTATATAAAAATAATTACTGTGTCAATAAATGTAATCTGTATGCATTAATCCTATTTGATCTGATTGTGTTTGTATTTGGTGTCATAAATACGATCGGTTTAGTGATAAATCTTTCTATGGCCATGTGTTACTTTTACAGTAAAGATGCCAGTCCTCTATATTTACCTTCTTCTGGTGACAAACAGCAGTGACTGAAATTCGCTGGTAAATTATTGAAAGATTTCGGTGCAAAAGAGTCACAGTGTGTAATCACACTTTTAATCTTCACACGCTTTTCATCGTTTTCTGTATTCACACACCACATGAAAACTGGCTGTGACTGAGATTTGACTCCTTGTAGCTGCCACAAAGATGTAAACGTGAGCATAAAAACCTGTTTTCTACAGTGGGAGGACTGAATCAGGTAAAACTTAACTGACACACATGCACACTTAAATTTGTGATACAAATTTATATTTTCTTTTGAACTGAATTTGTCAATGATGTACTTTAACATAATGCTGATCCTTTGCAGATCTTAACATTGTATACAGTCCATTGAGCTTTTCAGCGGCACATTTAGAAGCACACAGAATTATCGATTTTGGAGAGTTTCACACCTTTATACATGATGTGGTTATAATTCATATGGACTTTGATGAGAGATATCTGACCACATTTGGCTTATCACATATAGTGGGCCTGTGTAAAACAATATAACCACCGTTGCATATAAGAGGATTTATTTATTTGATATTTTTTCTGCAGGCTGGAGCTTTTTCATATATATAATACCTTGTCATTAATGCAGCCAACAAGCCTAAGAGCTCACAAAAACACCCGAGTTAAGTGTTAAAGTAGCAGAAAAGAACATTTTTTATATACTTAGATGTTACTTTTTACTAAAGACTTTCTCACTTTCATGACCCTGACTTTTTAATGCTATTAAATATAAGGTAATACAAAACATCAGATGCGAAAAGCTAAAGAAAAAAGCAAAGATGAAAGCATGCACTCACGCAAATCCAAATTATCGCAACCTGAGGATGAGTTCATGTACTGAAGTAACATGTTTCTGTGGTTTTCTATCAGGTCAGTTCCACAGAAAATATACAAAATATTGAACTTTTGCAACTCTTCACGGTGCTGTACCACTGCAGAGGCAATAACAAAACAGCTTTTCAGCTTTGGGGTTTAAAAAATGTGCATGGTGGCCGCTCTTTAATGCAGTGCACTGGGGCCAGTCAAGATTTGCAGATGTCCTGAGGCACTTACTGACAGGTTAGTGAGCTGTGCTATTGGGGAAGTCCAGGTCCTGTCTGATAGGAGGATTATAGCCTCAGGTAGAGCTCTATGCTTTAATGACGGTGCTTGTTTGGTGCGTGTGGGACTAGCAGAGGAGAGCTACTCTTCACCTGATGAGCTTTTCAGGAAGGAATTCAAATAACCTGTGTCCGAAGAGAGATTGGCTGTCAGTGTTAATGCTAATCAGTGGCATTAGGTATTGAGGTATGATTTTTTTCAATAATTATTGTTGCTAAGAATGCATTCCCTGATCGAAACAAAAATAAAAACATCATTTTATTACAGTATGTTTTATTATAATGAAACAGTAATAAAAAAATAGGATTGGAACATATATAATTCAAACTAGATATTTACGATGCATTTCAAAAAGATTAGCGTAATGGAACCAACTAAAAGCCCTAATTGTGTGTTTATTTGCATTTTCATCACAACAAACCAAAGCAGAATGTTCTAATAGAAAACTAACAGTTTGCATAAATGAACAACATAACCTTCAAATGTTTGGTTGAACATAACCAAGGTGATATATACACACAGACAAAGTAGAACGGTAAAAGATGAGCAGCCAGTGATGCAAAAATTAAATAAAGCTGCACGCTGTTTAAGATGTGTAGCCTGAGATAGTCCAAAAGGTACAACTTCAGACACTTCCTTTAGGCAGCAAATTGATTTTCACCATTCAGGGTCATCAGAACAATCTGTAAACAGAACATTATTGTCTTATTAGCTCAGCATAGCCAACATTTTAGCAAATAGTTGCCTGCATCCATACAGGCTTGTCCTGTCAAAGGTCACAAGAGTGCTGGCGCCTATTCTAGCTGACACTGGGCGAGAGGCAGATTACGCCTTGTGCAGGTTACCAGCCTATCACAGGGCTGACATATAGACACAAACAACCATTCACACCAATGGGCACTTTAGAGTCAGAAATTAACCCAACATGCATGTCTCTGGACAGTGGGCAGAGGTGGGTAGAGTAACCAAAAACTGTACTCAAGTAGTAGTAGCGTTACTTCACACTAATATTACTCAAGTAGAAGTAGTCATCCAAAAAATTACTCAAGTAAGAGTAAAAAAGTACTTGATGAAAAGACTACTCAAGTACTGACTAACTGTTTTATTGTAATGCCTAATTTATTTATGTTTAGAAATAATAAATAAAATGTGTAAATTCTGAGTTATACAAAATGGTAAACATGAATTATATCTTTACAAAGATTAAGGCACAAGAAATACAAATCTCACTTTCTCACAACATAAAGCTTTTTAAAACAATACCTAAAATAGGTAACATACTGTATATATGTTTGAACTGTGACATTTATCATGTGTTTATTCATTCACTGTCTGCTACGTGTGAAGATACTGTATCTGGATGTTGAGTCCTGGCAACTGGATTTCTTTCTTGTTAGGTTGAACCTTTTTTACTGCTCATCCAAGTATCTTTAAACAATAATAGAAGTCCAGTTGCCATGAGTTTGAATTATTGTGAAATATTGATTATAATTCCATTTGACATGTGTGGACTAGATTTTAATGTCTAATCTAAATTCATACAAACATTTCACAAAGGTCTGTTTTGACAGTGAGATCACTATTTTGGATTTACCCTTTGTTTAAATGAACATTTTTAACAATACAGAAAAACTCACAATATTATTTTGTAAAAATCAAGTGGTGTAAATGACATCGACACACTGTGTGATCCATATGTAACTTGTTTAAGGTTTTTTGTCAGATAATTCAGGTGATCTCTTTTATTTTGTAATTTCCTATAAAATTTTTTATTTAGAAATGACGGTAAAGGAGATAAAAATAAGTGGTTAAGTTAGAGGAAACTCTGCTTATATTTAATTTGGTCCTACATGGTTTTACTTTCTTCTCTTGTCCTCTAGACAGCATCTCTCTGTTAGAATAAATGATAGCAAAATACTTATCGATACTTTATCGATAAAGTAACGAGCTGAGTGTCATCAAATGTAGCGGAGTAAGAAGCGTTTCTTCTTCACAAATCTACTCAGGTAGAAGTAAAAAGTATGGTGCAATAAAACTACTCTACTACTACTTTGGATTGGTTTACTCACCACTAAGTCCCTGAAAAACTGTAACATCTTAGCTGCTAATTGTCTCTCAATGTTTACCAGCTAGTCTCTATAATCTAGGTAGGTAGCTTGATTGATGAAAGTGGTGAGAGCAAACCAAAAGATTAATGTTGTGATCCCCAGTGCTATGAATGTAAAATATAAGTGTTCCCGTAGTTCAGCAATTAGCTACAATTTGCTTTAATTTTCTGTAGCCTGTGATCAGCTCCTCATTTATGTTGTGCGCTTCATTTTAGGACAATAGCGTCAATCAATAGCACACTTAAAAATCAAGACAATCAGTGCTGCATGCTGACACTTTAATTGATTTTATGATATTTCCAGGTTAAACACGCTATATACTGAAAACCTTGTTAAAATTAGTAGCTCATATAGAGCTGGGGCACAGTATATATAGCAGAGTTTTAACAATGAGAGACATTTTATCTTTATTATATCATATGAGCAGCATTGTGGCCGACAAAGTCATCACACACATACTGAGTCAGTTGGATCCCAAAGTGGGACTGTGATGCTATCGAGCAAATGCTTAATTTTAATTCACACTCCCTGTACTGTATTCAGCACTTATCTAAGCAAAACACCTTACCAGACGATAGGCCGTTCTTTGGTACACTGACATCTCTGACCAGACAAAAATGAAATTTCTCCGTGGTAAAGCACAGCTGCAGCACTATTTAAAGGTCACAATAACCCAAGAATGATAAGCTCAAAATTGTAGCAGCCACAAGGACAAAATACAGCGTAATGTGTTGTGTATGCACCTGCGGAATGGATAATCTAAGCAAACAAAAGAATATCCAGTTTGTGCTACACAGGTGAAGGAGAACAGGAATGTGCCCATTTTGTTTTTAACCAAATCAAATACGTTCTAATTAAAAAGCACAAAACATTTGCATGCACATGAAGAATAGTCCCAGAACCGGACTCACAGACAGTATCAGCCATCCAAAATCCATTTCATGCCCCAAGGTTAGGAGATGCTAATCAAGCTGTCTCATTAAACAGCAGCAGATAAATTCTAGTTAAGCGATAATGAAAATGACTATGCTTATTATCTTAATCATGTTTTTGCTGAGTAAATAGTATTCTCAGCATACAAGCACCCTGTGAGAATATAATTTGTTTACATGTCAAACTGGGACAGGTACAGATGTACTTCCACTTTTCCCAGAGATCAACCATGTTTTCAAGGTTCCATCACTTTTTCAGATGAGATTAAAGATAGAAAGGGATGGTAAGGTCGCTGGAGGAAGGTTTCAAGGCCAAATTCCTTTATCTTGACAGGCTGTAAAACGACAACGTGCCTAATGTAGATTTTACAGAGCGTGGTGCACAAAACCCACAAGTGGTCCCCTATGAATGATGCATACACCTGGGAAGACTCTGAAATAGGATGCATCAACCCTCCAGGTTTTATCCAAGTAGATCTGTGGTGAAGCAGCTGCATCTTTACCAAGACAAATGTATCTTATACATGTTTCTTCCTGTACAATTTCCCATAAAAATATTTATACTAATGCACATATAGTGGAAAAGCAGTTAGGTACTATACTTTCCAATTTTGAGGTACTTTTACTTTACTTGAGTACTCCACTCCACTACATTTCAGGAAAAAAATACTTTCAACCCCATTATTTTTTGTGAGTAGTTACCTAGTTAGTTACTTACTTACAGTATGTTTTATGATATTCTCCATTTTAAGAACATTCTTCTTAGCACATTTCATGTTTCTATATTACTTCTTTCTATGCTGAAAATGACATTAGAATTCAGCAAGAAGGGTGGTGTAAATTGTGAAATAGAAGTAGTAGACCATTGATTAAATGTAAATGTACTGTGGAATTATTTTGTGAAAAAATAAAAACTGTAGAGTATTTAG
This sequence comes from Ctenopoma multispine, assembly GCA_034779795.1. Lineage (NCBI taxonomy): Eukaryota > Metazoa > Chordata > Actinopteri > Anabantiformes > Anabantidae > Ctenopoma > Ctenopoma multispine. Next base: position 9,041,345 of record JAUYWH010000007.1, on the reverse strand, counting down.
GGCTCAAACTGAGGTGTGTCAGTAAGCCTAGCCACAGAGCCAAGAGTCCTGTAACTGACTGCATGTCAAAATGTCTGCAATGACAATGGCCTATACAGTATATGTCTGTCAGTGTGCCATCCTCAGCTCTGGCACATCATTTATCTTCCATGTGTCATGTAGCCAAATCAGAAAACCATGCAGAGGAATTCTCCAGAGTGAAAGTGTAATTACAATAGCAGCTGTAAGTGTGTTGAGCACTGTCAAACTGCTGAAAGATTCAGTATATACAGTACCTGCCTCAAATGTTATCACCTCTTTAAATAGTTTTCAGGTTGCCATCAGGTCAGTAGAGTTTTAATCCACCTCAGTGAGCTCCATCAGTTCATTACATCCTATGTTTTGTCATCCCACCCATTGACCATTGAAGAAGTCCCTAACGGTAAGCCTGTGTACAGTATGTGTGTGATACTGTAGCTGTAGCATAATTATGATTGTGATTCAAGGTAATAATATTCAAAATGCCTGGATTTATGACATTCATACTGTGCTCTACCACCAGTGTCACAAAGTAAGACTAGACATTATTAATTAATATACATGAGAAAATAGATGTGACCTAAAGTTAGATAAAGTGAAATGAAATTATTTTGTAACAGCAGGATCAAATATTTCAGTCAGCAAAAGAAACAGTTAATGTCTGTGTAGCCACAATGTACAAACATGTTTCATGGTAGTAAGCCCATCCTTTATGTTTTGTCTCTGGAGCTGTTAAAAATATTTTATCTGCTCTCATATATGTTTTTTTTTTCACTGTGAGGAAACAGTCATATTGATTTTGAGTTCTTCTACATTCATTTCCCCACAACAAACATGTTTAAATGTTTACTGTTTTTACATTTTCAATTCAATTCAACTTTATTTATATAGCGCCAATTTACAACAGAAGTCATCTCCAGGCACCTAACATTGTAAGGTTTAAGACCTTACAGAAAATAGGTAAATACAAAATAAGATAGAAAACCCAACAGTCCCACTTGAGCAAGCACATGTAAAGCACAAAGCCTCCTTTTTTGCCCCTGAGCAACACTCTGCACATCCCTGATACACTCTGTATATAAATATTCACAATATATGTTTAACATGCGGCTGCTATTTTTGTCTGAACATCTAGTTCAGACAGTTGTCATTTGTATATCTCTAAATGTCAAATATCTGTTGTGAACGTGTGAGGTATTTACAGCGTGTGCCATCTTACTTTAGCTTCCAAGCTCTCAGTCTTTCCTCTTTGCTGGGTGTGTTCTTGATCAAAGAGTTGCTTCATGTGGCTAATTACCATTAAGTGAAACTGCAGTGTTACCAAGATGTTTAAGATAGTGACACTGCAGGCTTTTGGGGTGCTGACTCTGCAATTAGGTCACAGACGCTGTTGTTGGACAACTGCTCCATCCCTCTGGACTGCACTGTTGTGCTTACTTTGCAGTGCTGGCACTCTTATGTTCATTAGGCAGAACCAGGATTTCCAGCCTGTGTATTGTAGCTGTGAATTTTGTTTGGGATCATAAGTAGGCTGTTACACATTTTCATATCTCAGTGGTTCACCAATTTGTTTGACTCCAAGCTCTACTGGGTTTCATTAACCACCTAATCAGGAACTGACTCACCCCTGGAGAACCTTGTTAATACAAGTAACTGGCAGGTAGAGTAAAAATCTAACAGACATATACTATTCTACTCTAATTTCCTTTTTAATAATAATAATGACATACTTTATTGATCCCCTTTGGGGAAAGTATTGGGCAGCTGCCAGACAGTACATCTTGGCACTACTACGGGTTTTCGGTGTGTCGTCCAAAGACGCCTCTACATGTAGCCTGGAGGAACTGGGAATCAAACCTCTTACCCTGAGGTTTGAAAGCATTTGAAATTGCCAAGAATCAGTATGTTTGATACTATGAGACAGATACAAATTGACTTTCCTTTGACTGAGTCTATTTTAATTAATTTTATCCCGGCTAACAACAACACACATAGGGTTGCAAGAAAAAGTAGGTGAACAATTTCCTGATTTTCAGCGTAAATTGATAATGAAATGTGATGTAATCTTCACCAAAATCACAAATATAAACAAACACAATATTTCCAAGCTGATGACAGGTGTCATGACCTTTCATGTCTTTATTGACCACATGCATTAAACATACAGAGTGTTGGTGGAAAAAATAAGTGAAACATCTCTTTGGCAGCGATAACTTCAAGCAAGCACTTCTTGCAGCTGTGAATTAAACCTGCACAACATTCAGGAGGAACTTTGACTTTCACTCCCAAAAAACAGCAAACCTTAAATTTTCCAAAGACCACCCTGATACTCCACAATACTACTGGGAAAAAGGTTTGTGGATTGATTAAACTAAAGTTGAATTGTTTGAAGCGCTATGCCACAGAGGGTCCAGTAATTAAAACAAACGTTTTCCACCATCACTGTGTATGTATGTGTGTAATGGGTGTGTTCTGTAAAGATTTGAAAGGTCATGATTGTTCGTGTTTTATCAGCTTATAAATATTGGGAAAACTGTGTTTTGTGAATATTAAATCTAGCCTTTGTCTATCTATACACTACCCTTTGTTTGTTTGGTTGACATTAGTTTAAATTAAAGGAGCCCCTTTTCATTATTTGAGGTCTACTTTTTCAGTGTTGTGGGCTGTCTTACTACTTGGTCCTTGGCACCAAGAAACTGGCTCAACTGGGATTTTTATAGATCTGAAATCAATTTAATAGAGTAAGGAGTTCCTGAACACAGCTTAATTACTTTCTCAACACTGATCCTGAGGAGGAAGCAGAAAATTGATTCCTATGGATGCCCTGAGGGACCTACTGGACTATAGTACAGTCCTGAGGTGTGGTTAGATTTCCTTTACACCCCCATGACATTCACTATTCTCTTGTCCTACTCCTAATAACACAGAAAAAATCGTACGTTTAAAGAGTTGCACCAAATGGAGAGTTGTGTGTCATAAAACAAGATGCTGAGGCTGCACTCAACATACTGTAGAGTGGAACTTGACGCAAGAGTGTGCAGGACAGAGAGTGAAAAGTGGACACTGACAGTGTTTTGTTGAGGGTTCTCTTCTCCATAAGTCCCTGACTAAACACTCAAAAGTGACCAGAAGTGATTCATTTCAAATCAGCGCTAGAGGACAAAAAGACCATAAAAAAAGTGTCAGAGAACTGTTGAGAATATACAATATGTTTGAGATTTGTGTTTTTATGATAATAGCAATGTTGTTGCAAACTGTGAAGTGCACAGTTAGTATAGAAGTGCTCGTCTAAATAAACAAAGAGCACAGCGTATGTATGTGATCTTACAGGATAAGATCCACTGAATATACAGTATGTTGCACTTAAAAATCCTGATTTGGTGGATAGAAGTTTTAAAGACCTTCTGTCACCCAAAACAACAGGAAAAAGAAAATAATAAAAGGTCTGACTGAATAAAAATGAGTAAGACGCTGATAGAAACATTAAAATGTTTTTGGCATACAGAAAGTGTGGCACAGATAAAAGGTACACCCAGGGACTCAAAGGTAAAACCATAGGATTCTTTCTTCCACGGGATTTTAAACTTTTTTTAGTTTCTAATGAATTATCTAATAACAAATAATCCACCATCATTATATATCCATATTTACTATCAGTTTACTATTCTGGCAAACCAGCCTGATCATATCTCAAAACTGTTTATGCTAGTCGTGTGACATTTACTATGTACACTTACACAAAGAACTGTACGTACTATATACTTTACTTTTAGTACAGAACAAATCAATCAATGTGGAAATATTCTGCTACACTGATGCAACTATTCTTGGCTGCTTGTTGCATGAATGCAAAGTCAGTGGAGCAACTTTGCTTGATTACAGTGGCAGTAAAGCCTTTTTTTTCTGCAAGCAGCTGTGTGTTGTTGCTTTGCTGCTTGATGGAGCAGCCTCATTAGGCTACATTTTAAAGTACTGACATTGCATAACTCAGAATACCCTGTACTGTGTCATACCGTGATTTATGGTCACTGTTCTTCACTCTTCAGAAACTTAGTTTTTTGATGACTACATCAAAATAAACACAAAGCTGCCAGATGCCTCTCTATTAGCCTGTTTCAGTGGGTGTTTCAGTGCCAAAAATACCGTGCAAAAGGTGGAGCAGGTGAAGTATGAGTCTAAGAAGCTCCATCCAGCCATAGACAGCTACAGTATCACACACCTACAGTACACAGGCTCAGCGGTTTTTAAATGCTCTTCTCGCATCTTGCACTTTAAGTGGAAATACTGCAAATTCTCATTCCTGGTCAGTATCTTGCTACAGAAAATAAAATTTAAGACCCCGAAAAGGCGCATTGTGCTTTTCTATTATAAGACATGGCTGTTGGATCTCTTACCTTTGGATACTGTTGGACTGGAATGAGAACTCTTTCCGAGAGCTTGATATTTTTATTGCTGATGATATCTAAGTATTTCTTCGTGTCACCATCTTTTCTCAGTTCATCACCTTCATACTTTTCAATTTCTGCAGAAAACAATGTAAAAACAGATAAGAAGATAATTAGTTACGTAACCAAAAAAGCATTAGTCAACATCAAGTGCACTCTAAAAACCAGCAGCAGCATGACAATCAAACAGAACAGTATAATATTAGGCTGGGGACACATTAGGAGAAAGTATTTAACTATGTATTGCATGACACAGTTATTTTGTGCCTTAGCTGTAAATATGCTCACATTGTGAACTTAATGATCTGCGATTATCTCCCTGACTCCTCAAATGCCCTTTACACAAGGCCCTGTAATCTCATGATCCAGTAATTCCAATCAAAATAACAACAGAGGCAAACAGCAGCACTCAGGTCTCTGTGCCACACTTCACTGCAAACTGAGCTCGAGGCTGTCAACAGTCACTGATCCCCACACAGCACAAGACCTAAATGTTGCATTAAACACACAAATATGTCTGAAATATTTACAGTGAAGATTCACTGTTACAATTAAAGACATCTGTGAACTCTAATATTAGGATCATATGATCAGATCATAAGTTACATTCAAACTGTATAATATTTCCTTATAAAGATGGGAAATCTAGTACAAATTTGCACAATAATCCCCCTGTGTATTGCCTGTGTTACTGCAATAGGATGCGAGATGCGAGGTGGATATTAACTGGCCAGTTCCACCGCTCTCTGAACACCCTGAACACTGATATTGCTTGATTGATGCAATTCACAGTGCTTTTGCCGAAATGCTATACACTGAATGCTCTAGAAAGCAGTTGTTCGCCTTGTGGGGATCCTACTTGGTTGATAATTAATACTCAGTGGAATTACAATTATCAGTCTGCAACACGCTTGCTGGACAGTAAAAATGCTCCTGAACAACCAAAAAATGAGCCACAGACCGCTCCAATGCTGCTATATAGAAACTTAAGAGTTCATTAGGACAGGAGCACTTCACCCTTATCTAAGCTGAAAACAGTCAGTGGATGGAGCTGTAACATGAACACATTGCCGCAAGTAAATGGCAACATTTGTTATCTCTGAACAGTGCACTGTTTTTTTAATTAAGCCATTTTTGCTCGTCTTGTAAATGTTCGCTCAAGAAGAAAGTTGAGTACGGTCAGAAATAAGTAGCCAGTAAAGTGTCCTTCTGAGACTTTTCCTTGACGTGACCTTCTGGACATCTATAACTCCAGCTTAATGATGCTTCTGTTCCAGACGGTCCCAAAATTCACTCATTATAGTTTCTAATGGCAAGTGGTTTCAGTTTTACACCATCAATTAAGGCCATGTGTCTGATATTGCTATTGTCTGCGAAATCACAAAGGACAAACTCTAACAGTTTGAAATACACCAATTTCTTCCAGCATGACACAATCTCTCTGATTGTGCCTGATTGTCTGAGGAAGATCATTTAAATTGGAACATGCTGTCTGCACTTTTTTTTTTTGCAGTTTCTCCCTGAGACGACTCTCTGCAAAGCTGGAAAACTCTCAAAATTACGGGTCATCAAAATGGGAAAACGCAAATTAATTTTAGGCTATTAAGTGTGTAGAGACAGTGCGAGATAGAAAAGTTTTAACTTGACAGATATATTTAAATAAGGAAAAGTAGTATTCATAACTTTTCAGAACTGCTTTCTAGAGCCACAGAAGTCAAAACTATATTTTTGTATCATTTAGGCTCATGTCAAAAACATACAGCTGTATTTTCAAATGTAACCCAATGGCATTGTAATGAACAGAACTGCATCATTCTAACCCTTTGTACACTCTGAACTAGTAATGCCCCCTCCCACCACTGCCGCCTCTCGCTGAGCACAATGCTTCCACCTCCTGCCAAAATTATATATAAACAGACTGAAGATCCCCCTCCACCCTCCAACCTGTCACTGTGAACATGGCTGATTCACACCAGCTAATGTGACATCTCACACAAGACAGGTGTCCCAGGAGAACAGAAGTTTACAAAATGTGCCTTTTAAAAATAACATTCATGTGGTTTGCCTAAGGTGGTGCTAACATAGCTACTAGCTGTGATTTGTATACAGTGACAAGTAGTGAAGTAGTGGGGAGCGCTTTGGCCCAGACTGAAATATGTGAACAAGGACTGGATGGATTACCATTCCAATTTTATTTACAGTAATTTTAACTTAACAATACGATTGTCAAATCAAAACTTTTGTATTTTACAAACTGTGATTTGATTTGACACAGACTCTTGAACTTCCATGTGGAAGAGAATTTGTTTTGGGTTAGGAGTATTTTTATTGCGAAGTGTTTTACTTTGGGTATAGTGTTTATATAATTTAAATAAGCTCATGCTATTATTGCCCGTGAAGATGGTTAAGCTCTGGACAAGTGCATAATGGGAGGTACCTTTATTCTGGTCTCCAGCCTACACTGAACTAAAAGCCAGAAAATAGACAAAATGAAGGAAATTAGCTTACAGTAAATCTAGAATATACAGTATATACACACTGGTATCACTGTTGTCAAATTCTGTGGCAGTGAGCAGCAGGAGCCTAAAGATCAGAGACGCGTAAATGTGCTTTGAAGGTCACTGATTTCAGTCCTCACGCAGGATGAAAAAAGTCTTACTGGGATAGCTGAACGAGTAAAACACTTTCAACAATTATTCTAGTGCTCTTGATCCCCTCTGTTACGCTGCCCAAACTGCTTCAGTAGAGCTGCTCAGCAGCCAAGAGAAAATAAACTGTGGTTTAACTGGGCAGCTACCAGATAAATGTACCACTGTATGAGTTTTGAGACAAGGATTTGCTGAAAAAGAAAAAAAAGTTGCTCAGTCAGCCTGCAATGGCTTAAGCTTAAAAACATCTGCTTTGGTCAGGATGCAGCAACATGGTGCATCAATACAGACTGAGAGACAGTTTAATGTTCATTTATCCAGTGCAACATAAAAATTCCAATATGTATACACAAATCAGTATTATAATTACTGTAAATTATTTTTAGTTCCACAAGCCAGCGTTCTCTTATTGCAAGTCCCAAGCCCGGATAAATGGGGAGGGTTGCGTCAGGAAGAGCAGCGTAAAACCTGCGCCAAATCAGATATATGGATCATATCACTGGGTGAGATGGAGATGCATGACCCATTGTGGCAACTCCTAAAGGGAGCAGCCGTAAGAAGACGAAGAAGAAAAAGTCGTTCCTATCTGAGTCTCAGATATCACATTTGGTAAAATCTTGATTTATTATTAACAGAGAGTTTTTAAAAAATGGCAACTCGGTAAATCAGCTGCACTACTGAAGAACATTTAGATAAGGAACTAAATATTCTTGCTGAATCGTTTCCCCATTAAGACTTGCCATGAATTTTGAAGGACTGTGTGCACTGATGAAAGGAAATCCATAATGCTAAATTTTGAATTTCAGCAGGCTAAAGTTCAGTAGAAAGGTTGTGTAGTTATAAGTGCAAAAACTCCAAACATAAATGTTCTGCATCTATGTTTGAGCTTGATTCAGTATTAAATAGCATGTGTGCAGTTTAATAACATAAGAAAAGGAGGACTGTTAGCTGCTCCACTCTTGGAGATAATGTGTTTACTGCTTGGCTGTTGAGCCTCACATCATAGCTTTATTGGATTTCAGATGTTGTTTACCATACAGTCCCCCAAAACACGCAGTTTGTTCTACAGCTGGAGCAACAGAGAAACATGAATCCAGAAAAAAACACGCACATGTTAGAATACAGCCATACAGCAATTAAATGATTCATTATAATGAATGCAATTAAAATTAAAATCTTTCAACATAGGTTTGATTAATCTCTGCACTGGCGCACTGTCATGGCACACGGGGAATTGATGAGATAAAACAGAGCATGAAGATGAACATTATCAAACCCAGCAGAGCAAACTCAGGATGTCCTCTTTTTTTTTTTTTTACTCCCAACTTTTGTTTTGCAAATCTGTCTAGAAGACTGAAAAACCTGCAAATTGATAAATGGACTTTAAAGAAAACTGCAAATAGCAAATTACAAGAAAACCTATTAGACCTTCCCATATCTACCAGGTTTACATGCTGCTTGTTGTATTTAGGCTTTGAGCTGGTATGTTACTGCTGAACAGCACTTATCCACATTTATTTTAAGCTTTCATTTAAATCCCTAAAATTATATTACCATAAGTTTAGAGAGTCGCTATACTGTTGATATTGACACAGAAAAATGTATTTATATTGAACTAGTCGATAGTGAAGTGAGTGATTTTTATTTTCTGTTTAATTGCACTGTAGGCAGTGATGCCAACCACAGTAGAACAGCAAAAAACAAAGGCTTTGTCAAGTGCTGCCATTAGTCTGTAGACAGCAAAATTATTCACTGATTTCTTCTACCCACTGAACAGTATACCTCCAATAATGACTTCACAATGGGAGCTAAAATGAATCAATCTAATTACTCTCCAATAACTGATTGCTTGTTCACATAAAACACAGAACAAGGTAGTAATGGCACTCCACTTGGCAGAGCGGGCCTAGTAGGGAGAACTACGAGACGTGCAATTAGTTTTGGCCTTTTTGACTCTGGACTGGTGAATTTAAATTCACAGGGTTGGAAAAACGTGAGACTGTTTGGCTGCAAGCTGTGTTTTTAACTAAGCTGCACTGATGCAAAGTGTATTCAGTTGTTGACATAGTGATAAAATACTAAATCTTCAATCTAATTATAATGCCATCTTCAAATTCTCTGCTGAATGTGTGATTGAAAGCGAAGTGAAAAAGTAATTGGTATTCACACAAATGACAAAGAAAGCTAATTATACACACTTTAATCATGATGGTGTATCAATAATCATCTGTTTAATGCAACGCTTTAACGTTTAATGCTTAAACCACAAAAAGTATGGAAAATGTTCCACAACACAATTTGATAGACAACATAAAAATACATTATTTTTTACATATAAATAATAATCTCTTTGTTAAATATATAACATTTGCATGGTTTGTTGGTTACTATTTATATGTAGGATTTTGGCTGTTAATCACATAACTTAATACCAGTGTGATCACAATAAGATTAACAGGTGTCTGATGTTCCAGGAAGGCCCCATGAATGATTGCAACTGTATTAAAATTTTTGACCAAAATCATCAAATATCTTTCTCCTATTACGGGTAAAGTGGTTCTGGAGCTAATCCCAGTTAATATTTGTAATAAGAGGTGGGGTATATGCTAGCATGAGGCAGGAGGCCTGTGTAACAAACTTTTATTACTGTGATTTCCTAGTGTTGTGATATATTATTTGTGAGGTGTTGAGTGTGATTAAAGTGTATTATTATACAATGATAAACATCTTTGCAAATCATAGAATCCAAATATTCACGTGGGATGTCTAAATGCCATAAAAAGACTTATATATACTTTGCAAAGATTAAGATAGATTAGATATATTTAGATATTGTTGACAAGATCTAAAAAAGTTTCTTTGTGAACAGCGTCTCCATTGGTCTGTCAAATTTAACATGATTTGCAACAGAAAAAAAGTTCATGTTGCCAAAATGAAATTAGGTATCATACAAAAATTGCCCTTTTACAGAGACATAGGCAGGTTGAACTTGTTGTCAATACATATTATTCAAGACCAATTCAAAATTAAGTCGAGACTATATCTTGAAACACAGCAGAAACTTTAATCAAGTTATGTGATGTAAGCAAAACAGTGGTCAGGTGTGATTTTCTTTTCTTGAATTTGAACATGCGTAAACAGACCATTAAATAGATTATAAACAAAACTATGAGAAGAATCTATTTTTATTAAGCGGGGATATTTATTTATAGAAAAGAAGAAAAAGAAAACTGGGTTTGCAATAAGTTTCATTACCATCATGTTGTGACTGTAAAGGCTTTAGTTTGTATAATAAAAAGAAAGAAGGAAACGTATGAACGTACATTTATTCAAGGCACAGTAACATAATCTGATATCTAATATCTGTTGTCTGAGTGATGCAGCTTGCGCTCATCCACTCGTTTCTGTTGCAAGAAATGTTCACGACCTTGAAATTTAATCTCATTTGACCCATGAACTCATTGTAAGTCCCTCTTGATAAGAGTGTCCGCTAAGTGCTGAAAATGCAATGTCTCACTTTCCTCAGATGTAATTTTTGTGTCCTTTTGATAGGTCATACCACATGTTGTGGTGTTTATCTGTTGCTACGAGCTGGGTCACTGCAGGATGCTGCACAGGCCATCTCATAAAAAGATAGCTGAAAATTTGAGAAACAATTTGTAAGCAACACAGATTAAGTAAAATCTATTCTTGCAGAGAGAACTGCCCAATGTGCTGAGGCATCATCCAAATCAGCTGTAACGATGTAAGATGTGTTTTTTCTTTTTTCATACTTTCTGTCTGAGCAGACAGCTTGAAAGTGTTTATGGAGGAAACCCTGTAAACCCTGTACTCCTGCACTTATCTAAAGTATAGAGTAAGATTTATATCGCTTAATAGTCACTTGTGGAAACCAACCATTTCTAATTATTGCTCTGTGTTATCAGCAGACTATCTTTAATTAAAGAGCCATGGGTCAAAAATAGAGTATGTGTCACCAGATTTACTCTTAGTGTTACTTCATGTCTTTTTGTTCTCCGTGTGTTAAGCTGAGAACCACAAGAAAAGTGAAAACCTGAGTTTATACCACCAAAAGAATGGTTAATAAAACGAGAAAAGTACAAAACTCTAATAAGATCTGGATTAAAGGATGTTTTGAGCTCACACAATTTGGTGTTTTCACATCAAACGACGACACATGAAACACTGTAGCAGAGAGATTTAATACTTTCCTAAAGTTTTTGCTCTCTTTTGTTTTACTTGACATGAGTGATAGTGCTAGAGCTCATCCATATCTACAATATACCCATTATTTATTCAGTGTTTGTTTGTATAGCCACAATGCCTAGCAGCACTTTTGAGGGCATTTGTGATACTATATATTCTGTCAAAATGCTAAGTGACAAAGCAACTATGTCTTGTGATTGTAGAAAATGTGGATACATGTCTTAATTCTTACTCTAAATATGAAACTATACAGTCACACGCTCCAGCTCCAGCAGTATGTCTATCAGAAATCTCACTGCCTCTGTGTCTGCTTTGCTTTTCACCTTATTAGGAATCCTATTGGTTTTCATGGCATGTCCAGGCTGTGTGTCATGTATTCCAAGGCTTGCAAAGAAAACCGCTGGGATCCATTAAAGGCTTCCTCTTCTTGTCTCTTAACTTCAACCCACTTTTAAGGAACTATGCTATTCTTAAGTCAGAGGAAAATTTAACATGTGAAACATGAAAGAAATGACTCTTATCTGTCAATCAGAGAAATCATTAAGCTCATGCTACACTGAAAAGACTTGACTTTGAGCCCAAGAGGGAGCAGTTTTGGGGATAAAGGGGGAAATTGGTTAAACGCTAATAAACTTTTATATGAGTTGTATTTATTGTATATTTGTAACAAATTTAGTCAAATATTCTCCAGTGTTCTACAATGTCATTCATTGTTAAAGGAAACAAGAAGCTCACAAAGAGAATCATCCCCCCAGAACAGCTTTGTACCCAAACAGCTATAAATCTGCTCAAAGAAAGACAAATGAGGCAACATAATTTCAAGACATTACTAATTCATTTCATAAATATAGCACTGTTAACTGACACTATTGTAAATCCATGTTATGCTGTTTATTGCGCACGATGTGAATAATGCAGGATTACATGCTTTGCTATTCAGTGATAAATAGCTTTGGATCTATAAATCTCTAAACACTGTTTATCTTACTGTCCACTGACTGACAGAAATGAAAGCAACATGTGTGAAAGTGGTTTAAATTATTTCACATGCTGCCCATAGTTGATTATACTGACCATTTTCACAGTTGACGTTGTGAGACACACTGATGGACTCACAGCTTATTACACTGATTGTCCACTATTGTGTAACTCTGTTTTTTTGACCTGGCAAACTGGATTATTTTCACAGAAATACATGCTGTTCTGGTAGAATTTATCATGCTGTATTGTTGTGTATAATACTAAGGTGTATTGTAGTAGACTGTATTGTATATAATAGGGAACTGCAAGTGTGGTGGAAGTGTATCTGCTAGCAAATCACAGAAAACTGCTTTAAGAAATGAGTATACAAGTGAAAGAATGTCAGTAAATGAATGCATGTATCCTGGCTATGTGAGTCAGCCTAGAGTGAATTTGGCAATATGTACTGCGTGACAGATGATCCCATCTGCATCACAGTTAGCGACAAGAGCTGGACTGTCAGGTGCCTCATCAACACATTTCAGCAGGAAAGCTCAAGGGGCAAAAGCATCAGAGCACAAACACTCTGTCCAATCAGAGCTTATTAATCTAACACAGTCTAACTTTACCTCTTTCAACAAACATGTCAAAAACGGTTGGAAAGTATTGTTCAGGCAAGAAGCTTTATTTGGGCAAAAGTAAAAATAATCAACAACTTTATCACTGATTAGTAAAATAACTTAACAGTATTTATTTTCACCCCATGGTACTGACACTCAAACCTTTCTTAGTGTTATTTTTAGGACTACACTCCCATCTTCCATGTGTAATTAAGATTAGGGCATAGCCTGGAGAAATGCTAAAGTTAAACTACATTCTTGTACAAACTGAGTTCTCGTGTTTGCTTTGTGATGACAAGTTTCCCTCATTCTTGGTCTGTCAGTGAGACCAAGGCTACCTGCAGTATGAAGAAGTACTTTATATGCTGCAGGCTGAACATGATTATACTGCCCTGTTGGACACATTATGTCAACAAACACTGTTGAACATCTGTCGTAATGGCATTTAGTCTGTCCCGTGACCTTGGTAGAGTTAGTTTAAAATACTAAAAGTGAAGAGTGGGAGCTTTTTATGCTCAACTACATTCTTCTAAATAGATTTTTCAAATAATTTATTTTTGGAAGCTATGACGCCTTTTACAAATTACACTAGTAATTACATTTCAGCCTGCACTGAATGTTTCAGGTAGAGTTCTTACAAATATCAGATAGACAATGATTTCTGGTCAATGTGCTTGACATCTCACTGAAGTTGTCAGTTTGCCAGAATGCAATTTATCCTCAAAATAAACAGCTTGTTTTGCTCTGATAAAGACGCTCTTAATAGTACAGTAATTGAGTATAAAATCTGTGATTACAATAAATTCTGATTGTACTCTGGATAGACAACAGCTGGCAGTACATGTATATATGTGAAGATTAAGGGCACAGTTTAAATCCAGTGAATAATACAATAAGGATAATTAGTCCTTTCACCTTTTCCCTCCTGAAACCACAGAAGAACTGCTCTGGGAACATTGGTAATATGTGCCATGCTTGACCTTGGAGGGGCAGTGGGTTAGAATAAGAAGTGATGATTATCTCACTTTACACACTTTACTTTCCGTGCTCACTGCTCACTCACTCACTCAAAAGTTCAGCACTGCGAGCCAAAGAGCAGTGTCTACATTAAACGTACAGCACAGTGGGTTCACTGCCATCAAGCGAGCGTAATAAGTCAAGGGCAGAGTGTTAAAATAAGATCCCGCTAAGCTTCCCTAAAATGCAATGGTGTGTTCAGTACAGGGAACATGGTGAAGACCACTGATAAGTCTACACCGGCCAGAGCGCATTGAAATACCTGACTTACCTTCTGCAAGCAGGCGCACCGCATGCACAAAGGAGGGGTCCAAGCAGTTTTTCTCGGCCACCAGTTCAGGTAGGTACTTAACTGGATGCATTGTTTTCACAGCGGACCTCTTCACCAGCCGTGCAGGTGAGGCGACTGGAGTGCTGAGCGTCGGAATGCAACTATGAACCTTCCCGCGACTGCTTGTCGGCAGCTTCAGTCTATCAGTCCTAATGAGCACCACAAGCAAAACCCCTCCAAAAAAAAAAAAAAAAAATTAGTTGTCCCAGGTCTCCGAGAGGTTTGACTGGAGGGTGAGTTGTGATTCAGAGGTGTGAGCCCATCTCTGCCACCGTTGCCTGCTGCCTCTTCTCGGCACCCCGCCAGACTCTCAGAATCTCTGGGTCTGCAGACCGCGAAGCTCCCCGCCCCTCAGCAACATTATTGGCCATATACTGGGACTGGCGCTGCTGGAAAACAAAGACGATCCCCGCTGAGCGCATACCAATTGGACATTGTGCTCAGATGGAATTGATTAAAGTTGAGGTTGCACTAGGTCAGGGCTCAGACTAGTTCCTGCAGTAATCACACTGTATCATGGAAATCTTAAGTAAAGATACTTCATTTCAGTCTGGAGATTTTGAAAGGTAATCAGCTGCTTTTGAATAGCTGATCTAGATACAACGAAAACAGTAACGCAGTATTAGTAAGAGAACATTTTTTACCCAGCTGATTCAGCCAAGCAAACTGCAATGTATAGCGTGTCTCTATTAATTTCTAAGGTTCCCCTTATAATAAATAAGTATATTAAAGTATACCATTAGTAATTAAAATAAAAAATAAGCAGGGATACTTATCAGAGATATACTAGTCAAAAACTACTGACGTCACAAGCTGTTGTGTGACATGGTATTTTCCTAATGGTATGGTATGGTAGTATTTGTATTTACAGGTGTACATTTACACAATATACTATACCTTTATACTGTATAATAAAGTTTTTTGTACTGTACTAAAACCAAAACATGGACCAATTTAGTCACAAGAGACTTTGAAAGTTAAAACTTATAAGTATACCACAAGTACATTGCCAGTAGTAAACATACTACATGAAGTATACTTGAACATTACTTAAGTATACTTGAAGAAATGAACTTTTTTTCCCACTATATCTATATTACTCTCGCTACAGAGTAATATAATGCACCGTGCAGCTGCTGTCTCTCTGTCGCTGTCCATGGTGCTGAACACTGACTACATTACTCACGTCTCTGTGGATGGTGTTACACCCAGTATGTGGAGTGATCTTCAAATATTTTAAGTTCACCAGAAAAACATCATGAAGTTATTTCTTTCTACAAACCTCCCCTCACAACCTTTATCTTCACAACCCTAAGAGGGTCACAAGACCTGATCTTCTCCGATATCGCTGCTGAACAAATTACAAAAGAAATCTGGTTTAGTTATTCGGCACATTGCTGCAAATTATAACCATTTAACTTGTTTGGCTTAAAATAAGTGAAAGGAACAATGCCAGTGCTCGTATTTCTTGTTTTCAGTTCACTGTGAAATTTACCTTGGTTAATGTAGAAGTTGTTCTTCAAAACAGCTCTCATTTGTCTTTGCCCTCTGTGACTTAAAAAAAGACACAATCCCTTCCCAATATACTATAAATTTCTTCTCAATACATAATGTCAGAAGAATCAAAACTGATGCGACATATTTCCTTTATTTTATCAATAGAGCAAACACTGTACCTATACAATGTCCTTTGCATGTTAAATGTACATGTCCCCACCTTACAGATGTTTTCATGTCAAGTGAGTGATTTATTAGGTCCTTCTAAGCAATGTCAGCACTGTCAGTAATGTAACCGTGTACGTTTGCATGTCATATGAAATGCCTCTCATGCCCCCTATGATATGGACTGGAATCTTAAAATCTGCAGCACAGCACAGAGACGCTTTTACCTTCTCACAAATGAGGTTTGATCAGAAGAGGCTGCTGAATGACCAATTGTAGCTCTGCTTGACCTTTAGAGAGGTTTCTGAATGCACTAATCACAATCATAAGGACTGTGAGGAGACACTGCGGTCAAGTGAACAGGAACCATTTTGATGTTGTTTATGATTTATTTATTGTTGAAATAGAAAATCTTGTAACAGTAGTAATCAGATGAATTATGTTTATTTTTAAATATAAAAGGATATTTTACAGTTGTTCTACTACATATTAAGGGCTGAACATAAAGATAAAGAGAAAAACTCTGAGAAAAAGTACAGTTAAAAATAGTTTTCAAGGCAAAATTACCCGTGCAACTTTGTTTTAGTTGCCATTGAATGCGCTATTATATTAACTCTTATTTTTCTCTGTATATCTGAATTCATTTAGAAGACACTAATTCATATAATTTGGTATTATAGCTTTTGATAATGGCTATACTTGCTCATTTCTGAAATGCCAAACTGACCTAGAAGGAGTAATTATTGAACTGTTATATTTATACATTTTTATTTACATATTAACATTTTTTAAGTAATGACTAATCTGACTACGAAATGAGACAGTTTTATTTGTATGCTTCAGTAGTCGTATGAGTAGATCCATACTGGCCACATCATATAGAAAGTATATCATGCTTGTTGGCACTGATGCAATTTCATTCAGTGACAGTGATCATCATTGTCATGACATATTGATAATCTTGTCCCAGCTACAGTGGTTACTAATGGTAATGGTAATTATGATTGGTAGTGTGTTCTAATCATATAGTTATAGACTAAATGTTAATTCATAACATGCACTACTTTACCATGACAGTGAAGCAAAGAGAAAAATCTTGGGAAATATTTTGTACACTAAGTTTGAGGAGTGAAGACTTTTATTATACTGGACAAAGACTATTGTGACTGAACCTTAGACCTGAACTTAGACACTTTCTACATCAAAACTAAAACTACTCAAACATTTTCAGGAATGTAACGAATGTATGCAGCCCTCTAGTGGCCAAGGTGCAGCATTACACATGTCACTGCTTTACCCACGTGATTAGACCTGAGGGTTCATGTAGTAGTAGTAGTAGTAGTAGTTTTATTTCCAAACATACATAGTCATATTTTAAACATAGATTTTTAATTTTTTTAGATTTCTATACATTTCATTCTTCTGTTTGGAAAGGGAGTGGGCGGAAGTGTAAACTTATTTATTCCCACCCCTATCATTCATTGTTTTACTTTCTTATATAATATAAATATAAATCTGACACCAAAACTAACAAACAAACAAAAGCTAGAC
>JAUYWH010000007.1:8886632-9023787 GCA_034779795.1 Ctenopoma multispine | reverse complement strand
TCAGATTGATAAAGTTCTGTGGATGCAGAACGAAACGTCTCTACTTGGAAGAAAGAAGTCCAGTTGCCATGACTCAAACTTCAGACAACTTTACCTGGATGACTGAGAATCTTCACAGACATGTGGTATACATGGAGAAGAAAGGAGGGCCAAGAACATAGCCCTGTGGCACACCTGTGAAGAGGAGATGAGAATTGGATGCCTGCCAAGATACCTTGAATGCTTGCCCAGATAGCTAGGACCTGAGTCAGTCAAGAGCTGTATCAGAGATGCCCAGTTCAGAGATTGCAGACCGTAGGAGGTGATTTATATTTTCAAAGGCTGTAGACAGACCTCGTGCAGTGTGAGGTACAGTAGCCTTGGTGTGGGCCCATTTTCCTGTGGTGCTTACTAAACAGTGACATTGGGCCACAATACATTAAATGAATGTTGTTAATCCAGAAGCTATTGTTTACGTTAATTAGAATAACAGTGATTGATTAATTGGTTTAGAGAATATTTTGCACCTCAGGATGTGAATTTAATTACCTGCAAACTAGATTGATTTTCACTGGAACCAAGCAACAGGTCTGTTATCAGAAGACATGTAATATGCTTGTGTTATTATGGTTGGCTTTTTCCTCAGCTTCAGAGTTCTGCTTGTTTGAGTTTATTGTTTAAAGGAAGAGGGTGTGTTTGTTGCAATGTAGTGTGATGGTTAACAGAGTATTAAAGAAGAAGTATGTGCAGAGTGCAAAACAGCCTGATCCATATTCCAGAGGAATAGCCACTGAGACATTTTAAAAGAGATGTGAGGGGAGGGAGTTGGTGTGAAAAGCATGGAGATGTGCAGGAAGCCAACAGGGAGGTTGTTCCTTTTGCCACACAGCTCTGGAAAGCTTATGAGTTTTGCTGTAGTTTTTTTGGGGAGGAATCAGCAGGGGCCGTCTTCCTGACTCCATTTCTTTATCTCTTATATTACTTACAGTATACTATTCATTATATATTAACAGTGTGATGGCTTTAACTAGTTACTTTTGGCCAGAACAACACATACCAACTTGGTGTTTTTTTCGTAGCAGCTATCACATTGAGTGGATCACATCGTTTGCATCATTCAAGGGGTCATGTAATTACCTGTGAAACAGAAAAATTATATTTTACATTCGTCACAGCAGTTTAAATTAGAAAGTCTACATTGGCAATGGTAAATAGCTGAATTAAAATAGAATATAATAATTTGCACATAATCTAAGACCAGTATTCAATAAAATATTAACTGAGATGAAATGTGATTGCTTTTTCAAAAGTGTGATTCAAGATCATGGTAGAAAAAATAACCAATATATAAACAAAATATCTCTTACTCTTAAGTTAGCTGCTTCACATAAAGCTTTATCTTGTACTTAAATTGTCAGGTTTATGATTTTACCATGTCAGGAATACACTGGTTAGCTCTGGGCACAATCAGCCACAGTGTCACTTCATTTTTGTTGAACAGGGATGAAAGGCTTTGATTTCTGATTGTCAATTACGCACCTCCTATCGGCTTCTTTCCTCCTGCTGGTTTCAATCGAGAACAGTCTTTCTGTCTTCATGGCAGAGTCTTAATCAAGGCTAAATTAATAGTGAGATCAAATGGGAAGAAATAGCAGGAACCACAGAGCTCACACAAGGAGATGCGATACAGAGCTTTAATCCTCACTGGCCATCACCTCCATGCTCCCTCAGTTTTTGTGTCACCTCAAGACTTCAGTTCTTGTTGCTGCGACAATGAAGAGTTCAGTTGCACTCGGTTCACACCGTTCATCCTGAATACCCATGTTCATCTCAGAACTGTACTCACTGTTAAGATTGCAAGCTGCTTGATTTATGGGTTTGATTGTAACTGCAGGAGGTTTTTACTGTCTAATTGCATTCATCATCTAAAGTCCAGTCTACAGACTTAACCAGATTTATGCAACTACAGGACCAGTTGTCACTTTAAGATTTATACTACTGTGAATATTAAATTGTGAGGGGAGGGGACGTTTTTCATTAAATGTCAAAATGTGTTATCAGTTGCTGATATAATTCAAATATTTATGACCATGCTACCAGTCTTTTGGAGGCTGGATTATTGTTACCACAGAGAGAGTGAAATTCTCTGTTTTTCACAGTGCTGAAATGCCAGCCTATGCTGTCGGAACATAGAAACCTGGCTATCCAGTTCCACCTGGAGTGTGCCTACACTAGCCTGACATACTACGAGTACCAGCCAGCGAAGCAGCACATCAAGAATGCACAGGAGCTCTCACAGCTGAATATCAACATGACCGGTATGTAAACCACAACAGTAACCAGACCTGGAGAACTAGGTTATTGAGTGTCGTAGTGAAAATAATAATAATTAGACTCTAAGGTGTGGTTGTCACATTTCTCAGACACTTATTGATCAACGTTAGTGATTAAATTGAAGGTTGTATTTGGTTAATCAAGGTGCCCTTGGCAAACGGACCCGTTTCCAGCAGAAGTACTTGGCTCAGCTGATCCTTGAGGTCAAGAGAAACCAGTGCCAACATGATCAGATTAATGATGAGCCCAGTCCAACCCCCACACCTCAGGCCTACCTACCTAAGGTATGAGCTTCTGTAATCTTCTTGAAGTCTTTTAACAATCTGAACCCTTTGTTTTTCAGTTGACTAACTGTTAACACCTTGTTCATGTAAAGAAATAAAATGTAATTACATCACAGATTAGCCTAACCTGCTACACTGCTAAACCTAAATGTCTTAATGAGCTTAAAGAACCTCAAAACGGGTGACAAACCCTGCACAGAAAGGTCATCATATTGCTCCATATCTCTAATGTCATGTGACACAAAAATTCTTTGTAAAGCCCTTCCCAGTAGGGTGGAGACTTATGTCCCAAGGCTAATAGTGAATGATCAAAATGGCTTTGTGCCTGGTAGACAGGCATTCCATAATATACGCAGAGTCATTAATGTATTGCATGCAAAAAAAAGACCATGCAGTTCTGTCGCTAGATGCTAAAAAAGCTTTCGACAGAATCGAGTGGAGATATTTGTTTGAGGTACCCAAAAGATTTGGTGTTGGAGAAGGATATCTTAGATGGCTTAAACTATTATATACTGAACCATTAGCTGAAATGGTCTCCAGATCTATTCATCTCAGTAGATCTCCCTACCAACTATGATCCCCTACTTAACCAGATCACAGAGCTACTTAACGATGGAATGCTATGCCAATCTCAATAATAGGTCGTATTAATATTATTAAAATAATTGTTCAACCTAAATTCTTATATCTTTTCCAAACAGTTCCACTCCCACTGTCTAATACTTTTTTCTCTACCCTCAAAAGAATATTTGTCAAATTTCTTTGGGACAACAAAAGCCCCCGGTTACGCTTATTCCTTCTTTGCTTGCCTAATGACCATGGAGGGCTTAAACTGCCAAACCTAAAACTGTACTACTGGGTAGCTCAACTTCGCACTGCCATGTGGTAATTCTCCACAGCAGATCTTCCAGCATGGCTGAATATAGAGAAAAATTAAACTTTAATTGGAGTCATATCTTTATTCATCACCAACTAAATACCTTATGAAACATACCAACAATCCCTTTCTTAGAAATACTATACTAGTCTGACATGAAGCTCATACATTTCTAGGTAAGCCCATAACTTTGTCCGCCCTTTTGTAAATTTGGTGAAATACCAGTTTTACATCTAGGAAAAACGATGGAGGATTTAAAAATTGGATGCATAAGGGTGCAAGTAAATTTAAAGATTTATACGATGAAGGTACCCTCATGTATTTTTCCCAGCTAGCCGGAAAATTTACTCTCCCACCAAATTTTTTTTTCAAATATTTACAAATGAAGAGTTTTATTTATTTAAAACTTAGAGGTTATTCTGAGCAACCATTATCAACAAAATAACAAGTTGCTCTGAACTATATGAAAGAGGGAGGGTACGTGTCTTTGCTTTATAGCCTACTTCTAAGCAAATTCAAAGAAAATTCCTTTATGTATTTATCTGCATGAAAGATGGATCTTCAGACCGAGATAACTAAAGATGTATGGCAAAAAGCTTGTTTTTTAGCTCAAGCCAGCTCCATCAATACAAGATGTAAGCTACTACACTACAAGTGGCTTATGAGAACTTACATAACTCCAGTCAAATTGCATTGATTTAATCCCAGTATTCCAGATACATGCACAAAGTGTAATGAAGTAGCTGGCACCATCTTCCACTGCTTCTGGCAAGGAAGGATGTGCTGCAACTGAACCTCAGAACTATAATAATAATAATCATTGATACTTTATTGATCCCCTTGGGGAAATTCTTACTACTAGTTGAGGAACTAGTTGAACTAGTTGAGGAAAATATCCCTTTGGATCCTAAACTATGATCATTGCATATTTTCCACTGACCTTAATATAAGTACAAAGAAACACAAATTGATTGATTTTGATGTGCTACTAGCCAAACGAGTAGCAATTAAATGGAGGAGTGTGGCAAGACCAACGTCTGCCTTGTGGGTTAAGGAGATGTCAGGTTACCTTGCAATGGAAAAATTGACATGTATAATAACGATATATGGAGGCAATTTCTATTGACGTGATGTTATGTTACAATGGTTATGTAGAAACAGATGATATTTTTGGAGGAACATAAGTTTCAATACTCTTCTACTCTTGCACTGTAATATGTTAATTTTATTGTACTTTATTTCTTTTCTATTTCATTTATTTATTTATCTACTTATTTTCTACTTGGGATGGGCGGGATTGTTGGTATATTTGTTTGGAGTGTGTTTTTTTTGTTCATGTAACAATGGAAAACATTAATAAAAATATTTCTGAGGAAATAAAAGAACCTCAAAATACTGACCCAATGTAAAAATGAGATTATAGGAAACATGAACAAATATGAGCCAAAACAAGATAATTGATGCTAGAGTTTATTACATTTACCATTCTTATAACCAGAAATTAACATGTATGAGAAATCTTCACAGATCAGGCATTTTGATGAAACATATATTGCACTTACATATGTATACAGCCGTATTACTTCAGTGTGTCAACAGAACAACATTTAGGAGTGTGATGACACACACGCAAACACACACTGCAGAAAATAAAAGGGTTGCTACTGTCCGAACTTATTGTTGTGTTGGAGACCAGACAACTAAATGTTTTGGGGGGTTGTTAAAACTATCCCAAACACACCTGCAGTGCCATGATTGTCTAATTTTTCTAATGTCTGTTATACCTTATAAGTTTCATTTTCAGCCCTCGATCTACACAGGTTCTATTTTAGGTCTTTTACAGTCGCTGTCCTCACTCGTTTTTGTCCTTCCGCTGCCCACACTGCCTATAGTGTGTGCTTAGATCCAACAGGTCACTTTACCTTCTACAGCTGGATGTCATCATTACTGTAGTTTGGCACCAAGCCACATTTGTTTGCAAAGCAGAATTTTGGTCCATGAGAAAATGTCTTTAAAATCTGAAAACAGGAAACCGTTGCTACAAGGAAGCCCCAAGAACACATACTTAGCATGAACTAGAAAATACCTCCACCGTGACTATAACATTTACATAAAAAATACATTTAATAATAAAATTTAAAAACAAAGGAAATAGTGCACACTGTGGCTTTTGCACCTTTGCCTTCTTAAATATGCAAAGTGAGGCATTTTATCCCAAGCAAATCCACAGTGTGATCTATCAAGCGTCGAAGTGTTTTGCTGAAATTGTGTCAGAATTGGATACTTTAAATAAAAGAAAATATCCAAAACGCATGTTTTCCAGTCTGTTGTGATCCTATTAATGATCCAGTTTTGGAGCTGTTGCTCTTGTAATACATACACTAACACTACACTAACCTTTTCTTGACAGATACCAGGGAAACATGCAAAATCCTCAGTACAGTATGTTTGTGATGAGTTTACATATACAAGCAGCCACAATTAGGTTCCACTCTACAGTGACTGAGCTAAACCTTAGAGTTAGATTGAGAAACACACAGTACTGCAGACCTCCAAAATTAGCTTAAAGTAGAATGGGTGCGCCTTCACCTGCACCTTCAGGAATGACTATCAACAGTAAATGCTATGAGACTACTTGTCCCCAAAACCTAACCAAGTAGTTTTTGATCTTGAGCCTAACCAAAGTTAAACCAGAGTGATGGCATCAGAACATGACATCAGGATTTTTCATTTTACCAATGGGGATGTCAGATCAGATAATGCTCTTATGTATTTTTTTATTTTAGTAGTAGTAGTAGTAGTAGTTTTATTTCCAAACATACATAGTCATATTTTAAACATAGATTTTTCATTTTTTTTTTATTTCTATACATTTCATTCTTCTGCTTGGAAAAGGAGTGGGCGGAAGTGTAAACTTATTTATTCCCACCCCTGTCATTCATTGTTTTACTTTCTTATATAATATAAATATAAATCTGACACCAAAACTAACAAACAAACAAAAGCTAGACAAAGAACTTGAACGAAAAAAAAAAAAATAATAATAATAATAACAGTAATAATAATGAATAATAAAAAATAAAACATAAAACACTGAAAATCAAAAACAAATTTACCATGTTTCCTATTACATTGCACTGTACACGTCTCATCCATTTTCTAGTTCCATCTTCTAATTCAATTTAATTTCAGTCAAATACCATCCTGGGTTAAACGGTGATCTGCTTTCATGTATCTATTTGTGATTTCTTTTTTATATCTCATTTTAAACTGATTTATGTTATTACTTATTTTTATTCTTTCTTCTAGGCTGTTCCATAATTTGACCCCTGCTATGGATACACACATACTTTTTAAAGTTGTTCTGGCTCTATGGAATTTTAAGTTCAGTCTTGCTTTCAATGTATATTTCCCATCTTCCATGTTAAAATATCGTGTAGTAAATATACAAATACTATTAGAGTTTAAATATGCACAATCTCTGACTAACTTACTAACTTGAATAACTTTTATATCAGTGTTTTTATACTTTCTTTAATTTATATATTTTCAACTGTAGCTTAATTTCTAATTATATTTTAAGTTTCAATATCTGCAAAGCCCTTTGGAACTGTCGAGAAGATTTAAAGAAGATTTTTTAAAAATACTTTAATTTTAAAGTTGAAAAAGTCCCATTAATGTTTTTTTTTCCAGAAAAGCTTAATTGATGGACTCGTTCTTCTGACTAATGATTACCAGGTGAAGTTTTAGATAATACTGAAGTCATGTGTCCTGCCTGACGTAGTTAGATATGCGAATGAAAAGATAAACCATCGTTTGTTTTGGGACATAAATAACAAAAATCATATATTCCTCCAGAAAATAAAAGTTTACAGATTTATTGGCATTTAACATTAGGTAATACAATAGTAAGGTTAGTACACTAGCAATGACGAAAACCATGTTTTATGATTTTTTTTAG
The DNA here is from genome assembly GCA_034779795.1 of Ctenopoma multispine. Lineage (NCBI taxonomy): Eukaryota > Metazoa > Chordata > Actinopteri > Anabantiformes > Anabantidae > Ctenopoma > Ctenopoma multispine. The sequence goes on along the minus strand of JAUYWH010000007.1, from coordinate 9,016,352 downwards.
CCTTTGTCGAGCTGGAGAGAGGAATTCAAGCCAGTGTTTTTCGGACTAGGAAAAAATAAACAAACTTTCAAAATAAAATTCCTCTGTAAAACTATGAAACTAGTCACATATCAGAAAATATAGACATAACAGATTGTGAACTGTGGGATTTCATAATTCATTTTCATATAAATTTTGCCCTAGTGAGTAATCTATGAACACATGAATGATAAAAAAAACAGCAACAATTAAAAATTATACATTCAGGTGAAGAGGTTGAAATAGGTTGAACAGGAGTTGGTTGAATCAGTTGATTGTGATATGATTAACAACTTCTTTTTCATATAAAAGCTAAAAAAAAATTTGATGATGGATCACACTGTGTACTATTAATGTTTTGGAAAAGCAGTGAAATGATTATCAGACCTTCCTCCTGAGGGCTGTATGTGAACCCCTGTCTGGTAAATTTTGTTAAAATGTAATTTAATTAGTTTATTTGTCCTACATATAAACTAGAGAGAAACGAATCTAGGAAAAAACTGTACTGTAAGAAATCAGACAGAAGGTTTCCTCAATACACTGACTGTTCAGATTATTGCTCTGATTATTTTAACCCTGAAGATGGTCGACCATCTTCGTATTTTGATGGTCGTATTTTGAAAGGTTTGCCGGAAATGTAATCTTTAATTATATCAAACTTGACATTAATGTGCGGGCCACAGACTTGACAAGTCCCACAAAACCACGTGACTATGGCGGAGCGTTTCTCCCTCGGGATGAAGTTTGAAAAGCAGGAAAGGTAGGAAAAGTCAAATATTCTCCAAAATGTTGCATGAACCAGCTGCGGGGAATATAACTAACAGTTGGACAACTGTGTAGAAATAAACGTCCCGTTAGCAGCTGGTCAGCTGGATCCACACTGCAAAACATGCATGAATCAGCTGAAAATTTCTACAGATGGTTGAAGAAGTCATCCAACACGCACAAACAGAATCTTAATCAGGAGAAGGTTTAGCACGTTGAGTTTTAAAATAAAGCCATTATAGTTGATTATTTGATTTATTATTTATAGACAGTAAAAACATGGCAAGAGGAAAACTGACAAATATCAGTAATAGTAACGATCACGATAGGTTGATTCAAAGAAGAAGAATCGCATGAGATAACAGCAATGCAACAGGTAAGACACCATTAAAGTTATTAAAATACATGGATGCATTAAAACTATGATAAAATTGTTTGTGTCGTTTCGCTGCAGAGAAAGCTGAATGTTCCCCTGTAAATGACTAATAGAGTCACGTTTTTAAAGTTCATTTTTGATCATGGATCAACAGTAGGTGTTGGAGGGTGAAGAAGTCTGAATTAGATGTCATTAGATTAGAAGTCCTTGACAAATCGCTATCAAGACAATTTACATAAACAGTTTACATTGGGTAAATGTTTTACTGAGCATTATGTTCTGAGCATCATTTAAAAATAGTACAATTTAGAATTAATCTATTTTATTCATTCTGATTTTGTATCACTTTTTTATGTCTTTCAGTCATACAAATTCCACAGTAAATGTGAAACTTGTTGGTTCCACCTTACAAAATAAGTGTTTATAATATTGAGCTTAGGCCTCAAAAGCAAAGTAGATATTGGTAAACTATTGTTTCCTCAGCTTTAACTTTCTAAAACTCCAATAACCACTTTGTCTTTTTCCAGCAGGAACTTAAAGATGTCGGAAGTCATAGTTGTGCACGGTGGGGCCTGGGCCATACCAGACGAACTGGCCAAGGCCTCTGTTGATGGAGTGAAATGTGCAGCGTGTGAAGGATCTTCTGTGCTGAAGAGAGGAGGAGGCGCACTAGATGCTGTGGAGGCAGCTGTGAGGTCTATGGAAGATAATAGTGTGTTTAATGCAGGTATGCAGAATTATTCTCAATGTAATTTTTGACATATTTACTATTGAGTATAACAACCAGTGGTGCTACAACCATACACTCAAAAAGCAAGCTCATCATAGGAGTATTTTATTAATTCATGTCCGGTGTGTACGATAATCAGGTTGTGTTTGTGATGATGTCTGTGGATCTAGTTTTTTTTTCTGTATGGGTTTCTCTCAGTGTGAATACATTTTCTGTACAGAACCATTCCTATGAGTACAAACTTGACTTCAGTGATGTATCATTTCATTAGTACTGTGATAGTTTGTTGTTATTGTACTTGCTTTGTCACCACCCTGTGGACTTGTGAAGATGTAGCAGGCAACTTAAAATCTAATGCACCAGATCTAATAAACAGCAGTTTTTTACGTCTGCACATAAAATTTCAAAGAAAACATATCCCCAGTCTGTCATTCTCTCATCCTTTCTGAGATTTTTTTTTAGTTCCTGTGACTTTCATTTAGCCCTTGACTAAGGCCCTCCTGTGTACTACATTTTACTTTTACCATCAGCTGTGGACAGCTCTGAGAACCCGTGCATCATGTATTTTTAAGTTAGTTACTGATTGTCACATCTGATTATAGGGCATGGAGCAACTTTAAATACTGATGGAGAAGTGGAGCTGGATGCCATTATCATGGATGGAAGGACACTTGCGAGTGGTGCTGTGTCTTGTGTGAAGAACATTGCCAATCCTGTGTCATTAGCAAGAGCAGTGATGGAAAAGGTGTCATGTTAAAGACTTTGACTTTGTTTTTGTGTTTGTTTAGCAGAAACAGTATGAGATTGCTAATGGTTAGAAAGGCCTTGTTTGTTTCCTGATTTGGATCTTTTTTTATAAATGCTTCTAATGGTAAACAGCTTAATGTTATTACCCATCAATGAAAATATGAGATACATTTTCTATTTTAACATTTTTTCTATGTTTGTTGCCATGGAAAATGTCAGACTCCCCACATCATGTTGACAGACAGAGGTGCCAACCTGTTTGCAGAGAGTATTGGTATGGACACAGTTCCTGCTCATTCACTGGTCACTGAGTATGAGAGGAAAGAATGGGAAAAACACAAAAATTATGTTACTGGAGTAATGGAAGATTTCAACTCCCAGTGGTAGGTGTCTTAAATTTCCTCATAAAGTCTTTACATAGCATCTCGTCCACCTGAATAACCTGGTGTGAAGATGCTCGAATAGAAAAGTATAGATAAGAAGATATAGATAAGAAGTATAGATGCTGAATAGTATTACATCTCTCCCACCTCTTGACTTATTTGCTGAGGCTTCTGACATAAATATACGATTTTAATTTAACTTTAAATTTGTGTACTACACTATACGAAATATGTTAGATTTCTATTACACATGTTTTTTTCAATAATAAAATGATTTGTCATATTAGGATCCATGATACTGTTGGGGCAGTTGCTGTGGACTGCACTGGTAATGTTGCATGTGCAACATCAACTGGAGGGATTAGAAATAAAATGGTTGGCAGAGTAGGAGACTCTCCAGTCATTGGTAAATACTCTTTCTTTGTTTGCAGCAGTTCCAATTACAGTAAATTAAATCAGTAATTTAAGATCAAATTTACAATTTCATTTATATGCTCAGCTTTGTTTTTATTGTTAATTTATTTTTGTTTAGCTTCTGATATTATTTCAGAACACCATGTGTGAAATGTATTTCTTTTTTCACATTCTTTCTTAAATGAGGCTCTGGAGGATTTGCAGATAACTTTATTGGTGCAGTGTCTTGCACTGGTCATGGAGAGTCTATTCTTAAAGTCACATTGGCCAGGCTCATCCTTTCACACATAGAACAAGGCATGTATCACACTCTCAACCTCTCCACATTGAGACGAGCCACATATAATAGACATTACAAGGTCTTACTATAATTTGTAGTGTTTTCTTCTGTTTTTGAAGTAATCATAAATTAATTAGATCTTATGTATTGTCTTTTTATCTATTTTTATATTTTCTTATTCCCCACACAGGCAAATCAGTAGCTGATGCTTCACAGATGTCTCTGCGGTACATGGGAGAACGTGTCCGAGGTGCAGGAGGTGCTATTGTAGTTTCTCCATCAGGACAGTGGTCGGCCACATTTACCACAGAGCGGATGGCTTGGGCAGCCGTGGAAAATGACTTTCTGTTGTATGGATTAGACCCAAAACAAAGAGTAAAGGAGCAGTTGTCCCAATAATAATTGTAACATTTTTTTTTTAATTTTTGTCATTGTATTTAGCAATATATTTCTACTTATTTAACACAGTTTGACTCGGTGTGACTTGTAGCTATTTTAATTTAGTTTTTTTTTTTCTAAGCTGTGATATAAGAAAACTGTAAATACAGTGTGTACTGTATAATGAAACACAAATTTGGAAAAAGACAGAACATTATAGTGAAAAGGTAAAGAGGTCTGTCATTAGTACTGCTAGTGTGAGTAGTTTGTATATTCAACTAGTTGTTATCATGAACTGAATTCTGGATTGCATGTGAAACCAAGTTCAATTAAACATTTCTAACATTTCTTATAGTTAACTACATTTTGTCCACTTTTTTTTTCTTTAGTTGACAAATTGCAGGACTTGGTCTTGTTTTTGATTTGAATTGAATATGAACAATAAAATTGTAGCAACTTACTTAAATGCTGAAACTAGACAACACTTTCCTTGATTAGTGTTTTTCAGACCTGGCCCCTTGGGTTGAAGACGTCTTTTACGTTTTATCAACACCTGCTGAGTTTCTGGGCTTTTGGAGCACAACTAGAATACTGTTGCTGTTAACATAACAATAACCTTATTCATGAGCTTCCACTTCATTTTGCCAGCACCATTGTTGGCCTGGTATCACCCCGAGAAACAATGCCTGCTCAATCAGAGACACTGGTTGGAAACAGTCCTGATTCCGAATTAGAGTTGGAGCTCCTTTCTCACTGTGGGACTGCTGAAATGCGTTTCAAGAAGTTGACCCAAGCCAGACAATTACTTCTTGATCAGTATAAACTCTTGTCTTTAAGACATAAAGATGGGGGGAAGATATTGGCATGTCTGTAATACACTATCAGCTGCTATAGTACCCGTAAACACAGGCCACGTGACTGGCAGCGTTGCCTGTCAGGGGCTTTGCAGCAGCGGGACGAATGACGGCTGAGTTAGAGGAAGTTACTGGGAGCAGCTGTGCTAGTATGTAATCTTACACGAGTTGGATACAGCGTTGCAGCAAGAGAGAGGTAAGATTTGTACGTGATTTGAACGTATTTGTAAATATAAAAAGTGCACGCCCTCGAACAGACGGGTGTGCATGCGCTTGTTTTCTGCCCGCTAGCTGCACTGAAGATACAAACAAACTTGGTATCTAGGGCCTATGCTAAGGCCACTAAGCTAACCTGACTGTCAGCTTTAGCATTGAGAGGCATAACTAAGTGTTTTTACACGTTGTGCAACGCATTTTAGCGTATTGGCACACGCGTTTGTTGCCGCAAATATTTTCCATTACAACAGTGACACAGTTCATAACAGTAACTTCTTTTGGGCGGCAACTTCCTCCAAAAGTTATCGCTAGCTTGCTAACGTACATGATCGCGTTCTTCATCAGATTGTTGTTAGCCGTCCTGCTGCGTTAGCATGCTAACTAGCAAACTCCTCATTGGCAAGACTTGGTCGCACATAGTCGGTGTTTTATATGGACATTAGAGTAATAAAACCAATATTTAAAACAACTGGCCTAAAAGTCTGCACTAGTTGTTGTCATATTTTAACAATAAGGTTTTTAGTTGGTGTACTGTCCATTTCTGGCCTGCTCCGTGTTGTGTAGTTTATACCTAACGATACTTGATCAAATCATTTAAGTTAATATTAACATCACTGTTAGAGGGTTATCCAAGTTTGCCACAGTATTAGTTTATTTTGTAACGTTACGCACTTAAACATACTTAAAGCTTATCAGTGGTGCATGTTTTTCAGCTATGTAAACATTGATGGCCCACAGAAATGGCCAGAACTGTGATGCTAGCGACGTTGGCCCCGCGTAACGGTTCAGTAGCAGGAAAGCAACGACTAAAGTGTTTTACAGCTGAAGTTTTAATGCAACGAACAGTACGTTCAGCCCCAGGTGTAACATTTATGTAATGTATCTACAGCAGTGTATAAATATAACTATAGTATCCACCTCAGAATATACGTGTACTTGGCGTAACTTTCTTAACACTAATCACATGTCTGCCTGGGTTTTCTGAAACCGTAGATTAGCCTTTCTCATGTTTAGGTTTGACAATAATTGGCCATTGAGTCAGGTCATATATACGCATAGTTATGGCCTCGAAGCATAAATGAAGTAATTAAGCTTAATCAGAAGGGGTTATTTAAGCCTGCTTTCCTCATGTCACGTTTTATTTATTTTTTTTACAGGAAGGCAGCAGCATTCATGGATATTGTGGACACCTTTAATCATTTAATACCCAGTGACCAGTTAGATGACTCCCTGCTTATAGGCCAGACCTTGGAATGTGAAGCCAGTAATGAGTGTGGGACAGGTGTCCGACTGGAAGATTCACTGAAGAACATGCTCAGTGACAAAGATCCAATGTTTGGTTGTTCAAGCTCTCAGTTCAATCCACTGGAGACTGAGGACTCCACTTTTCAAATTGCTGGCACAACAGGTATGTCAGCAGACAAAACAGATGGAAAAAATGTGTAGATGTCGATTTGTGCCAACTCCAGACTTTAATTACAAGCTCACATATGCTACTATTAATACTTCATTTGGTTGTGTCACATTAAAAGCCATTCGACTGGTAACTTGTCAGATTAAGTTTTTACTGTACATTAGCAACTTGCTAAGAGCATTTTTTCACTGCAATAGTTTAGAATTTAATCTGTTTTTTTGTGGTTGATAAAATAAGCATTTAGACACGTCTTATATCGAGATATGCAGGGAAAATTCAGACTGTTATCATCTGTTTGGACACAAAGTTAGTGCACATTCAACAGTGTTTTATTTGAGTGTTAGAATATTAAAGAGACACAGCAGAAAAATTCACTTTAATGGTTATTTTATATTTTAAAGAGTTAATATGCAGTGTTTCAATGTTGCAATTGCCATTTCATAACATACAGATCTCTCTTGCAAATGAGATTACGTGTCTCAGTGGGATCAATTGTATAAATAAAGGTTAAATAAAAAACCTTTTCACCCTCTTCAGAATTGTTATTTATTGTAGTTTTTGCCTCTCACCTTGCTAGATAAAGAGATCAACTACATTTCTTTGTTTTGACTGTTGTTGGCAGGTCTTGATCATGGCTCAGGATCTACAGGCCTCAGCAGTGAACTGACAGTTGCTGGGACCACACCAGTCAAGCGACCTGTTGGTAGGCCGAGGAAACGTCCACGTAATTTAGAATTTGGTAAGTTGGTGCTCAGTAATGTTTCTGTTTCCATCACATGATCTTGTAAATTCAATTAGACGTGGCAAATTTTTTTATGTTTTTCTTCTTGACATAGACTGTAGTGGTCCTCAACCTGCTAACACTTCCACCTGCACCATGACACGAGGACGACTGGGAAGGAAACCAGCCAACAGGCTACTGAAGTCATTTCTCATTGAAAAAGGAGTTAAAGGCTCCCAGTTGAAAAAGGAATTAACTCTGGGAGGGCGCGTAAATATTAATGGTCTCGATGGTGGATTATGGCTTAATCCTACGGTTGTATTGAGACGATTGACGGTAACAATTGGAGGATTCAAGATTGAGTTGCTGCCAGGACCCTCTTACACACAGAGTGTTAATACAAGCCAGTCTGCATGCTTTAATGATAGTATTTCGTATGGTGGGGACATAGGTTTTGTATTACCTGATGATTCTATAAATGTACAGAATCCCATACCAGAGAATGAGGCAAAGATGGATATAGAAAAGAGCACTGCTGAAGATGCAGCCCTCGGGCTGGGCCCATATGTGAATCCTAATGAGGTTCAGACCTCCAACGGCGCATTAACAGGGGGCCCTGAAACACAAGAAACAAAACTTGACAATCAAAGTGACAATCCTGGAAAGCAAAACCCAGTCAATAAAGAAAAAGAGGACTTAAAACAGCCGCAGAACAATAAGAATAACATAACTACTGTTAGTAATAAGACTGATAGTAAGGAAAAACAAGAGATAGTGGCCAAAAATCTACTAAAGTCCAAACAAGGACTATTTTCTAACAAGAATAAGGACATTTCATGTAAAACAAGCAACATGGCTAAGGAGCATCAAGTATCCCAAAACACGCCATCCAAAATCATCCAAAGAGGAGACATGCACAAAGTAAAATCTCTAAAAGAAAAGAAAAACAGTACGCCATTGAAAAGACCTGTCGAAAACACCCAAAGTGAGCATGCTACTAAAGTGCAAAAGATACAGGGCACAGGAGACAGTAAAGTGAAGTCAAAATTACCAAGTACACCTAGCTCAGTAGTGAAGAAGAGCCCATCATCTACTAACCGCCTTGGTGATCAACAGGCACCAGCCAAACCTACTCACCCTCAGAATAGCTCTAAAGCTGAGACTGCTGCACCAGCCTGCAGCCGCCCAGGCCATCCTGTAAAACCGGCAGAAGAAGCAGTGCAGGAAAAGCCCAAACTGAAAAAGCCAGAAAAGCTCCTTCAAAGACAGAAGAGTAAAAATTCGAGAAGCATCTCTGTGGATGAGCCGCAGCTGTTTATTCCAGACAACGCGCCTGTTGTGAAGAAAGAAGCAGCTGAGGATCAATCTGCTTCGAGCGAGACTGTGTGGGATGGAAATAATTGTTGTGGTCTGTGCAAGAAACACCACAATAACATGTAAGTGTTGCTCTTAAATATATAACATTAATATGCTATTCAAAGTAGTAAATTATACCTTTCTATGCTGCATTGAATAAGAAAAGTAAGCTAGAAAAGTTATGTAAAAATAATGGTTGTTGTGTGGCAGGTGTTTGCGTTCTGCTTAACATACTGTTTGAGGGATTTCAATACATTAGATATAAATGAGGAAAAGCTATATAAACACAATGGCACAATTATAAAAAGACCTGATTAAAACAAAAGAAGCAATGGGCAGATGAGCCCTTTTTGGTTTGAGTACAAATTTTAATCTTTGGACCTTCAGATAAAACAAGCATGTAGCATCTGATAGATGCTAAAACTTACAGCATTCTTTTGCTTAGACCCTTGCCTTTCAGGTTCACATCACCATATTTCTCCATGGATCCTCCTTTTTTACTAGGGGTCAAGTTTAGCTTCAAAACCTTCAAAATAACTGAAGATGCACCTCTGATGTCATTAGTCACACGTTTTTGTGTCATTTGACTAAAACTCTGAAGAAAAGTCTTCTTCTCCTAAGCATTACTATCATCCGCCCATCTTTAGGTTAATATGAGTAGGTGTTTAAATAAACAATAAAGGACATTTTAATATTGGAATAATTTTGGCAAACTCTACTAACATCCATACTTTGTTTAGGTTCATGGTTGGCTGCGGTCGCTGTGACGACTGGTTCCATGGCGACTGTGTTGGACTTGACCTGACAAAAGTACATGAAATGGAGGAGCAGGACCAGATGTATGTGTGTTTGAAGTGCTGCGAGGAGGAAAGCAAAAAGGTGGAGCCCGAGCCCCCAAGTGCATCCAAACCAGATGTTGAAGCAAAGACCGAGGTACAGGATCTTAAACTGTTGCCCAAGCCCAGACCCGGATCCTCCCAGACACTCACATCAGGAGGAGTTCGACCAGTAAGAAAGGTAAGCAGTGTCATTCTGACTTCCTATTATAACAGTTTGATCACACATTTTAGAAATTAAAATATTTTACATACAAAGGAAATTTTATTTGTTCCCCAGCTAATTCATCCTCTGATATTAATCATAGCCAGTGTTACCACTACACAAGGGTTTGTTGTCTTCTTGTTTTTACTTTGGCTTACACATGGGTATGTGGTAGACACAGTGAACTCACCAAAGTTCAGGACATTTTTGTTGCACATAAAGGTCACCGTTAATTTTGTTAAATTTGATTTTGTGGGTGGAGGGTTTTAATTTTTCATCTGATATATTTTACATTTTTATTTTTTATTATGACCAGCAATAATCTAAGAAATATGACTAATGTGCTTTTTGCTTTTCCTAAAACAGGATCCTGATAGAGGGCAGTCCACAGAAGCGGCTCATAAATCAGGTATTATTTTTTGTGGTTCAAATCCTATTACAATACTGTAAACATGATTGAATGAAAACAAGCACATGTGAATATTTAGCATGTTGCTGGTGTAAAAACGTATGAAAGGTGTTTGCAGTCAGAATATCCCCAAAAATAGTGAGGACATTTTGGAAAACCACAAATACTGTTGGGTATTACAAAGAAATAAACACATGGAGTGGATCTGTAGATTTGTTGTATTACTGCTGTTGCTGCTGTTTTCTTCCATTTTGGGATCCCAAAGGTGACCACAAAACAGACTTTAAACTATGAAAAAATTTCAGTTTCAGCATAATCCTCTTGCCTAATACAGTTTATCTACTCACTGTTTATGATCATCCACTACATCACAATGGGCTGGCTTTGCATTCTTTATTTATTAATGAATAGGAGGAAAAAGTCTAATTGTCACTCCCTACACATATTGGCTCACATGTTTAATGCCAACTACCTGCCAACTAATTCTGTATTTAACTATATTTCATAATCCTTGTATTTCTCCCATCTGCTCACTGTCATTTTGTTCTCATAGGCAGTCATCTGAAACAGGAGACAAAAAGTAAAACTCTGTCTTCAGTTTCAAAGAAACCTGTGTCTGTGGAGGCAATCAGACGAAGTGTGCGTGATTCTCTAAAAGAAATCCTTGTACAGAGGTATTCACAAATAAAATACAATTAAATTTAAGGAATAATTAAAATGTTTCATTGTAGTGCACTTTTATATGGTGTATATAGACATATATATATGATGATATTTTCTGCATTTTAGATTGAAAGAATCTGATTTGAACATCTCAGTGGAGAGGGCCTCTGAAGTTGCCAAGAAGACAGAGAGAGAACTTTTTCACTTGTATAAGGACACTGACAACAAATACAAGAACAAGTATAGAAGCTTAATGTTCAACCTCAAAGATACTAAAAATAACGTAAGTACTGTTTGTTTATTGATGTTTCATTTCAACTGTAATATAAACATAGCTACATTTGCTTTATCTTGATTTATTTTAATGGTGTTTTTAGGTGCTCTTTAAGAGGGTTCTCAAAGGAGAAATTTCACCAGGTAACCTAATTCGACTGAGTCCTGAGGAACTGGCCTCAAAAGAACTGGCTGCATGGCGACAACGAGAAAACAGACATGTAAGTAATGCTCTAGTTTCTTGCAGGCTTTACTCCATTAACTCACTCTGTTAACTCACTGTATTTCTCCCAATAGCTCAGAATGACTCTGATATGAAAGTTAAGCTCAGCTTGTCTATTAAATTATATTGAGGTTTTGTCCTGTTTTGTATATCTGAAAAAATGGGATGGTTGAATTTTGTTGAATGCAAAACTTTGTTTACATCATTTTGCAGACAATTGAAATGATTGAAAAAGAGCAAAGAGAGGCTGAGAGGCGACCGATCACTAAGATCACACACAAGGGTGAAATTGAAATTGAAAGCCAAGAACCGGTGAAAGTACCTGAGCCTGTAGAGGTAAGGAACAACTTAAATATCATTCTGCATCATATTTAAACATTACACATAAAGGATATGTCTACTCAAATGCCCCTTTCCTCACTTCTTTCAGCTTGAGCCTCCTCCCAGAGTGACAGAAGTCTCAGCAGAATGTCCAAAAACTCCAGAGAAGAAAGCAGAGAGTACTAAGACGGAGAAAGACACTACAAACCAACACAAGTCTCATTTATTTGACTTGCACTGCAAAATCTGCACAGGTAAACCATGACATTAGCACAAATTCTGACAAGTGACAAATTCTAGTCACTAAATGTTGTCTTTAGCTAAACATATTTTCCATCTTGTCACTATTAATCCTTGGTTTTTGATCTATTATAATAATCTTTATTTATGGTCTATTATAAGGTCGTATGGCACCCCCTGTGGAGGAGGCACCAACCAAAGTGGTCAAAGTTGCTACTACAGTGGTTCGGAGGCAGTCCACCAAAACAGAAGAGACAAAAACTACGACTCCACCTGCAATGGACGATGATCTTCACCTCACTGTTTTAGAGGAGAGTTTCCGAAATGCTCAGTCAGGATATGAAGGAAGGTTAGTAGTTATTTCTGACACTCTCTGTGGTTCTTGTGTATTACTCTTTTTTGCAGGTTTGCTTCATTGCTGTTATATTGGTCACAGGTCGGATCATACAGCTGGAAGAGATGAAGAGGCAGCTTTCCTTTCCAACCTGAAGTCCCTGTGGCAAGGATTAATTCATATGCACTCTGTGGCAAAGCTTGTAACAAAAGCTTTCCCTGTCTCGGGCATTTTAGATAACTTGACTGAGGTAATGTGGAACATAATAAGACTTTAAAACAGCTGTTTAAATGTCTTTTTGGCTATGTTTACTAAGATTTTTTTATTCTAATAGGACCTTCCAGGCAGCATTCAAGTAGGTGGGAGAATAAGTCCACAGATAGTGTGGGACTACTTGGAGAAGATTCGGGCAACTGGAACAAAAGTGAGTTTATATTCTTCAACCGATCATACCCCCTGTGGAACAGTTTAGTTTAAATAGGTTTCACTGTGAGCAGATCCAGTGCTTAACATTGATTTTAGAATCTGGGTTGAACATTTTTACTTCCACACGAATGGAAGATTCTACTGACATATGCTTTTTCTTTTATTAAAGGAGGTGTGCCTGATTCGCTTCTCGCCTGAGACAGAGGAAGATGAGATCTCTTATACTCTTCTGTATGCCTACTTCAGCAGTCGTAGGCGTTTTGGGGTGGTGTCCAATAACCTAAAACAGGTGAAGGACATGTATCTCATTCCATTGGGTGCCACTGAAAAAGTTCCACATCAGCTTGTTCCCTTTGATGGGCCAGGTAATCTGACATATTTAGACATAGACATATTTTGTCTTAGATAATTATTTCCTCTCCATAATTTACGAAAACATTTCTAATGTCTCAAATCCAATTAATCTTATAATTTGACAGGTTTAGAAAACAACCGTGCCAACCTCCTCCTTGGACTCATAATTCGCCAGAGACCCAAAAGGGATTTTCTTTCTGTTGATATGAACGAAACTGCAAAAATTGTTCCTGAAATCAAGCCCATTGCCGTTTCAACAAAAGAAACCAGAGCTAAAGAAGACAACGAGAAGTTCTTCCTCTCTTCCTTGACTACTGTACATAAAAAAGAAGACAAACCTCTTAACACTACTGAAGAAGTTGATGAGCCAATTACAGAGTCTCCTGAAGAACCATCTTTATCAGAGGAGGCCAGCAATCAAGAGTCACAAAAACCACTACGCTTTCTTCCAGGTGTATTAGTCGGCTGGGGTGGAGAATTACCACCTCTGCCAGATGTGGGAGTTAGACCTGCATTAACAGCAGATGACACCCAAAAAAACACTTCAAAAACAGAGGCATCAACAGGAAATTCAAAAAGTCCAACAGCTGCTGCGCCACGAGAGCGCTTTGTCATCAAAAAAAAAGAAGCAAGACCTGCTAAAGCTGAACCGGAGCTGTGCAGCCCAACTGACACATCTGCTGGTAACAGCTCATTGGGAAAAGATGCTACAGTGGTGACCCATGGCGCGCTACTCTCTCTGAAAGATAAGCCTCCAGATGTATCGACTGAAGCATTCCTGGCAAGCTTGTCAACAGCTCCGAGTGGGACTGAAACTAGCATTACTGCCTCAGCAAACAAAGAGGATGCTTGCCTTTTGTCTGAAACTGAAAAAGAAATGTCTGAAGGGAATTTATTGTTGCAGTCAACATCCCAAGCTGCTTCAGATCACTTAAGTAGCTCAAAACCCACTTTAAGTGGAATATTGAAAAAATCCTCAGCATATTCCAGTGTGAATGAAGTTAAAACAGAGGTGCTACAAAAGGATAAAGCCAACCAGCCAGCTCCTTTGAGTCCTAAATCTGTTCCTGTGTTGAGCAGCACGATAAATGACCCAGTTACACCATTTCACCAAGGATATTTACAGCTTTCTCCGGCCAAGAACAAACCTGAGGAACAAAACCAAACTGTTATTCAGTCATTCCCTACTGAAAAGGAAGACCCTGCTATCTTTCAGCCTGGTGCTGTAGTAACTCCAACAATACACCCTCCTACAGTGCAGGGACCACAAGCCGCACAAGCTCTCCCAGTATACAGCAGTGCAGCACCTTTCCCACTACAACAGCCTCAGGTACCTGGCAGCTATAATTGTCCAACTGGCCCTCCTCTTAACACTTTCTCCACCCCACACACCCAAGATCAGAATCATAGTACACCGTGGGCTCAGGATAGCACTTCAGATGCTCTTCCTGGACAGTCACAGTACCCTGACAGTCACTCTCAACCATGCGACCAACCTCCATCACTGGTCAAAGACTACAAACGTCTAGAGGAGCGATACAGTGACCCATGGGACAGGTCACATAACACAGATGACAGAGATCATCACAGAAGGCACAGTCACCACAGGGACTCCTATCATGGGAAAAAGAGCAGACACCATGACCGGGAGCGAGAGAAGAAGCACGATCACAGTCATGATGACAAGTACAGAGAGAGGAGCAGGCACCATGGACACTCAGATGACCGTTATGGTGAGAAGAGGAAAGAAAGGCACCACAGTGATGATTATAGCAGCCGTCACAAAGACAAACACAGAAACAGACGGGACTCAGATTATGAGAACGGACGGAGAAATTCAAAAGACAGTCACTTATAGAGACATTTTCTGCAAAGCTTACGAGTGAGTCTGCAAGGCTCAAAGAAAAACTGTTAGGTTGTTGGTCCATTGGTTGGTTCAGAACACTTTGGCTGTAATGGTTGCTAGTGGAGTTCTGTTTCTTTTGTTCTTATGTACACCGGTCTGCAGCTTGTATGACACTTCCTTCATAGAAGCTCCATTTTATTTTATTGACAGTACAGCCAAAATGAGATCATTTCAGTGGAATTATGATTATCACTGGTTCTTTTCAGACCAAGAAAAACTCAACATTGGAACCTTTTCTAAATTTTAAAGTTTTATTGTATATATCTTGTTCATGTGAGCTGCTTTGCTGACTACAAATGATCTGTAAATGTTTTCAGCCTTGTGGCAACAAACAACACAGGTATGGACCATTTGGTGGAAAGCTAAATTCAGATATTTGGCATGAATGTAACAAAAAACAGATTTAACTAAAGACAGTTATAAAAAGCAGCTATGCTCTTTTTTCCACTCAATTTGTTTTAAATTGCTTAAATATTTTATAATTTTACTTTCTATTGAAAAATGTACATTTTGGCTTGTAATATACATTAGATGAAGTGTGCCTTTGCACTGTGTTTATGTACAGTTCATAATAAAACTAATCTTTTTTTATTGTTGATCATAAAAAAAAAAATCTAATTTCTTTGTAAATGTATTAAAGGTAAAACCTTCAGAATTTACCTTGTACTATTATAATGAATTTTAATTGTTTTACAGTAAAGTTGTTTACAAAAACATGTGTGCCAAGGAATCAGACATATGAGCTTGAATTTGTCAGATTTCTAAATTTGACCGTTTAACCGACAGCTGTGAATCAGACTTTGTGTGCATGTCCTGATAAAACCTAAAGACCTAACTACAACTACTATGTGTTACACAGCTCTCCTTACAGACTAGACAAGACATTAGAACACAAAATATATCTAGTTTAAGACTATATCGTAAAGGACATTTTCAGCTATTGAAGATACCAAAAGATACAGTTTTAATAATCATTGCCCTCATAAACGTTAAAACCCTCACTATTTTTGAGAAACAGCAGCGGCTTTGTATCTTCAAACAAATAAACATTTCTGAGATCTCCTTCAAAGCCATTCGAAAACAACTCAGATGTCACAATGGATACATTTCTGTACAATTCAAATCCTCCAAAATAAAGGCGACCCCCATAGTTTAAGGCCACATAACGCTCAAATGGATCCACATCTTCAAAGAGGATTCTCCGTCTGTTCAGGAACACCTGAATAATCGTGCTGTTTAAAGATATGGAGATGTTGTGCCATTTGTTGCAGCACAGAGTGAGATTTCTCAAAGTTAATGGGAGGGAAAGTCTTTCACCAAGATTGACTGCTATTGTGAGGTGGCTGCTCTCAAGTCCAACAGCGAGGTAGTCGTCGTCTTCGTGTTCGGCCTTTCCCATCCACATGATCAAACTGTCATTTGAGCTTGTGCGGAAGCTGAAAGAAATGTTTGTGTATTTTAAGTTTCTTGTGTTATATCTTGGGTCTGAGTATTTCACATACGAGTTTCCCACAAACCTGAGGGAGTCTCTAGATATTTCTGTGGTGCAGTGCCTCCCTCCCCATCCTAAGGGGCATATGCAGCGGTATGATGTGGCACTAGATGGAGCACATAATGAATCATGTCTGCAGATGTTGTTTGCACAGCTAACAGACTGGTTACACACAGAGCCAGTCCACGATGGCGGGCATATACATGTGAATGAGTCACTTCCTGTTGCCTTGCAGCGGCCTCCATTTTGGCATACTTTATACCCGCAGGCTGTCCCATCCCAATCTCCTACATTTGCTCCACTTACTGCCCCCGTCTCCGTTAAATCAAACTCTTGACCATTGAGTATAAGTTCTCTCAAGCCACCAGTGAAGCCCACTGGCTCCTCTTCAGTTGCATCTGTGGAAACTGAGCTCAAAGTGGGCATGCCTCCAACAAAGATGTCTGTTGAAACATCGAGGGTGGTCATCCCTTCAGTCACATTCTCTTTAACTTCTATATTATCCAGACTGAGGAAGCCTTGGTGACCAACTCGTCCAGCCGTCACCGTGTGCCAGGTGTTGCCACGTGAGTTTACTTGCTCAACAGACTGCAGGACATGTGTACCATCCCCCAGATTATATCGCAGCTGGACAAACCCAGATGTCAGGGAGAGGCAGAAGAAGTCTCCTGTAGGAAGAAAAACAGTAGTTCAGCCAGTTTTCCCCTATAAAGGTCAAGTTACCTACTAATTTAAAAGGGATAAAATGCAACTAGCTCAAAGCAGTGTCCATTGAGGGAAATGTGTTTAAAAATGTTTAAAAGAAGTTTAAATGGTTTGATCGACATAACATTCTGCACTTGAAAAAACTAAATAGGACAAAAGCATTTTTTGTGATAACGTTCTGTGACAACAGGGAAAATATGAGGTTTCGAGTAGTTCACACAAAGTCTTTATCTTCTGTAATCCTCTTAGAGCAGCATGGATTGATATTTAATTTCTTAAACCCAAGCCATAATATCTAGTATTTGTTATCAGCCAACAAACTTTTTTGGATTTTTATTATAAATTGTCATGTCTTTAGAACAATAAGAATGTTTTTAGAAATAAGTTGCAAGTATTTATAGTTTATTAGATTTCATTGTATATAGTTTGTCTACTCCAGGTCTTTGTGTTCTGAAGCTTATCAGTCAATAGTTTATTCATAGTATATGTATGATTCCACAAGAGATAAGCAAACAGAGAAAAATCGAAAAATTGTCTTTTTCACTGTTTTGTTAATCACCTTATGCGCCCCTCTGATTTAGCTTGTGAAGTCTAGGCTGGGAACAACTTAGAAAATAAATTTCTAGTCATTTTGGTAAACTAACATTTAGTATTGTTTTGGGGGTGTCTTTACACTGCACATGACAAATGGTTGTGCCAATGAGCCCAGTTAAGCTCCAGTACTGATTTAAAAAACAACATATTAATTACAGAATCATTGGGCGTGCTGGAAAACTGCATTTTATCATCTATTCAACAGGCTGCATTTGTAGAGTTAAGTGACTGATGGTGAACCATAGCGGCAGAACATAGCGAGCAAACGTGATCCTGGTTCTTACACAGTAAACATAACAATTTATTTTATAAAAATAAATCTGTTTCCAAATAGAGAATTGAGTGTCCTCACCAGCTCTGGCACTGAGATGCTGGGCAGTGTAGACAAGGATGCCATCAGGTGATAAAGGCTGGAACTGCAGCTGCAGAACAGTCGTGTGTCTAATACTCGCAGGTGGGAATGACATCCATGAAGCCTGGTTACCGCTGAAGAACGGATCACTGATGGTCACAGCTGAACATGCAAAAAACAAAAACAAAAAACAGAGCAGTTAAATAAGTGAATATTGAAGGTCTTATTAAATTAATACATAACACATGTAATCATACAGTTAGGGTTCAATGATATGACCTTTATCACAGTAGAGCCCTGCAGTCCCCAGGGGACACTGGCAGGTATATCCATTTGGGAGAGGGATGCAGGTGGAGCCGCGGGCACACAGTGGAGGGGGACTGTGCTCGACATCACACACAGACACGGTCTCTGAACAGAGTGCTCCCTTCCATCCAAATGGGCACTGGCAACTGCAGACGGACACAGTCAGACACTGTGAAAAGCTTGTAGACACTCATTTCCTTTCACTATACTTGCACAGTGTAACTGATTGTAGTGTTATTGCTGTCTAGTCGCAACACATTGGAGGCTATACAACATTCTGCTGTTGCGTGCTGTTGTGTTGGTTTAATCGTTATACTGTAAATAATAAGAAAATCATTGCAAAACTTAACAGCTTGGGATGTTTTCTTTTTTTACTTACTACACAGATGAGCCCGAGTCCACACATGTCCCTCCATTCCTGCAGTGAACATGAACACACGGTGTGACTCCACACTGACCCACACTGCGCCCAAAGGCTGGATGTCCTGCAGGCTGTCCCAGTATTTGGAACTTTCTGTCTCTTCTTGTGCGAAACTGCACATCAAAAATGCACCCTGTAATAGTGGATTCAGAGGAAACAACATCCTTTATTTTCTTTGTGTGGTGATCAAAGGTGTGCATATTAAAATGTGATTAATCTGTTTCCTACTCCAATAAGGCCAGTAATAAGAGCATCTTTAGGTGCAATGTTTGAAATACATTTTCTTAATGGTTGTGTACTTTCTCATGTGACAACACAGCACAGGACACATAATTAAATCTGTTTATCTTTATTAACCCCTGAATATGATTGGATAAAATCTCTGCAGTCTACGGTTCACATCCAAGATGTCCAGGTTTTTTCCCTTCTGTCGTCATGCTTCTCCCTCATCATATTTGCGTTTTGCTTTCATAATTCAATTTTATCAAGACAATATTTGCTTTGGCCTGTACCTGCAGAGTACAGGGCCCTCAATAAATACAGAGCCTGAGCACAAGCCTCGTAGTCATCTGCACATGCAGACTCCCTTCTCTCTGCTGCATTAGTCACTGGCATAAACAGGATGCAGGGGAAATGTCATGCTCATTCATGAATATTCATGGAATGATGCTGTCTACTTGGCAGACTCAAGTGATGGTTGCGGTGCTGCAAACATAGAACGCCGAAAAGCAAAGCAGATTCATAAGGAAGATTATAAAAGCTGGTTTATTTTTGTTTTAGCTACACACGCTGACACTTGTAAGAGATCCAAGAAACCTAGGGAGATAAGTCTAGAAATTATACATGTCAGATATTTGCAGAAAACTGTCTGATTGTTTCAGGATGATATTTAAGTTTGTACTGCAGTCCTAAAAAAAAGAAGGATTTAAAAGAAAATGACCCTTGAGATGTTTTAACAGCACCAATAAAAATATGCATCAAAGCAGCATGAAATCAGTTTTAAATAGACAAATCTGAAAAAACTTCCTGATTTCTTGTTATTTGATCAACAGCTTCAACTGACTAACTGATTTTATTTTTTTCATTTTCGTTTTCGGCAGCCACAGTGCCTCCTCTGCCACCTTTCCACAGGGGAGTGTGGATCTGTTGATAACTGGGAGTGAAGTGCATTATCAGTGTGTTCACTGCCAGCCATCATGATTAGGGCTCGAGGAAGGTCACACAGATCTGATTAGACGCTCATGAGTTCTCATTACATCCTGAGAAGGAAGGTTATGGTTCCACCAGTGTCGCCTGGCTCAGGTAGTGCTTACCACTACAAGGGGCTATGACAGTCTGATACAACACGGGCAAAGGGGATCCTTTACCATAGTTGATCTGATTTCCTAAGGTTTATTTGGTTAGCAGAAAAGTGAATTATATGATGATAAAATGAGTAAACACACAAATGTGCTCCAGTCTTTAACATAAAAAGCTCTTCTTCACCTCAAATGGATCTGCCATGACATTTTATAATAACAAGCTTCATTGCTATAGTGCAGAGAGTGTTGAATATGGTTATGATGATATTCATAGCTGTTGTCATTATTACGGTTATTGCAATTTTGCTCTACAGCTCCGCACATTAGTAGGCAAAATGAATGCTCTCCAGAATGCATTCCTACATGGGGTCATCAGAGAGAAAGCATAAATGATGCTGATGATGACAAAGATTATTTGTATGGTACCCTTGTTCAAGTGACTTATCAGCACTGGAATAGATTTGCACACATCGCAAATTTATACAGAGTGTGAAGTGATTAAAGGGTGCAGATACAATCAACCTCAAAGCTCTGTTCTGGCCTCATACACAGTCCAAACCTGCTTTTCATTAGACTCCTTCCTCACTGCTTACAAACAGAGGTCCTGAGAGAAACTCCAAGCCCCAGTGCAGCTACTGCAGAAAGCCGTACTGGGTTGTAATAAAGCTGTAAGAGTCTTACCCTGAAAGCTTTGACGGAACCTGGAGCCGAGTGGCAGCAGTTCTGGGGTGAACTCACTATATCCACCTACAAAAAGCTGGTTGAAGACATTGAGGCCCACTAGGGGTCCTGGAGACAATCCTGTCCTGTTACGTTGTCCATCAACCTGAGAAAGACATTGTAAAATGTCAATACTCAAGCTAAACTCTTGCATCTGTAGGCGTCAGTGTGGGAGCACAATTAATTTAAAGATGTGCCACAGGTGACAAAATGTGTGACCTCACATCGATCACTGAGTTGTTCAGTCTGTGCTCACTTATTAACCATAAACTTTTGCTTCTGACCAGACTACATTTGTTGAGGCATTGATTTGCCAGATAACTTGGCCCTTGGAGGCTCAATAGCATCTCAGGGTTCCTGTAGATTTTTCAATAACACTTTGATGGTGCAAAAATCCTGTTCTACCTGATCATTGGGTGGAAATTCTCTGTTGGTATATGTTTCAAGAAAATATTCACCTCACTCTAACACCATTTTTCTGCCTATATCACCAACACCAGGCATGATAAATATGTAGTGTTTATGTGTACACAGTACAATATGTAAACTTTGTATTATGTAGAGGTGATACATTAAAGGAAAAAGTTGAACAAATTAGTCAGAAGAGTTTGATGACACTACAGAATATCATTTGTAACAGTGGTGCCCAACCTCTGAGGTTTTTGACCCCTATTTTAAATGTATAAATGGTCAGCACTTACATAGCTTTTTCTAACTAAGTGGCAGAAAAGTGCTTTACACAGCTTCTCATTTACCGATTCACACACCAGTGGCAGAGCCTGACCCACCAGGGGCAACTTGGGGCTCGATGTCTCATCCAAACACATTAAATGAAATGCCTTTATGTGCACTTTTAATTGTTTGCTTTATCTGGTTAGATGCTAAACTGTATTTCATTGTACTGGTACCTGTGTGCTTTACCCTTTTTTGTGATGTATTAATAGGAATCTAATCCGATTTAAAGTGACACCTCATCCTAAAATAAAGATTAAAGTTACAAAAGAATAGCAGTTGTGTAAAATAAATATATATTATTTAATGTCCACTGATACTGTTCTAGTTGGGTTCCTTTAATTTATCACCCTTCTACACATCTACACACCATCACCTTCAGCCATCCTGTTTTCTTAGACCTTCCAAACGTAACAGTGTGAATGCTGATCTGGCGGTTCAGTCTATCACTGAATATGCTCGCTACACCTGAGCCAAGGTTGAATCTATGCACAACTCTGCCATTCCGCAGTCCCAACACGAGGAAGTCGTCTCCATCATTATCTGTAAAATACATGAAGTTTCCCATTAGCTTATCAGACTTTAAACTATTTCTGCTAAACATACTCAAAAACAGATGCTAATAACTCAAATAACAAACAAATAATGCTTTTGTTAGCTTAAAATCTAATTTAGCTTTGTTTGAATTTTTTTTTATATTCTTTTAATTTTCTGCAACTTGATAATTACAATCAATGAATCACTTCTGCTTCCTTCCTCGGTGGTGGTGATCAAAGAAGCCGTTTCATTAAACCAATTATCATGTTCATACTGTATTTCATCTCATATGGTGCCTTTGAATTAGTTCCTTTTCCAATAGTGTTGCTCACTCTCCTGACAAGTGTTCCATTATTCATATTGCTCTTGTTTTGTTTTGCCTCCACCTTGATGAATTGTACTCTCAAGAGAAAACAAGTGCAGAAGACCCGCAAGATCTTGTATATTTTTTTATTCTCCTTCTTTTGATGAAATATGCTGGTGACAATGACATGGTGGTTACCTGCTACCAAATGTGACCCCACAGACAGGAAATCCTAATTTAACATGACGGCTGCTGACAACATCACAGCACACCTACAAAGTCTGTTTAATGCAATTACCACTAATACTTTGAAATGTCTGGTTCACATTTTTATCTCACTAAAACCAACATGCTCCGTTTGAAAGTCAGGAACAATAACCAACTATCTGTTGGACTACAGGAAGACTCATTAATAATGTCTTAAAATCTGCCAAGAAAAAAAATGTGATATGTGTTAACTCTGTGTTTCTTTTTAAAAGCTTAATGAAGACTGACAGCAAAAATCTATCTAAACAGAGATCTTAGAGTAGTTTTTCCCTTCTCATTCATACCGTAAGAATGATTTTAAATTACTGTGTGAGTGTGTGTGTTTGCACTGAGCTCACCGCGTCCTTTATGCCCGGCGAACAGGATCAGATTGTCTTTCACAGCAGATGAATTGTTGGTGAGAGTGAACTTCAGTTTGAACTCGTAGAAGAAACTGAGGCTCGGGATGGAGGAATAAGCCACAAAGGAGGTATAACCAAATTCATCACTTCCACTGAATCTAGCACGAGTTATACTGATGGCTGCAGAAAAAACACATTAGTTTGTGTTAAAATGTGACTTGTGTAAGTTGACATTGGGCCTATTGTGTCTATGTGGTAAGCTTTTGTGTATGAGGAAGCCTGACTCATCAGCTCCTTCACAAGTTACCAAAAGATGGCACTATTGCTACACACTACATACCCGTGGTTAGTGAATTATTTTCTTTTCTGAATGCTATTAGATGATGACCTGTTTTCAAATACTATCACCTCTTCAGTCCTATTCTATTTTCATTAGTAGCTGTTTAGGAAGGGTTCTAGCAAGCAAGCATTGGTTCATACCCAGTGTTCACAAGGGTAGCACAATAATCCCAGTGATTCAATTACAATCTCAAGTTTACTTATTCAGAATGCATGGTTGGTTCAATAATGCCCTCTCTTGTATTCCATCGCAGCATACCCATCTACTTGATTTTACACTGGGGACTCAATGTAAATTTCCCCACACTCATTCAAAATTACACGCTGTCGTTTTTTTTCCACATCAGTGAGGATTCAAACACAAAACTGTCCTTCTTCACTGGTGACACCTTGCATATTATTCTGCAGCCCCAGGCGATGGCTAAGAGTGGTTCTGAGCTCCTTTCTGCAACTGGTCTCAGCTCTGTTTGGTTGGTCAATTATTAATAAAGCCACAAATGCTTCATTTATTGTTTCTAGTCTTGTAAAGTCACAGTAGGCATACTGTTTCAAGAACTGGACATAAAATTTGATCTTGTATTTATGTAACTATCAGACTTTCTCAAAATTATGGATTTATAATCATTTGAGTACCTATTAACATATATTACAAGGGGTGGACACAATAACTTTAACAATATTATCTAATAAAAAATTTTAAACGTTCTATGTTAATTACTAACTCTGTGAGAGACATATTCTATCGAAAGCTGAGCAGTTGAAGTTTTGTATATTTTGTTTGTATATTGCAATAATGGACAAATGTCCTGCTTGCAAAACTGCAACAAACAGTGTCCTTCATCCAAACAATTCAATCATATGAAAGGAAAAACATGCTTGACTGTGCTGCAGTCATCAGACTCTAAATTGGTTTATATTTACAAAACACAATTAAGTTTTCCAGTGAAAACACTGAAAATCTTTTCTTTGTACTTCTGTTAGATAAATAAAGGTTCAAATGAACAAATCCCCGATTTTTGTTGTTATTTTATTAGGGTATTTATAACGAATGGACACACGACAGTTGCACACAATAATTAGTAAAATAAAACATCCCATTTAACATAAGGGAAAGTACAAAGCTTTGAAGCTCCACGTTTCAGAACTATCCTGCAGGCAGAGTTCATTTTATACAGTAATTCTAAGTCTGTGATTGAAGGTTCATTTTATTATCAGTGACCTTTGGGTGTGCTAAACAGGATACACCCAAATCACAAAGGTCCGCAATAACTCAAAGGATGGAGCGAGTAATATGATTTTATTTGTGAGTTACTGACTGCATTTGAAGGGATTTGATTCTACTCCAATCAACCATTATACAGACAGCCACTTACTCTCAGGCGTGTGACATGAGCTGTGTATACAGATAAAGACAATCTCAAACAGAAATCACTCATGTTTATTAGTATACGGTTATGTGTTCCTGCTCATAGCTTCTGAAATACTGTTCAGTGCTGGTGAAAGTGACTCATAGTTACAAAACATACTATTAACAAAGAAACTTGAGGCCTGTCTTCATGAAATGCATGATTTTAACACCACGCTCATGTCATGTAATATTACACACTATTTGCACTTTGCTGGGTATTTGTGTAATATGGTGCAAGCCAACAGGAGCAGCCGAAGGAAAACATAATGACGTGTAGCACCAGATAGTGAAATGCATTCTGACAAAAAAAAACGCATGTAAGTTTTAGCTGCCACAGCAACACATTTCCTGAGGTAGAAATAGTGTATACTATTACTGTATATTCTTTTCCATCTTAGAACAGTGCAAGGTTAACAGAAATCTCAGTAAATCAATACTAAACTGGGATGCTGATGCAGAATGTTTAAGCACAAACAGTTGAAATCCTCAACTGTATTAGGTCGCATCATAACCATATATCTGCATTTGGCTACTGTTTTTTTGTGTTATTGTAGCTGTGTTAAAGCAGCGTTTCCTATTTAGCTTTTTCTTGCTTTGTGCACTCACATCCTTCACTCCTTTGTTAACAAAGCTGATATTTAAAGAGCAACTTTACTGATTTTCAACTTGATTCCTATGGAATCAGTATGGAGAGCGCAGTAATTATATGAATGGTATTTAAACTCGGGCTGGAATAATGCTCCAGTCGATGTCATCTGGAGGAGTTTTTCAGTTCAGACAATGTCATTTGATTCCTCGTACTATGGAGGTTGTATTGTTGCATGACCTCCTCCTCCAGAACACCTCTATGTGACATCATCTGAACTGATGAAGCGCTGGGGTCATCTGGTGCACCTTTTCAGCTAGCATCATAGATATTTTAAAAGAGGGAAGACAGAGGGAAGTTTAATAACCTTCATATGCACATGCTGCCAAAACGCAAGTTCAAAACCGACAAAGTCCTTTAAGACACAAAAGACAAACTATGACTGGAGTTGAGAAAAGTCTACAAGAAGTAAAAGTAATGCTTTTGTTTAACAAAAGGTGTATCTTCAGTGTTTTTTCCTCTATTAATTGTAACAGTGAATCTTTAAGGAGGTATGGGCAACTTGTGCACAAAGGTAGACCATTAATAATTCTGAGTGAAGTCATCTTAAATATTCATTAATGTTTCATGAACAAAACTCTTGAGGCATCAACTTCAATAGAACTTCCTAGTCTTCCTTTTCCTCCATTTCCTGCTTTTCATAGACCTAACTTATCTATTAAAGTGCACATGGTAACCAAGAACTGAAAATATTACATTTATTAAAAAACATGTCGCTGTACATGTTTCCTGGTGGGCAAAAAAGAGCCAATTACTGTGCTATCACTGACACTATTTTTCTAAGCATACCACATGAACAGACAGGAAGAAATTATTAGTTTTTACTCTGATCTTAGTAGATGTTATCAGGATTAAAACTCAAATGTTCACCATATTCTCATGTGATACTAGAAGGTTAGATTACTCTGTCTGGCATGCATGCAGAGAGTCTGACGGGGGCTGTGGCATGGCTGAGCGACTAATATGCCAAGCACCCTGCTGCTCCTGCAGCCAGTTTAGTCAAACAAAACCCTCCGTTTCTGAGCACCACATCCTGTGAAGCCTCCTTCTTTGTTTAGAAAGTAGAAGCTATTTTCTAGAACATTTAGTAAAAGCCAAATGTAGATAGCTGTCTGTGAATGAACAGGTCTACTTTACAGCCATGCTACCGGCTCTGTGAGGCTATACTTAAATGCTAATGTTAGCATGCTAACAATGACCTCACTAACACGCTGATGTTTAATTGATAAACGTATATGTTTATCACGTTTGCCATCATTGTTTCGTGTAATGTAATATTTGCAGTATGATATTTCATCCCAAACTAAATTATGAGAATAGATTTTACAGTGGTGCTGTAAATCTGTGGACTTCATCTTCTCAGTCCACTCACCACCATGCATAGAGACATGGCTAAAGATTAGGGAATGCTTTTTTTACAATCATATGCATCCTGAGTGCTGTACAGTTGCTGTATTTCGTTAATCAGTACTTGCTGCACAACAGCTACTTTGCTGACACGTTTTAGGTTTCTTAATCCACTGATATGTAATTTTGTTTCTGTTTAAAACTATATGACCAAACTGATGTGAACAAGGGTCAATCAGAAAGTGTTATCGGTCTGCATTTTATGTTATGTATCACTACATTTTTAGAACTTTGTTAGAAAGTGAACGTGCACCAGAGTATTGTGTTATATGGATTCCTATAATGAAAGGGAAAATAAGTGACCATAGAGACAGGAGAGACAACGAGCGCGCTTATTAAAGTTGTTGGGAATGTGAAAGCACAATAACACCCTGCTAAGGTGCCACAGATTCCTGACGTGTTAAGAAAGAAAAAATAAAATCTGAAGAAAAGTTACTCTAAGGTAGACAACTGAAATACAGTTGTAGGGAAATAGGATTTTACGAACTAAAAATAGTCTTTTGAAATATTCAGCAAAGCAGTCACGTGTTTTACTTGGATTATCTGACTCTATTGCTGGAGGAAGAAGTTTCTGCCTTTTCAGCAGAATTTTGTTTCATTAATCCCTTTACTTAACAACAGACTCTCATTCCACTGACTGCTCAAGGCTCTCATTCACCAACTGTTTGCAGATCAGACTTTTAATAAAACTGCTAAATCTACACCGCATTGATGTGTTGTGCTGTTCTTTGTAACACTTACGTTCGTCACACAGTAGACCTTGTCTTCCGTAGGGGCAGAGACATACTGCCTCCAGTGGCGACTTTGGGATGCAAGTGGCTCCGTGACCGCAGGGGTTGCGCTCACAGGCACTGAACTGGCACAGCCGGCCTGTGTAGAGTGGGGGGCACTCACAGAACCAGTCGTCAGCATCACTAAACGTGTACACATAGAGGGAGACATCATTAGGCGAGAGGTGAAAATGGACCATGACAACGCAGCAACATGTCCAGATGCTTTTACAAGCTCACTCAGTGGTATGCTAAACACACAGGGAGAGGAGCGAAGATAAAATACCCCACCCAATAATGCATGAAACATGTGAAAAGATTTTATGAGAAATGTGTCCAGTCTGATGGAATACTTGTGATATATGTGATCTGCTGAAAAACAAGCATCCGTGTGAACATGCAGATGAAGAAAAATAAGAATCTTGTTACTGGCTAGTTCGTCTTAGTTAATATAACAGAGGCAGAAATTCATACATATTTAAACATGTGAAAGACACACCTTGTTACAACAGCAGATAGCAGATGATTAGTAATATGTCGAAAAAGCTGAAATTTTATGTTTGTTTTTTCCTTCAATTCATATGTGTATGAATCAAAGCAACATAAAGAGTTGAATGATCTTGCATGCAAAGTAATATCCAGACAGGGATTTTATAAAACGGCCTAAAATGTGCACAGCTTTGAAAGATATAATATCAAATAGAGGAAGCATTGGTGAGGTTTCAAATCTATAAATTAATAATGTGTTTTGCGCAGCAGCACTGCAGAATGTATTTTGTTCCTTGAAAAACTGGCTTCTTAAAATGAAATATTTACATTCTGGCACTGGATTTGAGTATTGTTAGATATGACTGTACTGACGTGCTAAAGGATGTCTAATGCAGTAAATATTTCTAGAGTATAATTTTTAACAGGCTGCTAATGTCAGTTTCGAGACACTTCAAGTTGCAATGATACACAGCTAATTGTGAACATAATTTTCAAAATAACATTCACAGATGGAAATTGTCATGCACCGAACAAAACAGGCATTGTCATTTGACAACCTGCAAGAGGAAGAATCAAATATTTAATGGAGCACCTCCTGGTGGATATTCCATGTTTCAGTGCTTTGAGTGCTGCTAATTTGTCCCTTGCGCTGTCAGTTAGTGTTTGTGTTTCAATGTTAGTGACACACACACACACACACACTGCGTGGGTTTGTCTCCAGATGCTTCAGTTTCCACCCACAGTCAGAAAATCATGCAGGTTTGGTGAATTGGAGACTTGAGTTGATTGTAGGTGTGAAATACACTACCAGTCAAAAGTTTGGATACAAAAGATACATGTCTTCAGTTGTGTTACCATGGTTTTCTAATGATCAGTTATCCTTCTAAATTAATACATTTGCATTAGCAAACATAACATCCGATTGGAAGACAGTACTAATGTTTGCAGAATCTAGGTCTTTGTATATATGTATATGAGCAGAATATGTTTTTCTGTCTGCTGCTGTGACAGACTTAAACTTATTGAGGGCTCAAAAGAGCATGCACGGATAGATGCATAAATGAAACAATATGCAAACATGCAACATGTATTGCATGATAAAACGTAAATGTGAATCCAGATTACTTTACTAACTTGACAGTATAGACTGGATAGAACATCAGATCAAGTAGGCTCGAATAGTTGTTGCAATAGATACCAACTATCACTAAAATAACATAAAACTATTTGTTTATATAGCAAATTCACTGTTAAAAAATACATACAGATTCTGATCTGCCTACAACTATTATTAACTATTTATTAAATGTTTATATGCCTATAAATGTTAAACAGTTAAACAACAAGTACCAAATCAGATGTAATTTAACAGAAGATAAACCATTAATAATAAACTGTTACATAAGCACTAAAAACAGGCAGCAGACATTTCGGGCTCCACAAAGGTAAAGCGTAGATGGAAGAGGGGAAGGAGTACGGTTGAAAACACTTGAGTTTTAATTGGCCTAATCAAAAACGTGATGTGTGGGGTGACAAAAGGTTATTTTAATTTGCCTGAGGCAATCACTTTGATTACAAAATTGTTGTAATGTTTGCAGACTAATTTGAATATGTTCATCACAAATGCACAAAGTTGGTAGCTGCCATATCTCCCGCCATTCAAAGATTACTCTGCTACAGCACACAGACTGCATTAATTATTGCAGAGTACTACATTTTTAATCTAATGAGAACCAGATAAAATAATGAATAATTGATCGGTTAGCTTCAGATATCCCTGTCAACTAGAACAATAAGCTGTGTGGCCAGATGCATTTTTCAAATTTCATCCCTTGTAAGTTATTTACAGAACACTTCTTTTCAAGTGCTTGTTGGTATGCAAATAAAATTCTACATTCAGGCACTGATGGTGTTCTGCTGCCATGGCAGTCGTCAGTTCTTGGGATGAAAGAATTTAGCCCACTTCATCGTATGTTAAAATGAAAGGACAACTGGGTTTAGCAAATATTATTTATAGAGAAGCACTGCTTTGGTACTGAAAAGCCATTTGCTCTCCAGTGTTGTAAACAGCCAACTGGACGCCTTTACACAAGACACTACAATTCTTGGTGGACGGGAGGGAAAATCATTTAAAAGACAACTTGTTCTTCACTCAATTATTTGTCATCTAAATTTTAATATGAGCAAAGGGATGAAGTGAAATTTACACATGGCATTCACCTGGCATTCACCTTCACTCAAGCTCCTGTTTGAGCAGACGGCTGTTCGATATTTCTCTGACCTCTTCCAGGCAACCTTGCAAACATTTCCTTGGCGGCAGAGAAGGGTGATGTCTGTTAAGTCATCATCACAGAGTCTTTTGAAACATACTGCCATAGAAAAGCTTACTTTAGATGATACTTGAAAAAACGATCTGTATAGGTAGGAGGCATAAAGCATGAGGAAACTTTTCTCAAGGGATCAGACAATATTTCTACGGTCCAACCAAGAATGTACTGAACTCTATAGAAAGCTTTGCTTCTCTGTAATATTTTTACAGTATGTTCACATGCTTAGACTCCACACTTTTCTAATGTGTCAGTGTATTTATTCAAGTGTTTCACATTCCTAAACTCATGGTGTACTGACTGAAGAGTAAAAATCCTTAGAAGAATTCAGAGTACTGGCCTTTAATAATAACAGAAAGCACGGCTTCTGTGTCTGAGAAAGTTGTGTTACAGCGATTTAACGTTTTTCACCTACATAGGTTTAGAAACATGAACTGATACAAGATGATAGAGTTTTTATTTCAGACCTGAGTCTGTTTCTTTGACGGGTGAGATTTTCTGAACTATTTTGACCCAATACTTGTCCACCACTTACTGTAGACTGATCATGCTGTAACATGACATAGCAGTGTCACGTCAGTGTTTTTTCGTATTTATCAAAAACGTAATAGTTCATAGTTTATAACAAAACTTATACACAATCAGAACAATCATGAATGAGCAACATCATAGCACTTCCCTTTCCTTAACTGTGCCTCTGTAGTTTGACTCAATCACACACGCACCTCCAGCTGTGGTATTTGCTCACTAGACCATCAAATTTTTTTTAAGAAAATGTGTAGTCCATTCAAGAAAAAATAAAACTCCACTATATTATAATTACCATTATATCAACTAAATAGATATTACTGTAAATATGAGACAATACCGTTTAATAATCACAAATTGAACTCTCATCTCAATAAAATATTTGAGAACCAAAATGCATCATTATATTCTCTTTCTGTTGCATTTCACTGGAAAACCAAGTTAATTCTAATTTAATTCTAAAATTAAACACAGAGACGTTTCTTGTTCCTGTATAGTTTTCTAATTCAGTTATCAGCAACATGTCGCAGACAGGTCATTTTAGAAATTGTAATTCCTCTAAATATGTCAAGGTAATACAGAAACTCATTTTCTAACAAGAAAATGTATATATGTATAAAAATAAACAATTAGCTAAAAATAAAAAATAAAGCGCTCTCTCACAGTTGTTTTAAATGCAGTTGTCCTCCAAAATTCAAAGACACAAATTCAATAAACTCTGTAATGAGCAAGTTTTCTCAGGACATATTCTTTAGGGAGTGCAAATGTAGACAGGATGATAGGATTTGTTTCTCATGGTGAATTAAAATAATTGTATTTTGGACCTTGAGTTATTTTATAGGTACTTTGAAACAAGTATAGCTGGAACTCTGATTAAGATAAAATTGGTTTCACTTTCTCTGTGAAGAACACTTGCAGGCAGTGAAATGGAGCATCGGGAGAATTCACTGTTAAGTGGGTGTTTGTGTGCAACCAAAGCTGGGCCATCACAGAATGAGCAAGCCACCGTCTCGCTACTGCAGCCAATTAGCAAGAAGTACATCTGTCTATATGTTCTGTGTGTGTGCGCGCAAGCATTTGTCCATCCGCTATTCAGTAACAAATGTGGATCTGTTTATGTGATCTGTGTGTCAATCTGTTTTTATTTCACTTCAATGCGTCACCTCGTCATTGAAGTAAAAGAAAGAGGTGACAGTGTGAGGAAAACGTCCAAGCATCTACAGTATATTCATTCATTCTCTCTAGGAGGAGGTGGTGGTGGTGGGAGGGGACGATTAATGCAAATGTGGATTTTTGTCTGTTGGATGTGTGAATGAGAACTGTTCACTAACAAGTTTGCCACCCCACCTCCTGACCCCCAGAAGATTGTTATCACTCATGACTATATACACAGACACAGCTTGCCTAGCTTTGTACAAAGGTAACAATATCTACCTTTTAGCACCTCTAAACTAATTATTTATTATTATTACATCTTATTTATTAAATCCGTGTAATTATTTTGTGAATATAACATACCAATAAATGTACAAATAATCCTGCTTTCTATGCTACTGATCTTAAACAATAAATCTAATACACATCAGGCATATTAAACATCTTGTCTTATTATTCTTACATGTAACAGAAAAGGTCCCACTTAGTGCTTATCCATAATGTACATAAACCTGAATGTTGCTGGGTGCAGAGTACGTGGTTTCTTATCCTAGCAGGGTACTGCCACGTGTTTCCACAAAATGTTCTCTGCATGCCCAGACAGAGGCACAGAGGGACACAATCAGCATCAGCACCCTAGCAGAACTTTCACAGTCAAGGAACATGAGCTCCAGGTGCAAATCTCATCCTGCCTCAACAACCACAACTGGTCACAAGTAGATCTGTACATCTGTATGCGAAACCCACGAGATTGTGCAGTATATATTTATTGAATTGTTTAATCAGCAGATAATGGCATTGTTGCATTTCTTAACTAACTGTGACTGTATAAATGCAGGTGTTCACATTTTCCTCTGATGAAATAATTTTTCAGTGTTCTTATTTTTTACAGAGCAACGGCACTTAGAGCATGAATCTCCCTGTGCCACTTGGAAACAATTTACAGTTGGTCTGCACAACCTGCAGCTGAGGTTTAAAAAATGACATGGATATCACAGGAGTGGCACTGAAGAATAAAAAGGCCATATTCCTTGCTGATTGCCTTTTCACATTGATGTCAGTTAAATACCTAATATGTATGTATCACCCACCAACCACAAGCCATTATCCTCCCTGGCTTATATTGATATTTCTACATGCCTAAATGAACAGAAAACCACATGAAAAGGGGACAGTGCCGAAATTACCCCACCTGAACCCACAATCAAAATCCTTATTCATCCTATTATACTGTGGCAGCACAATCTAGGGTGACTAAGAGAATGAACAGAGTTCTATGAACTCCTGATGACCCCTGCATTCTGTGTGGGGCAAGAGGATACTGCATTAACGCACATTCATCACACAGATAATTGCAAGGCCCACTCTTTTGCACATGACAAGCCAATGTGACCACAATGACACTGGCCCCTTAATTGGTATTCTTAGAGCAATTCATATCCCAATATTCATGGTGCCCTTTTTCATCTCCTGTTTAATAAATGCAACTGTTAATTGATAGTGTCATAACACAATGAAGACGACATTTAGAAAAGCTATTTTCTGGATTACTCAAGGTGAAAGAGCATCATATGCAGTTAATGCAGACTTACAAAGATTGTCAAAATTGCCGGTAAGTGGAGTGTGATGGCAGTCCGATGAGCTGTACTGGATAAAGATGAAGAACGGATCTTCACACTTTTTGGCCTAGCACAAGGAAGTAAGTCTAGACACGTTACGTTCAGTGGGCATTCAAAACTTAATCATTTCAGTGATAACAAATAATATCACAAAGTTAATCATGGCAACATCCAGTCTAAAGTGATGATTTTAGCATTCTTTAGTCAGTGCTTGGTCATTTGGGTATAGCAGAAAAAGCTGTAAGCACAGACTTATTAGTTGATATTATAAATAAAACACTTTTGGCAGACATGGCGCAGCAGTAACATTCATTCAGATTCATGTTTCTAATAAACTGATGAATCTAAGTCCAGTATTCACTCTCCTTTCCTTTTTTTCCCCTTGACAAACTCCTGAGGGAAATATCTGGCTCTTTAGCTGCTTAATGCTCCACTATGTTCACCAGCTAGTTTTTAAGTTTGTGTGTTGCTGGACAGGCAGTGTGCAATGTTTTTGGCTGAAAACCACTACATGCTCTGGCTAGAAATTATATGGGTTCGTCACATGAACAAACTCTTCTCAGTGCAGTCCAGATCCCTTACTAATATAAAAATAATTTTAAATTCTAGTTCTTAATGCTAAGCTGTGCCAGATAGATAACTGCTGTAGATGTGTTGTCATGTAATGTCAAAGCCAGAACAAGGCATCGTCAGCTCGAGATGAATTAAACATTTTGAATTCAGCGGGAACTTGAACAAAACCAGCAGACAGTCCAAAACCTGCCTGCCTCTCTTATTTTGCTGACTCCTTATAGACAGAGTTCTGTGGACTGAAGGAGAGCAGGCACCATCACACTGAAGCTAGCAGTTTCCGTTTTGCCAGTCTTTCTGTTATTGCATTTTTATTTGTGTTGTACATTTAACTAGTACAGTGTTACAAACTCAACAACACTTAAATATTAATCAGTTTGCAAAGCTGCAGTCTTTGTAGCAGCCTGTTGATTTTTAAATAAAATAATCTGACATGTAACTGCTACTGACTTCTGGAAACCTCACCACAAATTCCACATTTTTTTATAATTAATCAGTATGTAGTGATTTTCTGCTACTGAGTCACAGTTAAAGATTTCACAGTGCACAGGTAGGCTTCAGTCAAACTGTGCCAATGTAGATACGATACGCTAGAACACTGAAAAGCACTGCAGGAAGAAATGGTCAGTGCTAAGAAAAGAAAAGCAGAACTGTCTTTTCACTAGCTGGCTGAATGGGTTAGTGTGTATTTAAAGCTCCCAATGCACAGAGACATGTCCATTC
The DNA here is from genome assembly GCA_034779795.1 of Ctenopoma multispine. Lineage (NCBI taxonomy): Eukaryota > Metazoa > Chordata > Actinopteri > Anabantiformes > Anabantidae > Ctenopoma > Ctenopoma multispine. Next base: position 8,981,457 of record JAUYWH010000007.1, on the reverse strand, counting down.
ATGTTTCAGAGATTAGGAAAACAATTTGAACTGGAATATACTGTATATCTATCTATATATATGTAGAAATGTCTATATCCCAGTTCAAATTGTTTTCCTATATATAGGAATATATATTATATATATGTCCACGGAGAATACTGTCTGGCTCTGACAGTCCTGCTTCATACTGAGTTACATGATCATCTGGAAACAGCAGGTCTAAAATAGAGATGCGATGCCTCTCAACTCTTTTATCCCCCTTGTTCTTTGAGCATGAGCATATTTGTTTGACATATGTCTATAACACTAGTTCACTAGTATTACTTTTACAGAAGACTGTTTCATATTTTTAACACTTTTCAAGCTCAAAGGTAGCTAGGTATTTAATGTAAAAGGTGACCTATTACCTGACACAAGTTCCTCCATTATGACAGGGAAGGTGTTGGCAGACAGGCGGGTCACAGTTCTTGATGTTTCTGCCTCTCGCTGACTCACCCACCAGGTAAATCTCCTTTGAGTTGGCCTGAAGTTCCCTGATACAGCCAATGAATCTCCTTGCAGTCTTTGCATCATGTGTCTTCCAGTGGGAAGAAATATCCCCAAGAAATATGGGTCCAAAGGTTCCCTGGTGGAAAGCCAGTAATCTCTGTTATCATTTAGCAAATCACATTAGATCACACACCACGTCCATTTTTTAAGCAGGAGCTTTACAGCTAAAAACTGATTCTCAGTTGTGTATGAATACATGACCATTATTATTACATTAACAGAACTTTAAAGTATATTAAGATGAGCGAGGAAGATTATCAGCATCTATTACTCTCCAGCTTAATGTGATTTAAGTATAATCTATACAAGACACTGAAGTTATGGTCTTTACTTTGATGACGCTCTTCTGACATCAAATGATAATACACACCCTGATACAATGAGAGAGGCAACATTTATATGAAAAAAATGCTGCAAGATTTATTTGATGTGCAAGGTAATTGGGCAGAATTAATGTAGATAAATTCTGTGAACTTGCAACTTATCCTACCATAACGGTCAATTTAACAAGTAAGGCATAATTTTGCTTGCTACCACAGTACTGCTCCATTAAAAAAAACTTAGCACGAGACCGTCTCACATTAGCACTGAATTACACATATTTCATTCACAGCAGTGACCTCCGGTTGTTCAAATGAATACTGACTACTAGTTTCCATTCAGGAGGTTTACATAATACTTTTATACTACGCTAGGCATCATGACTATTTTATGAAAGACAAATCAACATTTACCACAGCTCCATTTCACATTCCTTCACATTATATAACATGGTGAAAGCACATTTCAGAATAAAACTCACCTGAGACAAAGCAATGTTTAGTGTATAACTTTACACAATTTCTTCTGTAATTTCTTTTTGTTTTGCAATTTGTCACTGAATTATATTATATAATAAACATGACTCTTTATTCTATCTTAAATTGGACATTTTCTAAGTTGCATTTAGTAGATATATGTCTCACTTTTATTCCAGGTTAATATTTAAAACTACTTCAACCTTTGGCTGAGTCATCCACAAATAACGTGGACACATCTGAAAGTTTCTCTGTTCATTCCATTGATACTTTTTGCTAGTCACACATGGCAGATATGGGTTCCAGTTGTCACACAGACCGTTAATGGAATAATTACGTTTAACATACAGTATATAGAATCTTTCCAATTTCAGATCAGTGGTTTGGTCTTTTGACTTCCCGTGTCTCCAGTGTAACATTCGTCATGACTCTATGCTGGTGCTGGAAGAAAGGTGTTGGACAGCTGCAGTGGAGGTGTTCAGTGGCGGAAGAGGGAGGTGTTAGGCCATCACATCATTTGGGCCGCTGGCTTAACACAAGCTTTAAATTACATAACTGCTGCATATTTGAAAGCCTATAAAATATGGGGATGTCAGGGTTCACAGGAAGGGGTATGTAATGTCACAGCAAAATTATGAGCCCTAAAATTATCTTTAACCAAGGCGAAGATTCAAATAAAATAAGCAGCTGTGACTGGATACTTTTACAATGAGCTAAACCATATTTTATATGATACAACCAACTATGAGCCACTGGAGCCACATGGTGACAATGTACTGATGTCTTTATGGTGCCTCAAGTGTGTTTACCATGTTTTTGAGATGAGTCCATTTCAAAGACCATCTGATGTAATATTCATGACTTGGTAAGTAGGCTGAAAGCAGAGTTTATGACTGCCGTATGCTTATTTTTGAATTCTACTTGAAGGCAGCACTAGTCGATTGCATTATTATATGTCCACATGTCTTCTGCACATATGGGTTTGCTTATATGAGTAATTTGGTCCCACTGTATAACATAGTGTCACCAGGCAAAAGCTGATGCAGTAAATTGTAATTGTACTGAGTACTAAAAGCTTGCTTAAGTTAAAAATATAGCAGTAAGACTAACAAAGCAAGTTAATCAATACTCATATTACACCATGTTATACTGACATTTTATGAAATTTAAGATTAAGATATTAAAACTTATTTTACAGATTTTACAGGTCAGCATTTATCTTATCATTTATCATGTGACATTCACCAACCTATTTTGGTGCATTAAAATTGCTACAGCAACCTGCAAATTGCATCTCAACAATTTAAACTGGCAACTGACTGTAGCTAACTGAAAGTAGGTCAATTTTATTCTAATCGGATACAATTGCATATGATAAATTTGCCTTAAGAAGCTATACAATCTGTACTTTATAATTAACCTATTGACTAGCAGCTAGTAGCTTCTTGTATAGCTTCTTCTACTGCAAGAACCATCTTGGCATCTCAAATTAGAAGACCATAAATCACACTGAGGGCAGGTCAGGCATGTTGAGCCTGTGGGAAGGTTGAGCCCCTCTCTGCGTCTTTGAATGTGAAAAACAAAATTATTAATTTAATAATAAATATAGGTGTTGTTAATCACATTAATGAGTTGAGAGAGAAAAGACTGTGTCAGAACAAATCAGAATTAACTTAGTCCTATTTACATGCTTGCCATGCAATTAATGTAACATGTACATGTCAGCAACCACAGTTACTGGCTGGCTTTCATAATATACAGTTAATCTGGTCATGATGATGTCACAACTTCCATTAGTGATTAAAAGAAAACTCATATAATCCAATAGATGTATCGTTCATTATGAGACAGATAGAAACAGATAGCAGTCAACAGAATTTTCAGTATCATTTGAAATTCTGTGATACTAGTGGTAAAACACCTTTGTCTTTTTTTTACCTTACTTCGAGGATAATTTTATATTAATCGCAGAAAAAACATTGGAGTTTAAATAAAAATAACTAAGCAAAACATGTGACCACTTCCACTACACTGTCGGTATCAAAACATACACACTAAAAATAGTGAGTTTGCTGGATTCTAAAGGCTGCTAAATAATGAGCCTTAGGCTGCATGCAGGCCTGTCATTCATGTGATAGAGGCCACTCTGTTGACACAACAGGGGTGCTACCACAAAGGGCCTGTGGCAAAAAAACCCGTCAAAAAAGTTGAGCCTATCTCAACTTTTGCCACTTTGTTGCATGTCATACCCTTCTCTCTGACCTTGTTTCTGAAAGTAATGTCACACATTCAGGGATGCAGAGATTTTCCCTTTTTTTTTTGCCCAAATGTAATGTAACACCATCTTGCAGAGACACTTAGGCAGCCAATCAAAATGTGCAAGTACACATTCTTGGTAGATTACTTTAAAAGGTGAACGCCATTTCAACTGTTTACCTCACAAAAGTCCTGAAAAAAATAAAATGACTCCAGCTGTGATAACTTCCAAGAGCAGTAAAATTCTCATATCATTTTATGTATGAGATTGTTTAGTATTTTGGTATTTACTACTGAAACTGGAATTTCTCGATTATTTTTGGGCTCCTTTTGGTCTGAACACCCACTTAAATTACATAAAATGGAAAATAATGCACTAAATATTGGAATAGAATAACAAATATATTACCATAATAAGAAAAAAGCACTAATGCATAAACTGACAGCGCTGCAAATTGCTTAAAATATCCATATACATGAACAGAGCCCTGTTCATGTATATGGATATTTTAGGAATATGTTCCTAGTGAAAGCATAATACATGTGAATAAAAGATGCTTTTTCTTTGATTGTCTACTCTTTGATGCTAAAGTTGTGGATGCCAAATGACATTACTGTTGTAATTAACATTTTAACATGTCTAACCCAGACATGTCTAACACAGAAGGATGAATACAGTACATGTTCATTTGAGATAAGTTGTATGAGTTGTAAAAGGTTGATTTAACAGCAGGCAGGTGCAGTTACCTCTGACATGGGGTGTGACACATTCTCCTCAAGACGCTGAGCTGTGCCATTATCTGCAGATATTTCAATCATACATGGTCCTCCTTGTTTGCCAACAGGCAGATTATATCTGTTGACAGAGAACAGAAAGAGACCAGGGTTAGTAGAAAGGGTGCTATTCACAATATCCAACAAAGCATGAAAAATATTCTGCTGGAGAGTCAGAGACAGAGCAGTGACGGTAAAAGAGCTGCTAATGTGACCACTGAGGCTACAGTATAAACTCACCCTGTACGACAATGGACACCATTCACCCTGCTTTATGAGAAACTTTGTGTAGTGGTGGTTTGTATCCAACAGCCCAAAACCCAAGAGAGACAAACAGATATAGAGAGTGGTTTCCACAGCTGGATTAAATAATAAAAAAAAAAGACCAAAAAATAGGTTTCTGCTGGGTGCTGCCTATAGTTTTCAGCACATATGAAATTCACAAAAAAAACTAAGGATGCCTATATCATATAATTACTACTTCAAATAAAACACACAACTTCTACTACTACCAATAATAATAATAATAATAATAATAATAATGACACCATGCCACAACATCATCATGGTGTACTGTAAGTGCTCATTATGCCATTCAGGATTAATTATAATAAAAATGAGGGCACAAACTAGATATACATTATAAAGCTAATGAGAAGAAGGACAATTTTATCATTTGACCCTCAGTGTCTCTCAGGGGAAATACACAATGTACTAGTCATTAATGTTGCAGCCATAATGTTAAGTAGCTGGTCTACTTGTGTCATATTCCAGCTTTGGCTAAGTCAAGTGATCCCTGCTCTCTTATTCATCACTGGCTTTACACTGCCAGTATACAATAGCAGCCTTTTTTTTTACAGGGCTGTACATTATGCAAAAGGTTGTACACTGTGTACCACACACGTGCAGGAAACATGATTGTGTTAGGGAGTAATCTGCATGACGCGCTTTTGTTCCATAGATTTACAGGAACTATTTGTCTGTAATCTCATTCTACAAAATTAATTTGCCCATTCTTTATGATTGTTGAGGAGAAAAAGCCCTCAAATGTCTGCTTTAATGGCCAGATGGAAACAATCAGGACAACCGCCCTCCTGCTAATTTGAAACAGCCTTCCAGGACACCTCCCTGAGGAAATTGCACACATACAACTTCAGGTAGGACTAATTACAGGTATAGAAATCTCTCTTTATCTTTCTCTCTCTCACACACACACACCTCTCACACACATAGGGGGGGACTTCACATTGACTTACATTCATTTCCTGGAGACTATCCTTAACCTTAAGCACTACTCGGCTAACCTCTATCCCCTATCCACTAAAATTAAACCAAGACATCACACAAATGATTTACATGACATCACAAACATGCATGATCAGTGAGTGATTTCACAAATGTACACTGTCCCACTGTTCAAGTCACAAGAATGTAGGGTATCATCATCCTAATGAAATAACTGAAACATCCCAGCGTTACAATCTATGTGTTTATGCAAAAACATACAAAACATCACAACATTGTTATGTGACCCTCTACTGCTTAGGACACCTGAGGCATATTTTGGTGCTTACTACAGTAGCTTTGTATTTGGCCTGCTCATGCTGCAAAGACTGCCCCTGTGAGACAGGGAGAGCATGCTCACTAAGCAAACAGGATGATGTTACTTGATGAGCTCTCGTGAGCACATCGAATGCTCCACCAGGCTAATTTACATTGGTTTTGCTCGAAGGCAAAGATAACTATTTATAATGATGACTATTGTATGACAACTTTACATGGTCTAGTAGTTAGATAGCTAGGAATATGCCCCACAGGCCCACATCATCATCATCACTACCACACACACACAGACGTATAAACATGAACTGAGATGGATTCTGTTATAATACAAACAAATATATGAGTGAATCAGATGAAAAAAGAGGCTGGGGTTTTAGCTAACCCAGAAATGTAGCACTACGTAATTTCCTACTGGTCTCCCTGTGCACCACTCACTGGTGGGTCTCATAGGACCAGCAATAGCAAATTCCCAACTTGAGGTAAACAAACAAAAACATATTATTATTTAATTTTTCTCCAAACACGCGAAACCTCAATATGGCTGTGATCATTTTTACGTACTCAATCATCATTTATGCATTTCTTCATCTGGCTAATGCTCTAATCATAAGTAATTTGTCATCTCTAACATTCTCATTTAGACTGTGTCTGGAGTGTGACTAATTCAGTGCAACTGCATTACAGCAACTTTCCTGAGGATCACCGCTGAAATATTACCCCCAATGTTAAGGGACCTTGCACTTATTTTCAGCACGGCACATTTACACAAAGGTATTTGTTAGACCTGATGGTAGGTGTTTGTCTTTACAATCCTATTTGAACATGCCTCCTTCACAGTCCCCTGCAGAAAATTAATAATGAGGGAGGATCATCATTAAAATATTACTATTGCATAAAACATCAGAAAGTATTGGCAACAGATGGCAGTAAAACATCATCCACTGCACTGGTGCCCTTGCAACCGTTTCACTGGCTCATAGGCAAGATGTTAAATTTTTTAATGGCTTATTCTAATCATATTTCAGATTCTTACAAAAAAACAAAAGATAACGTAGTAGTGGTGAATGTATAATTTGCACGTCATTTAGTGAGAGTCAAGAGTCTATTATTTCTGCAACCAAAGAATAGGATCAGTAGTGTTTCATACCTGGGAGCAGATAAGACATTAGTGAGTTGGAACATTACAAATATAAGAAAGACAAGTATCGCGTTTTAGTTTGATTCTCTCTTTAGCACAGCAGGCTTTAGGGTTAAACATCAGATATGATAAAAGATATAAACTAAGCCCCATGTGTAATAAGCATTTATTATTATGAAATGAAAATCACACCACAGCACATACTGTGCAAGATGTCAGGAGGGATCTGTTAGTTTTTCCATTAAGTGCAACAAGCCCAGTATCAGACTATAATCTACACCTACATTGACTATAATGTCTGCTCTGGCTCTGGTGCAGTGACTTCCCCACACGCAGCACTGCAGCATTTGGTGCATAATTTGTGCTGTGACTGGCAAGCCTCAATTAATTTGGGTAGCCAGTGTTCTATCATTATATCTCCGGCAATACAATTAGACAGCACACAGCAAGCCTCTTGGCATTGTGGGGCTTCACAAAAGAAATTCAGAGTGAGCAGGCAGGGCTGCTGGTTGCTTCTTCAATTAATCTTTTATGGGAGTACTTGTCAATACAACACTGAATACCGTGTAATTGACAAACATACAGAACAAGATTTTACGATGAGGATGTGGATTTAAAAACAAACCACTAAATACTTAAATCTGGGGTACATGTGACATGACACTTCCCAGATATAAATTTTCTTCCAGCAATTAAAACCCAGTGGGAATTTGTTAAGGAAAGGTTCTGACCACTTAGTGCAGTTCTGAAAAACTAATCAATGCCCGTTTACTAATTGCTTTTTCAAATCACACAGTGATTACTTCACTCAACTCAGATAAACACTAATTACAGCAACAATGACTTTATTTTTAAGTTAACTATAATCTGTATATATGCATGTGCACCAAAATGCAGAGTAGATAGTTGTGGACTAAACTACTTGTTTATTGTGCGAGTTGTGAGATATTAACAGGTGTTTCTGACTCGGACAGAACTTGTATCCTGAATGCTGACTTTCTTATGTTTCTGTGATGAATTCAAATAACTCTTTATAAGTTCTCAGACATACTCTTAAAAACTCTTTTTAATAATTCTTCTCATAGGATTTTCCTGTTTTCTTCCTCTCAGAGCAGATGTTGCTAGGCAACATCTCACACCCACATGTGTATTTTTACATGAAAACAATATTCAATGCTCAGTGAATAGACCATTATTACTGTTATTATTAGAAGTGTTATAAGAATCATGAAATAACTACAATTCATATGCAAATTTCAAAAACTAGCATTTGCACTAGTGCAGTAACCGATCACTAAGATTAAGGAGACAGATTCCAAAGTAGGAGTGCAAAGGCAGAACTTGAATTTATTCTACTAAGCCTCCTTTAATTGTACATAATATAAGGTAATTTACAAAGAAACACAAACATTTGGGATTGCTTAAAAAAGGACACTCCACTCGTCTAATACTTGAAGAGTTTAAAAATATGGGCATTTACTGAACTATACAGGGAGAGCCTCATCTACAACCCATTAGTCAGCAGTTTAAGTTCGAGCAAGATAGCGAACACCAAATTGCTCATGAACAATGTGAACAGGTAAAAAATAAATTCACTTTGGACAAAAAGGTCTGTGAAATGGATGTAATGTAAGTACTTCTATACATTTTTCTTGAAAAGCAGAGGAAGTGCAAGTGTCTTTGGATTGAGGGCATTTCGAATCAATTTAGACAATTCAAGTCTGGAATTTAAATACACATGCAATAATATTCTATTCCATCCTCAAGTGAGGATACAGGAAAGTTATTCTGGGTCCTTTACCTTATGTGACCAAGCATTATACTGACACTTTCACAGTATCCAAGAAAGAAGTTCAGAAAATGTTTTGAAAATTGCAGATGTGATGGTTAAATATTCATGCAGGGCTCCTAGAGAATCTGAACCTTTAGAGCATTTTAAACAGAAATAGTATGACACTCTATAAAAACATTAACATGAACATCAAAATCCATGAGCTGGTAGACACAAAATCCTCGTAAAAATATATATATTCCCAGCAAGTCAGAGTCATATTTGCGACTTAAGACACTACTCCCATTTCTTTGACTGAAAAGAGAGAAAGAAAAAAAACACCACAAAAGTGGAATAAATTTGAATAATTATATCTGCTAGGCACTCCGAGTTCACCTGTGACAAGGAAAGAAAAGTGATGCTACAGCATGCTATGTGCCATCCTCGTTGATCTTTGACTTTGTGCGAATAAAAACTACTCCAACAGTGACGGCTAAACACAACGGGATTCTGCCAATAATGTACACGGCATCACAAATGACCAGGGGACAATTTTCTAGTCTGCCACTCTCAAACTTTAATAGAAGCAGTATTGCCTCAAATATCACCAAGAGAAAACCTCCCAACATCAAAAACTAAGCCAAAAACATACAAGTCCTCCGTAAATGAAAAATGACACAGCTATCCCCCTTCACATGCCACTTTGTGAAATTATACGGCACCAGAAGGCATTTCTGTGGCGCCTTTTGTCTTGCCAACTTTACACTTTATATGGGAGTACTATAAATGGGATGTAGATTAATACAACCCAGCAGCAGATTTAATTGCAAATCAACAACTAAACTAAATATTTGCAAAAACAGAATAAAATACTGGTAATATTTTGTATTTTGCCACATCTGCTGTGAATCTGCTTGTGCATTGTACATTATTTTGCTAGGAAACATAATGTACTGTAACACCACAACATAACAGAAAATATGCATAACTATTGATAGACTATTTTAGACATGAAGAGAGTAAATTAAATGCTCTTCTCTACATGGTATATTTTATTTATATAGAATCCTGGATTGCTCAAACGTGTGATTCATTTAATTATGTTTACTGTCACCACAGCCTGCTAAATTTACAATTAAATATTCACAGTTCAATCCTTTGTTGGGGATGATAAGCTTGATGGCGTGCTTCAAACAGCGGTGTAGAGAATTACGAATGTGGGAGGGGGTCAAGAAAATCTAAAATTCCCTCACAAAGTTTAATTTTGGCTTTTGGTATTCAGCATACACAGTTTATATTATATTGAGATACATTACCATTCATAGGGAAAACAACATAGAGTTAAAATGTCTGAGGAGCAGCAACAGCTGTGTGACCACCCACTGTAGAACTTTCAATGTCATTTAAATAAACCTTCTCCCTTTTTTCTGTGTGTTGTTTTCTACTTGTTCTCATGATTACTGTGGCTGCAATTATGTCGTTATCAAAAGTAGGGTGTATAAAATTCCAGCATGGAAAAAAGAACTCAACAAATTGAAGTGTTATTTTTCATGATTTTCATGTATATTGAACAGTGTCATACTATTCCTTCATGCCCACAATGCTACACCAGCAAAATTACTTCTATCGCATCAGCAAGTCAAAGCAGTCTAACTATATTTGTAGGAAAGCAAAAAGCAAATCTTTTATTTTCCTGACATTCTGTGTGTCAGCAGGACGGTACTTGAGATGACAATAAGATTTGTGGTTTGAAAATGAGGGCGTGAGTGTTGGGAAAAAAACAAAACAAAACAGGATATGAGTCTGTGTTACAGTGACATCACACAATATGGGTTTTTACTGTATGGTCATTGGTGCTTAGATTATTTACAGTTAATACAAGCACTTTCCTGCACATCATATATGCTGACAATAGGAAGTTGTATTCAGTGCTACCAACTATCATCTAAGTAAAGCAGGTATTCGCTGCTCAAACACGACTAGATGATGTCATGGGTTCATTTGCATATGAATAAAATTGCTGAAGTGATCAAGAATAAATGGAGGCAGAGCTCAGCAGCAGGGACTCTCTCATTTCTCATACTGGCTCATTCTGAGCTGTAAGCCTGTTTGAAAATAGTGTGATCGGATCTATATGGATTGGTTGGTATTTCAAATATCAAATATTTTGCTATAGGCTTTCGAGTCAACAGTTTTTTTAATTATCCAAAAAAAAACTACATTTGTTGCATGTGACTTGTGAAAAGAGTCATATTATGTTTTTGTGTATTTGTAGTTGTAACTTAACTGTTGTAATGAGTGTTCACCACATTAAACAACAACATTAAAAAAAAAAAACTGCACAGAAACAACATCTGTGTTTCTGTTTTCTCTGTAGACTCTGTCTTTCTAGACCCTCCCAAAATATTACTGTCATGTTGTTCATGCACTGTGCACTATGTTCCTGGGGCTCAGCATAAAAACTGTTTTTTTATTTTTTCGGAAATGTATTTTAGATTCGTGTATCACGAATTCAGTCTAAATGTGTGGATACAGTTATGTATGTATAATCAGTTTTCTTAAACTGAAGAAAAATAAACTAAACAACTGTCACTTTTAGTTGCACAAGTCAGTATTAAGATTGGCACAATTTTTAATTTAGTTAGAGAGCTTTGACAAGCAAAACGTATAATTATTCTCAGGAGAGTGAACATTTTATACAAGACTGAACATTATTCTCCACCTGGGCTCTGGGAATTTTTAACCAACCCGCTACACTATTCATTCAGGATTAGAGAAACAATGCTGTATCAACTTTAATAATCGGGGCAGATACATATTGTCATGGTTCCATTGATGGGTCATTGCGTAGGGTTTGCTCAACATTTGTATTTAAAGACTGTATGAAGTCACGATTAGAGGGTCTCACTCTTTTTACATTTGCTGCAATGGTCAATCTCAGCAGCTGAATATCGAAGGTCTATGTGAATTATCTGTATGTTATTTACAAGATTACTAGGCTTGTACAAGACATTATGCGGTAATATTTAGATTTTCCCTTACTGCAAAGTCTAAAACAATAAGACTGTGGAGCCTGGTGAAAACTTTTAGCTGGCTGTAGTCACTGAGCCAAAACAGAGACTGCCAATACACTGGACAGTTTTCTTTGTTTATTTGACTATGACATTTTGACACACGTCAGACACTGCACGGTTGCTGGTGTACAGACATCCATCAAGGGCATTAAAGTTGGGATTTGTCTGATTGAGTGAGCTTTCATTGCAAGCTTTCAAGGGGTTTTATCAAAGAGTCCATGACATATAACTTTCTTTATACTGTGTATTTATATACATTCTATGTTCCCACAACACAAAGAAAGTGTGATTCATGAAAGCAAAGAAATCTGTTTTATACTGAAAATGTACATGTAATAGAGGAAATGTCACATTCAAACCTCCTTACAGAAAGTGTTATTTCTAATGAAAGCAATATTAGTACATAGAGAGGAAAATAGAAGACGTATATCGTACCGAACGGTGATTGCTGTCCATCTGTTATTGTTGATGTTCTGGCCCAAGGCCGCATTCAGGACATGACTGCCACCACAACCAAGTGTAGCAATAGGACTGCCATCCTGAAGGAACACATGAAGGAACTGACCCCCAAAGTTCTGTTCCTGAGCTGAAATTGTAATAAACCACGGTTAGTGAAGAGTCTACGTCTTTATTTGTTTTACAAAACCCAACACATCATGTACGCTACAACATTTGGGACATTACTTCAAGTTGAACTCTCAACATAATGAAAACAGCTGATGTGTGTGTGTAAGTGTATAAATTGAAAACAGCAATAAAAAAGCTTCCTACAAGGTGATGATGGTGACATTGTAAGAAACAAAAAAGTGGTTTAATGTGAGCATAGTGGTAAGGTTAGGGTGATGAATGAGCATATAGAAGTTTATAAAAATGTGTCAGGCATGTAACTGAATAAACATAATGATTAGTAAATCCCAGTCTATTTGTCAAGTTAAACAGACACTGAACTCTTTAACTTTTACAAGGTTATCATGTCTTAGTTTTTGCTGAAACTGTAAAAAAGGTGTTCATTATTGAGGTCATAGTGGGTGGTGGAGTCATACTGGAGTACATTACATTAAACATGTGTCTAACATCTCCAACTTCAAGTGCCTCCTGCTCACTTGTTCATGGGTTACAAGTGAGTTTTCTGCCTAAAGAGGGATAGATCTGCTTTTGACCATCTATAAAGACATGTTGCAGGAGGGTGCAGGAGTAACTCCGATCTACTGATCTTGTGACTTAGGTTTTTGGAATCCCATAAGAGAGGTTAGAGATAACAAGCAAAAGAGTTCCTTCTGCCGTGGGTCACTCCAGTTGGTCTGATCTTGCCTGGCAGGCAGGAGAATGGTTACCAGATGCTGTTTATGATGTAGCAGGACTTCGCCTGCTCTATGGCTGGGGGAAGTCTCTTTAAAAACAGCTTCACCACATGACAGTCAATGTGATGGTTCTCAGTGTTCTTTAAACCCATGGCCTTAATTGCAAATCAAAAATATGACCTCAACCCGATGGTGAAAACCAGAAACTGTTTCTGTTTATAGCTAATACAGGTTGTGAGACAGGACACCATTAGTAGACATTTCACTCCCCAGACTCTAGTACATTATATCACAATGGGAGTTTCTGCCAGACTAGCACAGAGTCTTGCAAGCGAGACGGTGCAGTGGGGGAGCGACAGCAGCAGCATTAATCCTCCTACACAGGCTAAGGTCTTCAGGAGGGAGCTGGAGAGAGAGAATGCACACCAGTCATGCACCTCTTTTTGAGAGAGAACAAGAGCAGAGGGCAGGCAACATAAGAATGCAGCCCTTTGAAGGAGACAGAGATAGAGAGCGAGCCTTCCACTCTTGTGCCACTGTCAAGGTAGACATGGTTCCAGGGCAGAGGAAAGAAGAGGAATACTGCCCTGTAAGAGTGAACTAAAAATGCTTCAGCGTTTTCAACAAGGCACATATAGGTGAATTAGAGAGAGTGACACGGGGCCACAAATCCACAGGGAGCTACTGAGTAGGAGCAACACAAGCACACAAACAGTGATGACCCTTCGGATTTCACAATGACAATGATAATTGAGTTAGGACTATCAGAAACTGGGCCGGTGTAGCTTGCCGAGTTAGGATTTGCACAGAGATGTGTGGGCTGCAGAGAGACTTCACAATGTACTGTACATGTATGTACAATCTCATACGAAACAACTGACACCAGAGTGCAACAAAAGTGGAGCTTGTTGATTCAAGGCTGGATGACAACTGACATGAAAGCTCTGAACAATTCAAAAGGGTATCTACAAAATCTTCATCTCTGTTGGAGGGAGGCTATGCTTAGCACGCTGCGCTCAGATAATGCATTTTCTAAACCGAATTGGGAGGTCTCCCAGTCATAAGAATCAGCAGGGATACACTTAACAGTGTCATATTACTGACCACTTTTGCCAGATGGACCACAGGAGGAATATCTTGTTCAGATAATCCATCGTTCCATCATTCTGATTCTGCAGGCTGGTAGGACTCTTAGCAACAGTAAAAAAATAGCAACAGTAGGGAGAAAGTTGTAAACCGAAGAATTATTCGTTACAGTGAAATGTATTTTTAATTTTATTTTTGCATCAGTTTACTGCAGTAATTTGCATCCAATTGAAGGGGCATCATTTCCCTATGTCGTTCAGTTACTTTATGTCTATTAAAGTATTTGAAGTTGAGTTAGGACCTGCAGCCAACAGACCACATCATCCAGAGACAAAATGCTTGTTTTCACACTCATCCTAATGACTGAACCATACAATGACTGTCATAAATCTCAGTGTCCAACATAAATTACAGCTGAACTAAACAAATATTCTTCTTATTATTGTGAAGCCCCAGCAGCAGAAAACAACTTCTGTTTCCCCTGAGGTACCACTTATTTTTTCACCAAGTCTTTCAGCATAAAAAAATATTTAGTACAGAGGAAGAGGCCCCCTTTTTCCAAGCAGAAGATACATTCATATCTAGATGTTTTCCTCTGATCAACCTGAAATTACTCTGGACTCACTCCAACTTATTCAAAATGCTAGACGAGAAATTTTGATCTCACGTCATCAGAACTGTCTGCTGTTCATTTTAGAGCTGGATATAAAATGTAACTTTTTCTCTGCAGAATACAGTGTACCTATGGTAAACAGAAATCAACAAGAAGCTGACAAAGTTGCTTTTAATTTCCATTCTTCTTAGTTTTTCTAAATCTCTGATAGTGCATGAAATGTGCTGAATTAATTGAAAATCGCATACCAGTTTTTTTGTTTTGTAATATTGGTTTTAATTGTTACATTATATTAAAATATGTTTATAACTATTTGTCTTTCCATGGGGAGGAGGCATAATATAATGCAGCCCAATAGAACACCATCACTATCTACTGTATGTTCTCAGTGCTTAAACATGCTAATTGAATGAACACCTCTTTGTCATTGCCAAAACCAGAAAAACAAAGCAGGCACCATAAGCATCATGAAAGCCAATGTCACAACAGAAACAGTTGCATGGGATTGCACTGGACTGTACAGGTGTACCTAACAGAAGTGGACACTGAATGTTTAAAAGAAAAGTTTGCCTGCTTGAAAGTCCTGATGTAATGTTTGTGGATATCTGTACTGGCAGAAGGCCAGAGCTCAGGAGAGCAGCTGGAGAGTATACATTTTAGTTTCCTGTATCATGTCCTCCTACCTGTGTGAGAACCACAATGAGGTTGCTACTGATGAATATTAGCAGATTTTTTTTATGTATTTGAGCTGTGATATTTCAATATTTATCTGTTTATAGTTACATTTGCAATTATTTGGTAGCATGTTTCTACTAGCTCGAAGAGACAGCACTCTTTAAACCATATATTTGGTTGGTAAATACTGTGATAGTGTAAGTTAAATCCTGGGTTAGCAAAGTTTGGCATGTTCTTTTCCTGCAAGCTGGTCTATAGATTGTGTCTTGGAATTAGAGCATCTAGTTATTCCAGCTAATTCAAAGAAACAAGCCTTCATATAAAATAAGTTTTACTTTGCTTAAAGTATTATTTTTACACACATCATTTTTTGAATGTGGCGTTGCAAAGAAGAAGAAAATAAACCTTTTTTTCCAGATGGGATGAAGGTCTGTTCAGGTAAACCTGAAAATGTAATGGAAATCTGCATCAAATGTCTTATACCTCAAAAATATTTTGACTGTCAGGGACTCTTTTTAGAAGTGCATATATTTATAGTGGCTAAGAGAAGCTGAAATGCAACTTGAGGTCACAAAAAAGTAAAGATTCAGTGTTTCATACTTTCATTTGAGGCTTATTTTCAGCAAAGAAGGATTACGACTCATAAGCAATCAACGGGTCTCCAAGTTGTTTGTGATGCTGGCAGGAATAGATTGGCAGAAAATGAAGTCACCTTGAAGAGTGGGAGAAAACGAAATGTGTAAGACTGACGTTTTTCAAGTTCTTTGCAGACACTATACAAAAAATACTGTAAATATACTATATTGTCTGTATCGTTTACTATTGAATATATTCTGTACTGCCCCTGAGACCTACCAATACCCGGAAGCAAATTGGGATACTGGGCAAATAAAGCTGATTCTGAGCAATTCTTTAATTACTGTACACAATTTTACAAATTTCCATAAATGTGAAAAGAAAAAAATGTCAGTAGTTTTTAATATATTTCTGTAATTTGACATTCAAAAATGAATTAAAATAGTAGAACAATATGAAAGTATATTTGTGTGTATAAATGACAAGTGAAAACATAATTATGCTTGGCACATAATCATCTACATTATTGTGAAACCAGATTTAACAGACTCTGCACTTAATGAATGCGCCACTAAAGACAACGAAAACACACAGACACAACTTCCTTTCACAACAATAAGCATCTGTTTCCCATTCAAACCAGTTGCTTCCATTTAGTGCCATAACTCATTTGTTGACAAAAAATTACTACAGATGTCAATCTTGCTACAGCTTTTATTTTTCTATTTTTCTTCTGTAAAGATATTGTTCTGTGCTGTCCCCATGGCCCTGTTACTCTGCACCGAGTCTAACAGAGCATCCGTCCTTTTTGTCAGTGCCTGTCACCTGTTCTTTCTCATCCTCTCTCTCTCTCTCTCTCTTTATCTCTCTCCCACCCCACCCCCTTGTATTTCTCTTCTGAAGCTGACAATTGAAGTCCAGAGGGAGACTTGTGTGTTTGCTTCAGGGAGAGGTGTAAGAAAGGGGAGCAGAGAATAAGGAGCAGGTCTGACGAAGAGATTCTCTGCATCTCAATGCATGTCTTTTGGTTCTCTTCTGATTAACTTTGTCTGTTTGATCTCTGGAGTCTTCTTTTCAGTTCCTATCCTCTGATGTGAAAAAGATGGCGCACTATAAGCCAGGAAACATTTCTAGATAAAAGGCACTGTGCCCTCTACATATGCTATCTGAAAATTCATCTCTCTTCATGGCAAGGCTCACATTCTGCTTTCTGGCTTCCATATGCAGTGAAATGATTGATAATAAAGTTAATCATGGATAAACTAATCAGACTAATCTGACTAAGTCTGTGTAGGCTTAGACAAGCAATATTAAAAGATCAACACAGCTCGATAACTGGTGGCATTGCACACACAATATAACTAATATAACAGGGTAGGTAGAATGATGTTGAATACTTGACATCAGGCATCAGGGAACTTACATTATTTGAGCACACTTGGTGTATTTATAAGTAATACACCATAAGTAATGTAAGTGTATAAATGCAAAGTCTTTCATAAAAAGAACGTCGCTTTAGACAATGACAAAGGTATCCTCAATCAAATACGGAAAAGTTCCCAGCTCAATTTGTTTTTGTTGTTGTTGAAATTATTCTGCTGCTCTGTTCTAAAATCTATCATCTCAAATACAATAATAATAATATCTTCTACAATTTCCAAAACTTCGATAACTGAATTCAACAACAAATGAAGATAATAAGCTAGTTTAACTTTCAAGTGCACCAACCTTAGAAAAAGCACTGAAGTCCTAATAGGTTGTGCTATTAAGCAATTATATTTAAAAATAGTAATTCTCAGTCAGTTTCTCCAAATGCAAATGGTACAAGCATCGACTACTAGATTTATTTATTTATTTAATGAATTAAAATTTTAAATTTGGAGGGCAAAAAAATCCACATACAAGAAGGAATGGTGGATAAATCCTGTGGTGTATTGCAATGTTTCTTAGAACTTTAAATGCAAGTGAGAGGCCATGAACCCGTAGACAATGTCAGAGACAAGAAGATGATCTAGGTTATAGCGGCAAGATAAATGTTGTGATGTCTGTGCGTGTTTGGTGTGGTATAAATCACCCGTGGTCACCACACAATGCATGGTGCGTACAATTCTGCTGGACTTGCACCTGAATTTCAGCAATAGCCTTACATGATCAAGGTGGATGGAGATTTTTAGAGCAAGGAGCTGCACTTGTGGTCCACTGAGACACACAGATGTTTTTTGAAGTCATTAGAGGACCTGCAGCTCAAAGTACCGTATCTGTGCAGTGGCTTCACCTCTAAAGCTGGCTGGTAGTTAATATATGCATACTAGTACACACTGAGAACAGACATACAATACCTGAATGGAAGAAAGTTCTAATGGCTCAGCTTTTTCAACCCCTAAAAAAAAAATAACAAAAAAATCTACAGACTCCTCTTTTCCCCAAAACAGTGCTCCATTGTTATGAGGGTCTACTCAGTGGATGTCTGGCCTACCTATCCAAATCTCCTTCTGTAACAAAGCGTGTGTGTGTGTATGTGCAGGTGTGGGAACAAAAGAGCTGGCAGGATGCACAATGTGGAGCTCATGGTTGATGTAAAGGGTGAGCTTTGTCCTCACTCCTGACCAGCTCTTGTCTTCTTATGAGGATTTCTTTGTTCACGTTAGGTTATGGCTCAATCACAAGCGGCAAAACAACAAAACAGACGGCTCACAGCTGTCCACAACAGGCAAGGCTATCTGTTTCTGCCTTTTCACCGGAGCACACTATACTACTGTTACCTCTCTTTCCTGACCACATGACAAATGCGATTATACTCTTCATCACTAAACTTTGAATGTGGTGAAAATCTGCCTTTTAATAATGATCTTCCTTCACTAAATAAATATATTTTAAGAGGCACCCATGAGAAGACCAGGTTAAATTCACTAAAATATACTTGAAAAAAAAATCCTTGCCTTTCTCCTGTAGCCTTGGAAACCCACAACCCCCTGCAGTAGATTACTCATGCTGCTGCTGTACCCAAGTGATATCTTTATATCAATTCAGGGATTTATAATATTATTCAATGAATTTTGCATTGATAAGAATATATTAGTGAAAATATATGTGTGTGTGCATAAAGTTTATATATACAGTGTATATACAGTGTATGTATATATATATATATATATAGACACACGAACAGCACAGGGAGCTGCTTAAATCCACACTTTTACTCTGTAATCATTGCCTATATTGTAAATATCTTAAGGCCAGCACACACTGGTGGCATCTGACGCACGTCAAATGATGAGATGTGACGCACCGCAGTGCACCCGGTGTGTTTTGACCTTTATTGAACGTTGATTAATTCAGACTTCATTCAATGTTTCCTAGATTTTTGTCTTTTATATGGCACCCTGATCATTGCCAGGAGGTTCTTGTTTGCTGGAACTCAGAGGCGGTATTATATTTTCAAAATCTCAGTGTAATCAGCCACTGATAAACAAAGCACAGACTGACTTGTCATTTCTGCATTATTATATGATTCAAAGAAGAGGTTGAGAGCAATAATAACAGTGATAAAAAGCACTACAGTAAAAAGTCGTCAAGGTTTTCAAGTCAGAAAATGTTCCTTATTAGTAACATGTCTAAAAAGCTGCATTACACAGTATAGATCGGACATTGTTTTTTGACATTGTCAAAAGTTGATAATACTCTCATGTCTTCAGAGTAAAAATTAGGCTTTCTCATTTGTTTAAATCATTTGTTAGCCTAGCATAAACAAGTTTTGCTTTGAGCAGCAATTCATGTGCTTTTTCCATTTCCTCAGTAGATACAGCGTCTCCCTGTCATGTAGTCATCACCATAACTAAGATACAACATTTGCATTTACATTTTAGTCATTTGGAAGATGCTTTTATCCAGAGCAACTCACAGGGGAGGGGGATACTGTATTTGATGTTGAGTGTCTTGCCCAAGGACACTTGGACATGTGGTCGGGAGGAGATTGAACCGCCGGCCCTGCAATTAGTGGAAAACCCACTCTGCTTTCTTAGTCTTAGCAAACTAGCTGCTGTCTGTAGTGTTATATTTGTCATACAAAAATAGGATTGGTATTACACTTGGCAAGAAAGTCAATATGCGTATCTCCCAAAATAAACTATTCCTTATAGAGAATAGAAGAATCTGATAAATGTGAGGTATCCTGAGCCTGCAAATGTTCACACACGTCAGGAGGACCTTCCATAGCAAGCTTTAATGGTTGTTATTGGATCACAAAGCATTCCTACATTGTCAATATTCACAGCCTGAATGGCCTTTTCGTGAAGTCAAAATGTTTTGATGTTACATTAAAGTTGATATTATCAGCTAAACATTTTGCACATTCACATACTCCACAGAGGCTTTAGATTCGTCAAGTCAGGTCTAGTCAGGTCTTTTAATTAAAAAAAACAAACACACATCTGCTTTTACTGTAGATCTATAGTGTGCATAGGAGATATCACCAAAATGCACGTTTATCCATTATCCACAGCACAGAGACAACAAATTGGCCATTAAAACATCATTATTTAATGATGATTTAAAGTACTTTGAGATGACAGCTTGTAATGCCAATAAAAAAACAGGAGAACCCTTGTGCACCCAGACAAACTGTTATTATGGCAAAAGGTGTATAAAAATGTTTTCAACACAATGTAATATATTTATATTGTTTCAAGCCTTTATCTATACTTCCTCTACTTATCTACCTCTATAAAAAGAGATT
Source organism: Ctenopoma multispine (assembly GCA_034779795.1). NCBI lineage: Eukaryota > Metazoa > Chordata > Actinopteri > Anabantiformes > Anabantidae > Ctenopoma > Ctenopoma multispine. The sequence continues at coordinate 8,960,567 of JAUYWH010000007.1, read as the reverse complement.
GTACTCACTGTAGAGGATGGTGCCTTGGGTGGATCTTGTTTTCACTGTCAAATACAGAATAACAGTGTTGTCCTTGACAGCAGAAGGCTGGAGAAGATGCTGCAGCTCCAAATAAGACGTGCCATCGAATGAGGGGATATATACTGTCGTATCTAGAAACAAAAAGCAAAAACAAATTGAGGAAAAACATTCAAATTGAGTAAGAAAAGTGAGAAACATTACAATTTTTCTTGAAAAAACAAACATTTTACAGGTGTGTGTAAAATTTGTAAAATATTGTGTATTACAATTCCATGTAAATGTCCTACTAAAAGCTGTACTACAATGCTTTGTTAGTAAACAGCAAGAATTGGCTGGTCTGCACCTTTGCAGCACTTATAGTCTGCCTGAGAGCAGAGTCAGCAAGGCCCTGTCAGGGCTATCTACTACCGTGTGTGTTATTTCCCACTGGATGACAAAGGGTATAACTTTAAGGAGAGGTGGAGGAGGTACCCACTCAGGTCATCAACTCCACTAGCCAGTGATGATCTGTTGGCTTTTACACAAAGGACACTGTACACCTGGAGGATGGTTTGCTGTTCTGGTGCGTGACAGTCAATTCAAAATAGGCCAAACCGGCCTCAGCTCAAGGGACTCTACCTTCAGAGTCCAGCACTTGCGGAAAAATGCAGTTTATTCTCAGCTGAGGACTCATTATATACAGTATGTGTAGGACTCCAAAAAGAAATATGAATAAATTCTCATGGCGCTTGTGTTCATTTTTTGGTGCTTTGATGTTAAATCATTTGGATTTTTAAAACAGGCCTATGAATGATTAACAACATTAAGGAAGTAAAATACAAAACAAAACCAGAATACAGAGAACTTTGAAACACATAGTGGATGGCAGGTAGTGGTGACATTTACACACAGGAGGAACCTACTCTAGTAATCTGGTTTCTTGAGTATTAAAAACATGCAAATGTCACAACACAGTGATATAAACAGGTTTATATATTCAATGTGAAACTGAGTTAAGGATTTTTCCAATGTGAAATGAGATACTTAGACAAATATTTTTACACATTTCATTGCTTTTGCCATTGTGGTGAACTAAAAAAAAAACAAAAACAAAACAAAAAAAACCCCACGAAATAAAACAACAAATACAAATGTAAGACTTTTGTGAACATTTACTATTGCACTGCTTGACCTGGCAGTCACACACAGTTACAGTTAGTAGGTTTTGTCATGGCAACAGGGATAATTTTTGTCACCAGGCTTTCCTGAAAATGGTCTTAATGAGGCTATGAAACGAGCTGACTTACACGGTGTCTTAAAATATGAGCAAGGTGAATTGTAGAGTTTGAAAATAAGGACTGCTTAGTTGTCTGGGGGCCACACAGACTTTATCCAGTTTAATGATGAGTCACTAGACCAACATTCGAGAAGATTTTCTGATCGTACCATTTCTCAGATGGTCATGATCTTGTTATCTTCGCCTGTGTGTTCTTGCCACTTTCCCACTCTTTCTTTTTTCCTGACCAATCGGAGTAGATGACTTCTCCAAGTTGCACAGAAAATTATGTGGAACAGACATAACAGCCAATACTTCAAATTACAAAGAGAAAATGAAAACTGTTTCTTTTGTTGTGGAAGGAGTGGTTTCCTTGGGCTGAAAATGATAAATCAATCCTGTAATGTTTGTTGGCAATTTCTGAGTAAGGCAGATTGAGCTGGCTCATTTTTATAGGCACCAGCAATTTACAGCAAACACACATGAGATGCCCACAAAAGAGCTGGCAGCACCTAGTCAATGTGTTGGCAAAGCAGGAAGCTGACAACCTCTCATCAGGTCCCATTAATGTCAAACACAAAAACAGAAAGGCTTGCCACCCCTGAAAAGTCTTTCTGTTTGCCTTTTAAGAAATTATTTGTTAATTCTCCTATACATTTGCAGGAAATTATTCTCTCTGATCCCCATCAGACCTGCCTGCACTGATTGTGAATTTATATGTCAGAAACTTAATAAAACCTATGCACATCATCATTTAATAACAGATAATTTTGCATTCTCTAATGTAATTTTCCTGTTGTACACTGAAAAAACATAATGAAATTTAAATTGTATATCATTCCATATTAGTGGGGTTAGATTATATTGGAAAAGTTAAAGGCAAAATATTAAGAACCAAATAATCTGACAAAACTGTGGTGTTTTTAAATACACACCAGGAGAAAACATTCTGGATTGAGGTGGGTACGTAAAAGTTGTTTAAAAGACATGAATGGGACAAAACTGTGCTCTCAACTTTCATTTTATTATTCATTTCTGGCCAACACCCTACATCACTGCTTCAAATATACGAGAAGAAAGGATTTAAGGAAATGAGCCATAAAAAGAGGTCATGATCAATACAGACAAGGTCTGAATAATTTCCTGCCTCACTGGCTTTGTCTATTATGCTACTTCCTTACCTTGTGGCCATTTACTCCATAACTAATTTTTGTGATCACTTAGCTCTCATTTCAATGCTTACACACTTGACAAAATGCTTTTGGCAAGGTCTAGGACCTACTGCGTCTTCTTTGAAGAGACAATTTATCATAGCTTAAAATTCTGGCATGCCCAGATGAACTGGCTTTATCTTGACAAAACCTGTCTTATGGTTGGCTACTTGATATCAAATACTCACTCAACCAGAAGCACTGCCCTGGATTAGGGTACAACCTATCAGAGGTGCAACACCAGGTTCCAAACCTCAAAGAGTGAGACTCAAAACTCACACACGGTAAGTTTTCTTATGTACAGTCTGCATTTAAGGTACCTACTAAGTCTGAGTGAGTCTGAAAGTTTTGGATTGACAGCTTTTATCGGCTAACACCTACATATTTTATTGTAGTAATTTAGTCGATATTATGATGAGTGTAGGCATTGTGTATGTAATGCTAGCTGAGAAAGGTGTGTCAATCTGTGCCAGTAATACATTTGACAGTGTGACACCTGACATTTTAGCTACAAAAGGAGAAGGAGAGGATTTACTGGGCACGACAATGTGGATATTACCAATCTGTGCTGTAGTGTAAAAATATAGTATAATAAAGTACAGTATTGTATAGATCCTATATTCTAATATTTTGCTTACTTTAAAACACAGCATTACCAACTTCAATTACACGAAAAACAACATAGGCCTTCTTCAACTATATTATAAGAGGCTGCAGAGACAACTGCATGACCAACAAGATTCATCTTAAGATACATGCTGTACGACATGTCAGCATTTCATCTAGGACACAAACAAGTCCACATCGTTAGTCACTGGGTAGGATGACATATCTATAATTAACTGAACCGAGAGCAGGGGTGACTTGCTTTATTCTTCTCTTGCGGCTATTAGTTAATTCAACAAGATGTGGGGACAAGGTTGTCACAGAGCAAAGTTGGCGCAGCAATACACATTCACAGACTTTGTCAGCATGTAAACAGCCTCTGGACTCCGTTTGTGAGTTATCAGAACTAGTGTTGCTAAGCACATCACTGGATGAGTGCTCATAAGAGATTGCACTCTGTTAAACCTGACAGACTGAACTGCTTTTGAGAAGGAGTAATTCCTCAAACTCAGCAGAAATGACTCGAAAAAGCCACTGCCGGTATTTAAAGGAACAGCTTGAGTGTGACAAAGTTGAGTATGAAGCAATATTAAGCAGGAGAAGGTTGAGGGAAAAGCCCATGTTTTTTTAATAGTTCATATAATAAAAGTAAAAGTAAAATTACACTTTTAAAATTACTACCATTCTCCGAACCCCAAAGATACAATAGTGAGAAATAATGAGTGAAAGAATCAATGAATCAATCATATTCCTTGTTCTCTACTGAGAAGTTGGCCAAAGCTTTTTTTTAATAATTGGTTTAGCAAAGCTGCTTCTCTGCCATATAAGCAGAGGCGGGGGGACTGCTTTCCTCGATGTAGCTGTCTCCCACGGGAAAAACAAATGAGAGTGAAATCTTAAAAATAGCATCAGTTTTGTTACAGTGCCTGAAGAGACAAATAGCATTTCAGTAGATTACTTAAACACCTGTAAATTAGCATTTTTAGAACAGAAGGCAGAGGTGTCAAATAATGGTGTCAGGTGCACAAAGGCTGCTCGAGCCGTGTTAATGACTGTTAACATATAGCTTTGAGCAGAATTCTGTTGCATTACCATGTTTCCTGTAAATACAAAATTACTCCATCAGCCTACATCATGTTTCATGTACAAGGGTTATGAAGGTAACGACAAAATCAAACTTCTAAAATGCTAAGAATAATTTCCTCTGCTTCAAATACTCCCCAGGGTGACAGTGTGTAGCACATACCCTGTGACATTTGGTGTCCATGGCAATCAAAACCTTTTGATTGAAAAGCCACAACTGAATGCATAGTGTAATAGTATAAGAGCTGCAGAGGAAGAGCGATAAGAGAACATTTAAGCAGAAAAGGAGAAAATCCTTCTTGATGAGCCAGAAAAAAAAAGTCTTGCAAGACAACTATATCAACTGAGGGACTTCTTGTGATAAGCAATGATATCAGTTAATTTTTTGTTTTTGCTTTTAATATCATATTACAGATAAATGCTGCCCCCACGAGATATTTTTGCTAATAAGTTTTGTATTCTTCTACAGTACGTTGCACAGGCTATATGCAGTTTACAATGATAATGACTGAACATTAACTCCTAAAAAAAAAATCATAGCTAATTTTGAAAATATTTATTATATATCTTTAATTCAGACAAAGATAAGTAAAAGCAGCCTTTGGTTTCAGGCTCACGTTGTTAATGGCAGTTTCCATCAACTGCTGCTAGTTCCACTGCGTTTTGCACTTATTTCAGTGTTTCCTGGTTACTGGTTTTAAAACTCACATCTTGTAAAGTGGTATTATTTTCCCACCCTATGGCCACAGAAAAAATACAATTTACCAGAGTGAAGATATTGATATGATGACTGCAGCTATGGATGTAAAATGAAAAAAATTCCAGAACCATCTAGCCTCTTCCTAGAGTTAGCTGTACAGGACCTATACAGGGAAGTGACCAAAAACCCAGAGGCTACCCTGGCAAAGGCCATCTAGTGCACCACAGGCTGGAGGAATGCCAAAAGAGGAGGAAAAAATGTTTTGTAATTGCTTTTGATTTATTTTTAAAATTCTGTCCCTTACATCCAGTGGCCCTTCTTACATTGTTAAAAAACACACTGCACCAAGGAGGACACTACAAACAGACTATCGAAGGACTCTCTGCTTGGGACTGACTCTTACATAATTTTAAACTTTTAAAAAAGTTTTACTGACCATATGTTCATTTGCTCACATTGCTATGTAAGAATCACATATGAGTAGCAGATTAGATCTAATTTTAATATGATCTATACCAGTGTAAATCCTAATTGTCATAACATTGTTTGTCTGTTGGTGTCAACCCAAATCTAAATCTGAGTTTGATATTTTAACAAAATAAAGTCTAGTCTGATAAACAATGATCTGTGTCCTGTAGGCTTGATGTACAGTAGCCCTAGGCAGCCAGCTATCAATCCAGGTGTCTGCTTCTGAACAGTGAACGAAGCAGAAATTTGTTGTTCTTCATTTGTTTAGTGATATTTAGAAGCTGAATACAACTTCATAGTGCAGCTGTTAGTCCGGCATTTAGTTCACAATGAGGTTATTGAGTGTCTGTCTAAATCCAGTACAGAAAATTAAAATAAATATTACATTATAAAATATGGACTACCGTTTGTGAAAGTATTATAATAAAGCAAAATGACAGAGACTGTCTGTGATGTAAAGCCATCAAAGACAGAGATAAACAGTAACCTGATAATGTGACGGTCACACTGTACATAGATAGTCTGGTCCAAAATTGCCAGAATCGGCCTCGTCCATGGGTCATGCTAAGAGAGTCTCAGAGGTTCTCTGCAGAAATGGGAGATCCAGGCAGAGGGATGAAAATCTCAGCAGCTTTCTTGGAGTTTGACAGATGGCATTTATATGGCTTTGAGAGCATAAGAAAAAAAAAAATCTGGTTGGTCTGATGAACAGAACTTCCAACACTATGTCTGGCAAACACTAGGCTTTGCTCATCACCATCCCAACTGTGAAGCATGGCGAAAGCAGCATGGAGTTTCTCAGCAGCAGGGACATGGAGATTGATCAGTACTGTAGGATTAATGTTGAAGTTAAACAAAAGTCAGTGAAGAGAACCGAGACTGGTTCGATGTTTCACCTTTCGGCACACCATCCAAAGCCAAGAAAACTGGCCTTGAGTGGCCCACTTTCCGTGACACTTAAATCTCATAGAAAATCTATGGAGAGACCTTAAGAATGGGATAAACTGCTCACACCCAGGTGCAAAAAGCTTGTAGATACCTACAAAAGAGGTCTTGAATCTGTATTTGCTGCCAAATGGGCTTCAGCAAAGTACTGAAGTAATTCTCCAATTTCTGAAGTGACTGTAAATAGTGAGACTGCAGGCGAGTGAATACGGTTATCATAAAACAGCATCTAAAACATCTCTAAGTTCCAAAGCAGTTCGACTTGCCTTCTCAAGTACACAAGCAAATAATTCATAGCTCTAGTGTTAGTGCTATCATTACTGATGGAGAATGACTACAACCAAATACAGAAGTCAGTTTTCTTCACTGTCAGAGCACAGCATGCATGGAAAGAGGGGTAAAAAGGTGTATCAGTAGCTACATCAGAAGTGCACTGACGATAAAACTGCAAAGACAAAACCCCTTAGTATGTGTGTCTAGTATTACTGTCTTCTTAGCGTTCGTGTCAGAGTGGTTGGTACAAAATAAATATTTTTGATGGGGACAGGGTGGTAACGTCAGCTGAATGTTGAATAAGTGCTCCAAGGTCGTGTTCTCATTCTCAATGAGCTCTGGAGGTGAAGGTGGAAACACAGTGATGGTTCAAACTGCTTATATGGATCTTCCATTTCATTAATTATTTTCTGAATAATTCACATCACTCAAAATTCCTTACACAGTTCACTCTATACTCCCTCACAGTGAAACCTATTAGCCCAAGAGGCTCAGCATACATTAACCAACATAATTTGTTGGCTGGCTCTTGATGAAACCACTGTAGAGGTCACAGTACAGTAGATTTTTAAAGCTTTTTACCACTTATGTGTAAGTATGTGTGTCTTTATGTATTATGTATACTAGAACTGTTGTCAGTGAAAAACAAAAAGACTCCAAGCCTACCTTTCTCACAAAAAGTTCCAGTAAAATGAAGCGGGCAGTGACAAGAAGGCAGAGTTTCACCAGGCAGCTGCGGTGGATGACATGTTCCTCCATTGTGACAAAGACCGTCATAGCAAACTTGAGGTACATGCAGAGGATGCTCTGGTGTTTGCGTGGGAGCTGCCATTGTTGTTGTGTTTGCCGTGTCATAGGAGGTTGATTGAGTTGTCAAATTTAAGAAACTTGTGGAGGTGTACGTGCCATATAGAGTATATCTGTTAAATTGGACAAAAGTATGAGTAGTATAACATTAGAACTAAAAATATATTAAGAATCTAATAATAAAGAAAGTCTATGCAGTGCAGGATTTACAAAGTAGAAAGACTTTACTGGATTCTTCAGCAGAGGAGAAAACATGTTTTATTTGTCACCATAAGTGGTCAGAATTTACCCAAAAAGCTAATTGTGACGGATTTTTGGGGTGGTTTCTTTGTTTACATTTGTGTAGAAAACTAAAACCAATCTTTTACTAAGAGAAAACAACAAATGTTGGGTAAAGTCGAGAGGAAATGAAGATGAGACCTTACCTGCATCGGTCTGTTTTGCTGCCCATGATAGCATCGAACGTGTAAAAGTTCCTCATTTTATTAATCTCAATTATTTCAATGCATCCAGTAAAGTTGTGGAAAGGTTTTGCCCTCTAAAGGAAAAAAATAAATACTAAAGAGCAGATCTGGTACAGTTTATTCCAGGCTTCTACAGTTATGTTATATTATGATGCAATTTTTGCAGTACATTATGTAATGTTCATGTAACTTTCTATGTCTTTCAGGACCTAATGATTTCAGTAGGTACTGTAGTTGAGAAACTTAAAGTAGTTCATTGTCTTACCTGATTGAGAAGATATTGTTGAGGCAGACCACCTGCGAAGACGTGGTTTGTTCTATGTATCATGTGTCCCAACCAGTAATTACGTGCTGCACTTTTGATTTTCACATGACCAGAAAGCGTTAGCTCTGCTTCACAAGGAGTCAGGTGTTGCCTGTGAATGATGAACACACTTAACATAAGATTCAAGACTCAAAAAATTTTATTAATCCCAGCGGGAAATTATTTTTGGCATGTTACAGCAGGTCTCCGTTCAAACAGATAGAAAGAAAAAGAAAGAGAGAACCATAACCAGAGAAGATTAACACCAACACCAATATTAAATACTCAATTTACAGAACAAAAATAGGTAATACAAATGATAAAAATGAATAAAAACTAGGTAATTTCCGGGTCAAATCAGTCTAGTGTATAATGTATAATGTGTATAATGAGTTATCTGATTATAAATATGATTATGCAATCATAAGCACACATCACTGTTCTCGTTCTTCTGAAACTTACAACAACTTCACTAAATAATTTCTAAAATGTCAGTGTATTCCTGTAAGTTAAAAAGGACGGAACTTCTTTGGTCTTTTCAAGAAATCAAGAAAGAAGTTGTTCTGGATATTCTGACTTATTTAACATCAGATGTTTGAACAAATATACAATATGCAAGATAATTTCAAAGCAAAGGTTTTCCAAAGGTTTTCTAAGGCTGAAAAGAAATATCACAGAACCCTAAAATAGACAAATGCTTTTGAGATGAGTTGCTACAGTAGGGACAGGAATTTCCTCTTGCAGATTTTATAGTAAAATTGTTGTGAGAAGCGTAAATGAATTATCAGAAGCGTAAATGAATAATCAGATGCTGAGATTTAAAAACTGTGGTAAACGACGATAATTGTCCTGTTTACTTTGTTGATACATTCATTAATCACAATCCTTTTCTGAGGTGCCACTGCTAAACTCCACTTTGTTTTCTCTCTGTGTCTTATGAGCCTTGGCACAAGTATTTTGGACGCACCCCACTACCATTCATAGATTTCAAAATCCAATTCTCCACTTTGAAACAACAGAGGAGAGCAGATAATTACCTAAGTGGAGATATTCTGGTCTAACCAGCGGCAGCTTGAGAGTACTCATGCCACAGATGCACAGTCTCCTCTTCAGTGTCTCCTGATACCCCTTGTTCCCCGAGTGGAAGTTGGGAGGTCCACAAAGCAATCTAGTCTGATTTGTTAAGCCTGTACTTTGCAGGCTGTTGCATATGCCGGCTAAACACTTGGGGCACTAACTCCAAGCTGCATAAGTCCTTCCTCTAGAGCCAGCATGGCGAAGCGGTTAATTTAGAAGCAGTCTGCCAGAGCGGCCTGGCCAGCAGCCAGAGGGCACTGTGCTCGCTGTCCTTGAGAAGTCAGCCCCACTGGGTTTCTATTTAACATATTGAAAAGCGTCTTTGACGGGAAGATATATTAAAAGTCTATAATGAGTTAGGCTGTGACGTTGAGGATGGCCATGGTGTTGTAGCTCTGGGTCAAATCAGACAAAGATGGACGAACTCGGCCGTCAGACAATTACAGAGAATTTGCTTTGTGACACCAGAAACCATTTTTCTATGCTCCCAACCCTCTAGTTATGACAGCTCTCTTTCTTGCAGAGTCTCTAAGGGGTTGGTACAGAACATTATGATTGATCTTACTGCTGTTGTATTTTTCTTGCAGGAAAAAACAGGGGTGGAGCCTTGTAGCCTCTTAAACCTGATTGGCCTTTCTGGACGCACTTGTATATTTAGGGCAGAGCAGCTGTCTGCCAGGAAACATGAGGCAACCTTCCCAGTCAGCTGTTTCATCAGGAAATAATGTTCTCACCTTTGGCACAGTGTGTCCATAATCACCTTCAATGTGTTCATCTCTTTTAAAAGTCCACCTTAACGTCTTTATTTTGCACTTTCAATACATTTTTGTAGATTAGTTCAACAAGAATTAAATAACGAACAAAATTAAAAAAATATCATCTTTGCCAAAAACATAACTTTTCTTCAAAAAAATGAGATGGACTCTCAAAAGTTAAAAAGTCTCTATACTGTCCCCTTAAATGCCAAGTGAACTGATTTGATATGAGTTGAACATTAGCCCTTTGTTTCAGTCTCTAGCTCATACATAATAAACTATGTGTCTCGAAACAAAACCACAATCTTTCTTATGTCAGAATATAATGGAGAGGGCTGGCAGCAAGAATGCACATGGGCTTAGCAACAATATAACTAAAGAGGTCACAGCCTCACTTTAAATCATTTAAACATTGATTTTGTGCCCGGCTCTTGCTTGTTAATCTTTTCGTAATGAAAAACTGCAAATGAAGACTTTAGAACAGCCAATAAAACATGAGCAGTGATCACTAATGCATTTTAATAGGCACATTCTGACATTGGTTTCTTTAAATTCTAAGCCCATTTGCCCATTCGTAATAAACCCTAAATTCTCTGTCTGGTGATTCCTGCCAATTACATGTGTTCCCCCAGTATTAGTTACAGCCCTTCTCTAAAAAAATGCTACACTTCGAATGAGTGGATAACTAAGGATCAAGTTAATACCACCTGAGGTGCTAACAGCATTTGAACAAAATCTGTATATTCCTAAGACCTACACTAAGTAGCTTATCGTTGTGAATGTGCCTCTTTTTCTCAGTACAGAATATATTCTTGCCTGAAGCAGTAGCACGCAGCATCTGGGTTGATGTCTATGTTAATACACCATGTCAATTAAAAGCATAACATATTTACTTCTAATATTTATTCCCTCATTGCAGCAGCATTACTTTTTCTATGAACAAACTGATGTGATCACAATGCACATCTGAATATTCACATTCGGATTTAAATGAATATTTAAATGAATATCAAAATAAACATACCTGATATTAACAATGTGAACCTTCCCATTATCAACACGAATGAATGTACTGATCCGTGTAACATCTTCCTCTTCATTACAGCAAAAGGCATACTGAAACATAAGGTTTAGAGATAGGATTTGTTTTGATTTAATGGGTGAACAGAGTAGTTACAATAAATGTAATCAGTTATGTCCAATGACTATTTAACTTTTTTACCTGCAAGACCCCATCCAGAATGAAGAGTTTCATGAAAAAGAAATCTCCGTTAGCGGGTCCTTGGTCAACATAAAGTATTGTTCCCTGGGCCACTTGGGTTTGAAATTTCACAGTAATGTTGTTGAGTGCTTTGAGGTCAATACCCTCAAACTCCAGGTATGAAATCCCAAAGTATTGGATGTAGGCTGAATCTAGGAAATAAAGAAAAGACACAGAAAGCTGAAATGTGGAGAAAGGGTAAACAAAAACAAAAAAGACTGCAGTTTATGCATCTTTATCGTAAACTCTACTGAGATTCTCTATTGATCCCTGAAGAAGAATTCAACTTTTCACTCATTTCCTCCACTGGGAGGTCAGTGCACAGGGTGAGATACTGAAACTGCAACCTCAGAATTATTAAATATTCTGAGTTTGACTACTGACACCTCAACAAGGCTGACTTTTTTCCCATCGAGGCTTGAAAATCCACTTTGAGTCCGACTCTGTTTTTGTTACTCTGTGGACCTCTGTATGTTGCTGCATAATATGCAAGTGATCTGTATACATCAAATACCCTTGTAAGCATGTGCAGAATACGGCTTAAAGAGAGCAGTCCACATTACAGTGTGGGAAATGGAGGCAAGACTTACATAATTATTCCAAAAGCACAGTTTTTACTTTTGCTCACTGTATAGTATAGCATAGTATAGTAGTAAAGTATACTGTAAATAGTCTTATTTGCCAACAAGCTGTGAAGCATGAAAATGGCACTATATTGGCAAGAGACAAGGTTTCGCTGAAATGAATGTATTCATACAAGTTTATTACATGCCTCATTTTATAGTGGAATAACTTGGCTTATATCATCCATGAGAATGGGCAATTATGGGAAATTTTAGTAGAAGTCCCACTGCCCGCCAGCTTAGTGGGGGTAGTGACGCAGACAAACTTAAAAGACTGTCTCAGACTGCAATTGAAAGCAAGCATTAGGGGTGCTCATGCTCAATATATTTCTCATTTGAAGGAAATAGTGCAATTTGTTGCAGAAAAGTCAAACCAGAGAGCCTGTTAAAATGAAAAGCTTTCCTGGATGCACCTGTCTCATGCTCTGTCTGTACTTGTCTGAAGAAAAAAAAAATCATTACACTAGAGAAATCAGCAAAGCTCCTTTTAAGTTGTTGCCATGATTAATTGGGCTGATCCAAGTGAGACCTTTATCAATATTTGTTACACGTCAAGTACTAATAGGCCAGACCCCTTTTGATCTGACAGTGGGACCCTCAGGGCATTTGGCGAACAAGCTAACCTAAATACCACCCATTTTCTCTGGAGAGCAATAGGACCAATACCCTGAGGAAAATCCCTTGACAAAAGAAAAGAATTATCAGGAGCAGACCTACTGTGATCTATGAATTAATGAGGATAAATGCACACTGCAACAATGCTGTGCTGTCTTCACTCCTGACAATGGGGTTTGCCAATGCTGATGATGGAAAATTACCCCTCAGAGACAAAGCTATTCATTAATTTTAAAGCCTTGTTTAGTCTGATGTAGTCTTTGATGCAGTCTGAGGCTGCTGCCAGGAGCCAGTAGCATGCCTCATTAGTAGTTAAGGTCTCCTGTTTTTACCACTACCGTATTTTCTCACACCAGATTTTACATACACGTGCCTCAGACTAAACCTAAATTTGTTTTCACTTTTCTATATCCTACTATGCAGTGTATCCGTACTTTCACCTTACTGTTAACATAGCACTGACCAAGGACTTTCTCATTACTGTACTCTGTTCAAAAGCCATTCAAGTTTTAGTAGAAAAAAAATCTCAGTGGGAATAATCCTTAACATAAATCTTTCAGATCAGATTTAATTAGAGACAGTCTTAATACGTGTCCATAAAAGAGGTGAGAAAATTGATATGAGTCATATTTAATGTAACATGGGAAGGTGGTGCGCAACGTTGCAGCATAGACTAGATATTCCACTAGAACAATTTATTTGTGAACTCAAAATCAATTAGTATGAGGAGAGACTTTGGGTGCTGAGATTTAATTGATATAGACTTGATGTCCCATTTATTAAAAAAAAGGAAGGATGTAAGTCCAGTTTTGGACTGATTTATTCTGTAAGGTAATAGACTGACTGATTGAACTTGTCACAGGACAGAGATAAAATACTGCCATTCTTGGACCTTTGCAATTACATAGCCCTGGGGGAAGGCAAAAGGTCATTCTTTACCTTCAAAACTAGCAGAAAATGTCTTATATTCAATATACTATATGTAATGTTGGAAGATTTAGTGATACTGCTGATATACATGAAGGAATGAAATCCTAAATATAATACAGCATTTTTTCTTAACTTTGTTGGCTGGTTTTAAAAATAACTGATGAAATTACTCCAGCGCGCTGCACTGACAGTTACTGTACAGGAGCACACAGGCCATAAACTCCAGCTGAACTGACACATTTAGACACAGCTTTTTTCCCCATCTCAATGAGCATTTTTTCTCATGAATATTCAGCACTGTGCACATCATGTAAATGTCATTATGACTCATAGCAAAGTTGTCACTGAATATATCAAAAGTGGTTATAGGCGCACTAATCAGGTACTGCCAACGCAATTACAAACAAACTCACATACACAACTAGAGCTAAACAGAACAAATGCAAGAACAAATGAAGCCCATGTTAAACTGAAGGTTAACTGGTGCCACAAGAAAGTAACTTTATGTTTGAAATGACGCTGTGGTTAATTCCATACTCATAAACTTGGTTTTTGAGGAGCATGAGTAATTTCATTTCTGCTACACGTGGCACAAAAAGATAACAGCTTTACCTGTGCTGTAGTGATCACTCCAAGAGAGAGTCAACCAAATCACAGCTTAGCTGCAGTAAGCCTCTGTCCACCAGCAGTGCCCTTCTAGATTTCCATCAACTCATATTATAGAGCTTAAACAGGTTAAAGCTCAGTGTTGCATTTACAGTGATGGGGAAAAGCAAACCCAGAAGACAATCATTGCCATCTGTGGAATAGAACTTATTTTCTTTTGCAAGTAGTTTGCTACTGAACTAAACTCATTTACATCAAAATTTTGAAAATTAAAAAACATGAAGATCATGAGAGATATTTGTAGTTCATGTATTCTCTGCCATCAGCATGAGATATTAATTATCTCCTCTAGGTTTAAATTCCTATTGACCTGATATATTTCAAAGGTTTGGAGCAATCTTAGGTTTAAAGGAGCACTGTCAGAGTCTATTTCAAGCAGCACCAAGGGCACTGCATGTGTTTAGATGGTGACCTAGTTAGATAAACCCATGGGTTTCTGGGTCCCCTTACTTTAAAACTTATTTACTTCCGTAATGCACTTATGTATAAAAGAGTAAGGCAATGTTTTGGTGTATGGACGACGGGGCTGTTTTTCTTTACCAGTGTCTGGTGTGTATATTTAACTATCTCTAATCCAGTACACTGGATGAGGCCTGGATCAGGTGCAATAGGGAACACTCTATTATTTTGGGCCCACAGTGATGTCACACTGAATTGGTTCAAGCTCGTCTGTGTTCAATAGGTCTGTTTTACAGTCCTGTGAACTGTTTCAAAGGTAGACAGACCTCATCTGTCAAAGAGTAACAATCTACCCAGTGCTCTGAATTCCTCCTCTCACATAGATGACTGAATCCAATACCATTAACGTATAACATATTGGCTTCTCTGTGTGTTTGGAGTGTTAAAGCCTCAAATTTGACTTTGCAGTTGTTGTGATTATTGCCCAATTATGACTAAAAAATGCATGTTGGAGGCCAATACATATCTAGAATGTAACACCTTTTTCCCCACCCCACTCACACTATAACATGACGCAGCTGCAACCACGACGATCTCTCAGCCAAACACAATATATTACCACGTGCTAAGTTCCAAAGGCTCTAAATATCATATATGAAGTACCAGCTCAGTAGGAGAAGTACCAGCTCGGTAGGAGGCTCTTCTCACTGAAAACTTTGAGCAGCAAAAATGTTTGGCAGGAAGGACAAGGAAAGGATAGCATTGTAATTTGTCAAAAAAAAAAAAAAATCGCTGGACAAGCTTCAGTACAAACTGATTGCCGTAAGAGCTTATCGCTTTAAATAATTTAGTGGCACTTCCTTGCACACATAATGTTAATGGAAGTAATAGCATAGTAATGGAAGCTATGACTTGATTGAGAAGCATTAATTAAGATGGTACACTGTCATATTTGAGGATTGTATTAACGATACAGGTGTTATTCTTGGTAGCAAAATAATTATACATCAAAATGACCCTCATTTCAATGAGTGTGCCAAAATACATAAATATAATTTATAGTGTAGAAATTCTTTTTCAAACAAGAAAGTTAACATAGGTTTGTAGAACCACCAATACAAAGAAAAGTAAAAAATAATTAAATGAATAAACAGTTCTCACCACTGCATGTTCTGACATGCATGGTCTGTACCTGTGAACTGCTCAGTTGTCGATGCTGGTGTGAGCGTTGGCATAGGCACTCCAGGGGTGGAGCCGCGAGTGATGTTCTTGACTGTAGTCGCCAAGGGAACAGCATCTGTAACAGGAGGCAGGCATCTGACCTTGTTGATGCCATCTACACAGGAAAATGCTTCTGGACATGGATTCAACAGGCAGTCATTGTAGTTGTGCTCACAGTTCTTCCCCTGTGTATGGAAAACAGAGAGACTTTACATGTGTCTCTAAGATAAGATGTTAAATGAAATATACTGTTTACAGCTTGAAGGAAAGTTACATTATGTAACAAAAACTATTCAAATTCAGATTATTTTCATCACACAATTTGTACCTTTCTGGCGCAAAGAAAAAGACATAAGTGTTGAGGGTGCAAGAGGGTAAAGGTTAATAATTAAAAAAAAGATGAAGACGGTGGAATAAGGTCAGGAGCCTCACCACAAATCCAGGACGACAGAAACAGGTGTAGCCATAGCCCGGATCATTCTGAATGCATATTCCCTGGTTGCAGGGCTGTGGAAGGCACTCATTAATGTCATCCTCACAGTGAAGGCCTGTCCAACCTGCCAGGAACAAAAGCCCACAGAGTGCCGTGGTGAGCCCAGGCTCTCCCACTTCCACCCTCTGAAGTGAATATCAATCAGATTCTCCTACATTGATTTGCTTCTTTTTGGGTTCACACACATACACAGACAAGAAAAGGCTTTCACTAAAGAGTCAGATACCACATACATTTTAATGAGCAGAGGCAGTATCGCCTTTTTATCACTATCTATTTTAGTACTGTATGACTACAAATTTCTCCCTAGAGAAAAGTGAATGACTTTTGAATGGCTTTTAGACACAGAAACCATGTAGGCATTATGGTAACCTTTATACAGCCCCTTTCAATCCAATGTGGGAATTCTACTATTATGATAGTTTATATATGGTAAACTGCACTCTACCACACATGAGCACAGTAAAAATCTAAAGCCTTTTCACTTCAAAGCACGTCTCATCATTTAGGCTATGTTTTAATATTATTTATGAGCAACAGAGGTTTTCTGTTACGAGTCTTACAAGAAAATAAAAACTGCTTACTTTGATTTCAAAGTAAATTCAGAACCTCACAGGGCTGAGTGACTCACCTGACCTGCAGTGGCAGACATAGCTATTAATAAGATCTTCGCAAATGGCACCGTTGTGGCAAGGAGCTGAGCAACATTCGTTAACATCCACTTCACAGAAATCCCCTGTGAAACCTGGTGGACAGCTAAGAAAACATATCATACTTTAAAACTCTGAGGCTGTCTCACAGTGCTGCCACTTCCTTCTTCCTTCTGACATGCTGTATCTAAGAACTGCTTGTTTTTATTATTCATCAAAACGTCAGAGGGAGAAAATTCTATTATTTAAAATAGAGAAGAAAAGTTTTTGGGAAATTTAGGAGACACAGCAGTGGCACCACCAAAGCAGGCAATAAAATAAATGAGTGTGTTAAGTTATCATTAAAACAAACAAAGAAAGAATATCTCACTGCGGCTGCTTTCAGTAGCTCATGCATAACAAATGATTATTGTGAAAGTGAAATTGCTTATTATTACTCTATTACTCCAACTCTTCATGAAGGAATTTTTTTTTTCAACTATTCTGACTTTACTTTCAAGTTCCTTTCTTATTTGACAAATATACTGCCTAGCATGTTTAAGCATGCCAAACATTATGGAAAATTCTGGTTAAATTTACACATCACACACTAGAAATTACAGAGAAAACTGAAGAGATTAATTCAGCAGTGTATAAAACCCACAGGTGAGCAAAGATGACATATTCGGGCGCAGTTATGGTTTATTGTTGGTAATTTGCACAGGATAAGCTACACCTTGAGCAAAGAGAGGCAGCACTCGATTCTGCAGATGTGAGCCCCATCGGCTTTAACTTTTGTGGGAGAACAGTCATTTTCCAGATGGACAATGAACCTGATTATACATCAAAGCTACCTGAGGCCAAGGAAGCCAAGGTTTGCTGACTTGAATTTTGACACAGTCACCAGTCTTCAAACCCATTGAACTAAAGAAAATCTAGAGAAAAGACGACACATGCTGAACAGTATAAATAAATACTGCTGTACTGTACACATATACTAACAAACCCATGCTATCTTCATGACACTAAAATTCCTCTTTGGGTTTTTGATGCCTGCACAGTTGATTTAACCATGTAACAATGCATCATCTGAAAATGGGCAGAGTTTCATGTACGACCTTTTGGCTGATCACCACTGAGAGAGCACGGAGTGCTATTCAGAGTATTTTGTTGAGCAGGTGCTGATCTGTGTGTGTATCACTTCAAACTCACAATATCATGCAGATATAACAAAGCTCTGTGCTGTACACTCAGTTCAGATACTGTTGCATGATTGTCATTATAGTTTACCCCATTACTCAGTTTATTAGCCTGACCAGGCCCTCTCCATCCAAGTGCAAAAAATATATCTGGGTGAACAAAACATGCTGCATCCTGTGACAAAAAGCATTTAATGAGTTTTTAAAGTCATAGTTCATGATGTATATGTAAAGAAAAGGCTAGCGTCCTTCAACAAAAACAAAAGACTGGAATGTGTTATCACACAAACAGAGACAAACTAAATATATTTTAAATCTGTATTTGTATAAATTATAAATAAATTGTTAATATCAGCAGTGTACACAATGCTTTCACACAGAAATAAGCTGGCAAAATGTTGGTTTTGGATTTCTAAATGAGCCCAATAACCTGATAATAATAGACTAATAGTGCAGCAAATTTAATTATGAGCAGAAATCGAATTGAAATTCAGCAAAATAATCCTCAGTTGTAGTGGAAAGTGCACACGCTGCAGGATAACCCTATTGCAGATCAGCAGGACACTAAAGGACACTATTAACTAGAATGTGTATATATATACTAACTCTGTCCTTAGTGTGCATGTTTATCTGTTAATGCATAAAATACAGTACATTGCCTCCTTGTAATATATATGCACTAATAAGCCTACAATTGGAGAAATACCATTAAAAATGCTGTGCCGAGGCAGTAAACAATCAAGTTAATCAACATATAACAGTGTAAAGAGCAGCAACCTAGAGTGTGTGGAGCTGTGTTAATCTGGGATACATTAAATCATAACACTGAGCATATAGCAGCACATCAGCACAAGGTTAGACAATGTAATTAACTGTAAGGCAACCAGGGAGCTGCTGTGTCACATATGCACACTTACTACATACACCTTGCATTCAGATACACTTCATCACTCAAGGGAGACCATGTCAGCAATTAAAAAGAAATGATTCAAGTGTAACCAACATGGCAGACTGCCACTGTGTAGGACCGTGTGTCTGTACTGTTTTTGTGTGTGTGTGTGTGTATATATATATATATATATATATATATATATATATATATCTCTTTCAAGACAAGATGTACTTTTAATTAGATACAAATAACTAGAATAACTAGAACTGACGCTGATTCCAACCGCTAAAGATGCCATTTTTCTTTTGTGTAATTTGTAATGCTTTTTAGTTCTAACGTGGCACATGTGGAGTTTACAGAAGGGGTGGAGGAGGAATAAAAGATGGTCTGAGACTCACCAAAACCTATCTGGACATGAACATAAATTATTTATAGACAGCAGCAAATTATATTTGTATAATTTTGTACTTTTATGGTCTAACTGTTATTTAGACAATTCAATAACAGATTCTGTAACATATTTTACTTGTGACGAGATACTCGTCTCATGAACAGTCTGATCATATAAACAAGTTGACACAAATATCAACAAAATCATTTGGATTTTGCTGGATTATTTTTCTCTGAGCTTTATAATCACAGTTTGTTTCCATTGTTCTTAACTTAGTGGAGGGAGGCAGACACAGATCAACAATGGGCCATGGGGCCTGCTCAGCAGGGCTGATTATCACGACAGCATTTTCTATACTCCCAAATGTGGAATTTTTAATGTAACCCTTTTGCTGTTGTATTGTCAGTTTTGAAATGATAATGAAAAGAAAAAGAAAACCACAAATCAACTGGTAATAACAATGGACCAACTTACCTGCAGGTAAAGTTGGATCCTTCTCCATCAAGGCAGGTGGCTCCATTGAAACACAAAGAGACATTAAAAGCAGCCTCTTTGCAGATGTCTACATCATTCTCACAGGTTTTCCCTGTATATCCATCCTGACAGAAGCAAGCGTATTTATCAATGAGATCCACGCATGTGCCTGCATTCAAACAGGGACTGGGAGCACAGTCCTGTAAATGAAAAGACAGCAAACATACTGTGAGGCACCGTACCGACAATCCAACATATCCTAACAGGTGCAAACATAAAATTCACAATTTATTAACAATGATTGTAAATTGCACATGTGGTCAAAAATACTGCATTGGACTAGAATGAAATGTTAGTTAAAGGATGCAATTAGATTATCCGTTCAACTTCTTCTAAGCAACTCAATAGTTTATCCAGTGCAGCCCAAGCTGTGGTTTAAATCAATTAAGGATTAGATTAATTTCTTTTAACCAGATATTTGTACAAGGCTTTCTTGATCCTGGTAGTTCAATTAACTTATCTTGTAAAAAAAAGAAATCAATAGTGTTAGTGATACCAAAAGCCACACAATTTACACACACAAAAAAAAAATTATCTGACACTTCTTTTGAACACCAGCAGGTTTATTAATTAAGACCGTCTTACGTCAATGTTTGTTTCACATCTGCTGCCGGTCCATCCCGATTCACAGAGACAGGAGTATGAATGTATCCCATCCCTACAGCTGACAAGACCACAACATATGGGGTTAGTGTTGACTAATTGAAATTGTACTACTGTATGAAATATACTAAAATACTAAAAAGTATTTATGCAGGTGTTATTTATTCTATAGATTACACATAATCCTCAGAGAGATGTAATATCTTCTATCTGAATGAATTAGTATTTCCCCTTCAATGGAATTAATGAGTTTAGTGTAGCGGCCAGTGAGACAACATGTAAGTGTATCACATTAGCTCCTTACATATGTGACATATGACTCCACTCAGTGAGCTGGCACGGAGTGTAATTAAAAATAATTCCATATCATTTCTTCGCAATTTGCGGAGTTTAAAAATGATGGAGAAAAATCTGTACCTCCCATGAAGGCAAGGTGCCGACGTGCATTCATCAATGTTGGTCTCACAGTGGAGCCCAATGAAGCCATCAGGACACATGCAGAGGTATCGATTAGGCGCATCAATACATCTCCCACCATTTTGACATGGGTTTGAAACGCACTCATCCATATTCACTTCACACCGTTCCCCTAGGAAATGAAACATATTTTATTTATTTATTTTTTTAAGTTTAGTTTTTTAGTACACCGGTATTCAATGTGTTTACAAAGACAGATGAAACACATTATAAAGAGGTGGATACGGTAGTTTGGGGGAGGCCAAGAATATGGACAACTTGCTGAGGTGGAGAAGTAGAACTTAAACCTAGCATGTCTGTGAAGATTCTCAGTCATCCAGGTAAAGTTGTCTGAAGATTGAGTCATGGCAACTGGACTTCTTTCTTCCAAGTAGAGACGTTTCGTTCTGCATCCACAGAACTTTATCAATCTGAGTGAAGTTGGTAGTGACCCCAAATATATCCTCCAGGTTGGTTTCACCTCACACCTACCTTGAATAGGCTCGTTAAACCTAGCATGCAAGTTTTCATAAACTAAACAAACTACCTTTAAAAGCTGACTTTTGATTATTCTGACTGTCTGTGACTGCTCCGGGACACATCATGCAGACATAATCCTGTTGTATAGTGCATATTTTTTAATAGTTTTTGGATAAAATACAGGGTTTCAATACAAGTATATCTACCATATTACCAGAATAACAATACGTCAGGACAAATCCACTGTTATTTTTTCAGTGAGTGACATCTCCATTGTTAGTAGACAGTATGGGTTACAGTAACAGTATTTAATTTGCCAAACTGTACTGTGTAATAAAAAAAAGATTTGATATGTAAGTGAACTTTACAGTTTAAAAGCACTGATTTAAACATACATAATCCATTACACTGTCATTTCATTGCCTTTAATTTATAATAAACAGTTAAATGCTATATTGTGCAGTCCTAAAGAATGAGCCAGCTTATGACAACGAGCTGTCAGCAAATTCAATGCAAACATAATTGCTGTGAAAATGATTATATGATTATTTTTTATTGTAATATGTTAAGGTCTGCAGTTCAGTAGCTGACTTTAGCAGTGGATTAATATCTCACTCTAGTTTCTGAATGTTGCAAAATATGTCAACACAAACATGATGCAATCAAATGTAAAGTATACAGTTTGTAGTTAATAAACTGTGTTGTGCAAACCCACAGCCAGAATACTGTCTCCTAACAGGAGTGAGTATATTGTCCAGATAAAGATGCCTTACCAACACAACATGTTTTCCTCTTTGGTCTCTTTGATATAGAGTTTCCTATCATTGATATAAACTGTCAGGGACGATAAACATCAGTGTGCTGTGTGTTAAGTGTCACTGCATTAAAGGATGACTGAGTTGTGTAGCTTGAGATTTTATTTTTATTTTTACCTCAAGTTATCTCTTTCTCTTATGCTTTTCTTCTCCCGGCCCTGCGTGTTTTTAATGGAAATGTTTTGGGACATAATTCAAAGTGGCTTTACCACATGTCTCATGATTCTGTTTGACACTTCATCAGCTATTATACAGAGAAACATTTTTTAGTTTCTTGCGGGCTTTAACCTAATTATCAGTATCCGAGTTTGACACGAATAGCGACTGAATCCAATCATAGAGCTAAAGCATTATCTCCTACTGAAAGTTTTTTTTGTTATTTGTTCAGACAGTTGTTTGAATTATTTGATGTGGATTAATGACTAGAATCAGTGTGTTTTATGTAGTTTAAAAATAAAACCACAAATCCCTAAAGAAAATGACAGATAAGGCACTAAGACCCCATACTAAATGCAAAGTCTTATTTTTCAAGATCTTTATTCTGCCTTATGAAAGTTGGATGGTATTAAACTGTTTACTCACTAACATCTAAACTGGAGCTATAACAATTGTCACTTTAATTATTTAATCAACTGAGAAATGTATTCTCAAAATAATTTACTTTACTTTAGTTCATTTGCTTTTATCCAAAGCGACTTACAAGGAGACACACGCAATTACAATTCGGGTTCTGTAAATTATGAGTTACTTCAAACTAAGAGCCCTGATAAGACACAACTTGTCAAGAAGAAAAACATGGTAAGGGCAGATTTCTAAGGTGTGCTTCTACCAGAAAGTTCTTGATACTTTCTTTCCCAGGGCCTGAAGTCCAAGATTGTGATTTGCATTTCCACAGCAGGTCCAAAGCCCCTGGAATTAAGCTTCCAATAAAACAAAGTAGAACCCTATTGTCCTAACTCACTGCACTCTTGACGCTCCCTCCCCACCAGGGGCATTCGTATTCAAATGATCACTGCAGGTGTAACATTAAGGGAAACTACTGCTTTATTAAAGAAAGTAAAAAAACTCCCTTGCTTAGCCACAAGTGTGAAATGCTGAGTGCTATCTGAACAATCAGCAACATTCGGCACTGCAGACCCTACCCTGACAGATCCCAAGCCTTTGGAAAATAATACGCACAGATAAGATAAGTTTTTTAGGCTAGGACTATGGTCCAGAAGTGTGTCATGCACATACTGTACACACTGTATATACTTGCAGCTATGACAGCACAGCACCATGTACTGTACCTACACTAAATGTGCTGACACAAAGGGAACCCATAAATTATCCTCAAAACAATGTACACTTTCACATCAGACACATTTAAGATAAGTCTGAAGACTGAGTCAGTCAGTTTTATACAGAAAGTTGATGATTTTCAATATTTATGAAAGATCTCACAAAAGAAGCATTGAGATCACAGACAAAATGAAGGGGAGGGAAGGGTTCAAGGGAAGCACCAGATAACATCAAAACTAGTCTCCTCTCTGCCAACAAATCAGAGTTTGTTGGAAAAACACACTGGTGACATTTATAGTAGTTTAAATTACAGCTAAGGAATTAAAAATAAATGAATAGGTGGCAGCTAATTCTAATTTCTACAACATCCTTTTTTGTGATGTTGTTTATCACTAAAGTTGTAAAAAAAGAGATTATTTACTACAACTTCAGATTTCCAGGAAAGGAGAGACGATGAAAAATGATGATTGACCTATCATTAATCATTTGGTTAGCTTTTCATCTGTGGCTGAGACAGATGGAAACAAACATGGTGACGACAGGAGCAACAATTTATTCATTCCCGCCTGTGTTTTATCATGAAAGATTATAAATAACCTGACTTTAGTGTACACAAAATCTATCATGTTTTCTCATTACACGGTGTAAACGGTTTCCTTTCTTGTGCTAAACTGATAACTTGTTTCATTTAGGAAAAAGGAAATCTATAAAGCAACTACAAAATTCACAGTTTATGCTTGCATATGTGTCAAAGTAATGCTTAACCCCCCCAAAAAAGCAACTATAGAGAAAACAGAAAATACATAATGTAATACAGAAGTGGGATGATGTATATCAAGCTGTGACTGAAAAATCCATTCAATAAACACTATTAAAAAATAAAAAGCTAGATGGTGTCTAGCTTGTTCGATATCACATGACAGAAGGATATAACTTCACTGGCCACTTTATACTGGCACCTGTATAATCTAATGAAATCAAATACAGCAGCTCTGCCCTGAATTATAAGTTTACAAGGTTTTAATTTGTCAGTTTTGTTGAAACTGTCCAAAAGGTGATGATTCTACTGTTTTTACTGTGGTCATAGATGTGGTGGAGTCATACTGGTGTGCATTATGGTAAGAAGTGTTTCTAATGTTTAATTCTGAAATATGGTTTTAACATACTTAATGCAGTCCAGTATTAGATTGCATTATATTGTACCTAAACTATTAAAAATGTTGACACAAGTGTTATACATGTTATTCCATTCACACAAAATATCCACTGTCTCCAAGAAGTAGAAGTAATGGCCAAATACTGGTCAATTTATCAAGTTCAACCTACAAGATACTGAATGTACTAAAACCTTAACATCAACACAACACTGCTACAGCCAGAAGACAAAAGCAATACAAAACATAACCATCCAACAAAGTGCTGACTACAAATGCTGCTGCAATGTGCTGATTGCACTGTACCATCACTCAAGGGAACATGATCCTTAATGGTGGGTGAAGAAGAAAAAAACAGAAGGTGAGGAATAGTGTGCTTAAACAGTGATTTATATAAACAAGATTACCCATTAATCATGTCACTGCGGTGACTTCTGACCTCAGAACAAAACACAGCATTTATGCACAGTTAAAAAAATACTCAGATTGCACACTGACATTTAAACTAAGTGTCCTAAATAATAGTCACTTGCCACCACTCTCTTACTATAAAGTGTTTGTCAATATGACACAGAAAATAAAATCACACTGTGTAAATGAAGCATAATTACATGTGAATAGATTAGATAAGATTTTTATTGACTGTGATGCATACTGACACCTGACTTGCAAAGAAGTGAGAACATTGCAAGACAAGAAATTACTTTAATTATTATGTTTAATTTTAATGTCTAGCCCTTAAGTGCTTTACACAGGTTGTAACAAAGGTAAAAAAGAATAGCAAAGGCTGCTGGACATGTCAGAAATGTGAATAAAACTATTTTTTTGGCTTCTCGGTTCAATTATTTTTCAAAGCTTGAACCTGTTAGATGTAAAAAAAAAACAGAGGGTAAGTCTTTAGAGGACTTCTTAAGAAGAAATCAGCTATTAAGAAGCCAAAAGATTTTCTGAAAAGGCAGAAAATACAGATGAACTGACTGACTGAACAATAAACACAAAAAGAAAATTTAATATGTATGGTGATGCAGGAGGGAGTAAAGTATCATCTAAGTTCAATCAAATTCATGACAGTGATACATACATATATACATATGTATATGTATATATGTATAAATCACTGGAATTATTTATTAGTAAGCAGCTTCAACTGCTATAGTCAAAATTAATTTTGGCACTCAATAAGCAAAAACACACCTTATCTCATCTAATGACTGAAGCAAATACTATGAGAATAGGATCAAGTGACACAATGAGATACAGTATTTTAGTCTTAGAAGGCACATCACACCAAAGCAGAATAGCTTTTCAATCAATTCCAATAAGGCTGCAAAAACACAATGTGAGAAATTCCTTTAAAAAGTAAAATTTTGTATTGTATTATAATAAAAAAAAAGTTATGTTACACAGCTACAGAGGCACCATTAACTTTTTTTTCTTTTTGAAAAGTTGAAATGCTGTTACGCATTACTAGAGCAAATATTTTGTATGAGTTCTAGTTGGTTTGAGCCAATCCAAACTGTATCCTCTGGCCGCTTGCTCTCTTGGGGAGCCCTGTTTCCTCAGATGAGCTTATAGAAACAGAAAAAGTAATGACTTGTACTATGCTGTGCGTAGGCCTAATAATAAAAGCTGCTTCTGTGGGAATTGGGCCATGCGTGTCAGATTCTGCTCTCCAGAGTAGCAATACCTCAGAGATTTCCCCCCTCTCTCAACTGGGGAAGGATAAATTGATGATACAGTGTGGAAGACAAATGAAATTAATCTTCCCAGTACCTGACAGAAATCGGCTTTAGATAGTGCACACACACTTACACACACACGCGTGCTAAAATAGTTCAATATCTGTCTGGATGAAAAATAAGACAAATGGATTGAAGTAAAACAACAATAGCGTTGTGAGATGCAAGACGCTGATGAAATGGAATAAAGGCAACTAACTGACACTGAGAAGTTTTCATCAGATAAAGCAGGTGACATAAATTTATCTCTTGTTAGCTCTACTGAAGAGCAGGAACTGTATCTTGCAGAAACAGGTGGGCTAATTAAAAGTAAGTATTGTGAAGCATTTTTAACACTAAGCCAGATCTGTGTCAGAGTTGCCTCAATAGTGTGCAGCCACAGTAGTCATGATAAGCTTTTTAGACTCTAATATTGATCTTCATGTCACCTAAGGGCAAAAGAGCTACCTGAGTATCCAGGGCGACAGACACACTTGAAGCCCCCGGGTGTGTTGATACAGATGCCCTCATGTAGGCAAGGTGAAACTTCACACTCATTCACATCCAGGTCACACAGTGTTCCAAAATAACCAGGAGGGCAAATACAGCGGAACCTAAGGAAAGATGTGATAACACTTGATCATTACGAAATATAGTGAAATCCAGTGTGTCAGTGTCAGACAGTTTGTGTTGAAGCACCGTTTTCACAATATGCCCACAAAGACAAACTAAGATACAGATTAAAACTCATATTATTCTCAACCACTCCAGCGGAACTGCTCAGTGGCCATAGGTCAGTTTGGGGTAGTTTCCAGTGGTGAAAGTATGTACAGTACACTATATTGCCAAAAGTATTGGGGCGCTTGCCTTTACACACAGATTCATTTTAATGGCTTCAACTCTTCTGGGAAGGATGTCCACAAGGTTTAGAAGTGTGTTTATGGGAATATTTGACCATTCTTCCTGGAGAGCATTTGTGACGTCAGGCAGTGATGTTGGACCAGAAGGCCTGACTCACAGTCTCTGCTCTAATTCAACCTGATAGTTGTTCTATTGGGTTCAGGTCAGGACTCGGTACAGGCCATTTGAGTTACTCCACACCAAACTCACTCATCCATTTCCTTATGGACCTTGCTTTGTGCATTGAATTCATTGATTTGGAAGGGTGTCCCAATACTTTGGCAATATAGTACAACTGTATAAATGTGGTCAGGGTGTCCCTGAAAAAGAGGGATAGCTTCTAATGGAAACTACTGTGAATGCATAAAAAGTAAAAAATGAGTACTTAGGTTTCCCAGTGTGTACCTTAACTTGAATTATGTTTGATTATCTATTACCACAGGGAAGAACTTAATGCGTCCAATAACGTGGTTTACTCAATTAAAATCCCTCTTTGCAGCTGTTTATGGGTCTAATATCCCCTGACCACACACCTCTGAGATGGTTATCCTGTATGCAATTGAGATAATAAGAACACATGTAATTAAATACCTCTAGATTAGCTAATTTTTCATCTGTAAACCAGTTATATCAATATTGAATTTCTGTAATATGCTAAATTGTGTTTATTGTCACATCAAACAACAGAACTGTGATGTCTAATTATGTAAACTTTAAAGCTGGAGACAGCATTGCCAGAGCAATTAAGGCTTTCTTTATTACACTACTGTCTGCTAATAGTCAAGTTAGTCAATAACAATCAGTTTAGGTTCATATGTAAACGCCTCAAAGGATCAAACTGACAGTATATCAAGAAAATAGATGGGTCTAACATAAGACAGCATGGGCTCGGTGAATATACTGCACAGTCTGATTCATCACCACAGTACAGATGGACTTGTTCAGCTTTTGGGTCAGGGAGATGGAGATAGCGGAGGGCGCAGTCCTCCTGGTGGGCAGCGAGGTTAAAACACACCTGATGTGAACTCCCTGGACTCTACAATCAGAGGAATGCTCTGAGCAGGGCTAGGTCACGTGGGAGCAAAATCTTGACGGGAGACAAACTGGAGACAAACCATTTAGGACTCAAATTAGCCTTGGGACTTCTCTACCCATCTGTCCAACTAAGCCTGGAAGCCCCGGGGCTCCCATTAAGCACAGCAGTGAGAAGCACCAGTGGAGTAAAGCCCAATCTAGATATATGATGTGCTCCTGCTGAATTTGCTCTCTGTCTTCAGAATAGCAGCTTATGTGTTTCAAGGATGAAGATAGTTTGTTATATAAACCAGAACATTTAGAGGAAGAGGATCACCTGAGAACAGGTTGGTTCATTTGTTCTTTAAAAACAATCTAAGGATATTATCTCATCCTGGCCTTTACTGTAATGTGCACTTTTTAAAAGCACACATTCAGTAACAATTAAGGTGATAATATTCATACTTACTGGCTCAAGAGGTCTTGACAAATACCAGCATTGTGGCACGGACTAGAGGCACACTCGTTGATGTCTACCTCACAGTGAAAGCCAGAAAATCCAATCTTACAATTACAGCTGGAAAAGAAAAATCATTAATATTGATATTTAGTCTCAGACAGAACATAGAATACGTGTGTGCTGGTAGCACATGTGCAGTGAGAAGTACAATAGGAATTTAATTATAGTAATTTCACATCATATTTAGTCTGATTGGACATACAGTACAATAACATAAGCCTGGATTTTGACTGTTTAATTTCAACTTGCAATGGTAGATTACTATACGTAATAAATATTATGAATAAACATTAGTTCAGGGTAATATATTATCAAAATTACAGTATAATGAATTGAATCCTGTACAAGAATGAAGGTTTCTACTAAATATACACTGGATTTACAAATGGTTAAAGACCATCACTACTAAGCCTGAGATTTTCTTACTCCCAAAAATGAACAGCTGCTTATGAATAATGTTTTACCTGTAACCGTTGACCCGGTCCACACAGTCACCCTGGTTTTGGCAGGGATTTGAGCTACACTCATTGGTGTCAATTTCACACCAACTTCCTTCAAATCCTGAAAGATAGATGAGATGGTCATGGATCAGCAAGCCCCACTACATCCTGAAAACATCAGGGCCGATGATAACAAAGGCCCCAGTCAATGCCATTTTAATGGAACTAGTAGCCCCTGTAGCATATCTCATCTGCCAGCTCTCGGCACTCACTGTTTCCCCTTTGAGAGTGTGTAAGTCTAATAATACTTTAGTGCCACAGACAGATTGGTCTGAGGGTTAGTGGTTTGGGGTTTGGGAGGTGTGTGTCTGTGTGTGCAACTGTGCATGTGTGTGTGAGAGAAACCACGCAAGTAGGGGGACATCTCGTTAAGATAGGGTAAGAGGGAGAGGCTAAGCCCAAGAGCTCTTTTGCCCTTGTTCATTAGGGGGTTGGGGGGCAGGATGGCTAAGCAGATCAGCATAGATGTTTTGTTGTACTTTTGAAGGCAGCCTGGGAGCTGTGTGCTGCCTGTGTGATATATTCCTCTGGTTCTAAGTCTTGGTCTGATCGTAAGATGGTTCCATGTAGTAAAATGAATGAAAATTAGTAGAACAATCTCTAATGACCCAACTACAAACCATCTATCTGAATTTATACTTACTATACATATACATAATTCATGTGATTCAATGGAATGGCTCTACCGTAAAAAAAATTTAAATTTTTGCTTTAAATAAAATTTTAATTTTTTATATTAAATTTGAAGTTCTACAATGAAATGCTACAAAATTAATTTGGATCAAAAAAAACGTTCAAATATAAAATGAGATTGCTAAAATTTTAATTTAATTTGAATACTAAAATTAATGAGCATTGAACATTTGTGACCATAATTTCCATCCGTACCATTTTAACATTCTGTGGCTGTTTCTAGAATTGTATTTGAGGTGGAATGAGTAATGATACACAGAAACCATTTCCTAAACAATTCTGACTTCCAAAGACTACTACTGTGTTGTCCCTGCAGAGCACCATCTGCCATGCATAATTAAAGGCAATTCAATGTTATAACAAAGGGTTAACAAGACTAGCATATAATGAGTGTTAGTGCTGTTATTGTTTCCTTGTCTCATTATGTTACTCAAGCGGCTTCAAGTTAGAGTTATATATATTTGAATTATAATGAAGTTTTGCTCATGTAAGTAGTAGTTCTCCACTGAGAGAAGCACTTAAATAAACAATGATGAGGTTGTTCAAAAGATTTTTGAGAGAAGTACATGTAACTTAACCACGGTAATGTGAAATATTATAAGTTGGTTTAAATGAATAAAGATGTTACATTATATGATATATTATAAGGAAATATAATGTAATGTAGTTCTTTTTGTATTAAATTATGAAACATGTATGCAACATTAGAGGGTTTCTTGTACTAATGACACTTGTCTCTCAGGAGGTAACACTACCTAATGCTCTGTAACAACAGCAATGATTTTTATCACTGCAGTGCTTTTGTATCTACTTTAAAAAGACAGATGACAGAAAACTATACAGATCATACATTTCTCTTTATGGTTAGATATGGCAGTTGGAAACCATTATTTATGGTTTTATTTTTAGCCAGTTGGAGGTTGACAGTTGATAATAAAGTGTTAATGAATGAATAAAAAAAGGCTAAACTAATGAATCTTAAACAAAACAAACTATATTGTATATCACTAGTATCACAGTATTGCAAACATTGTGACTTAAGTCATTAGATTTAAATGCTTTTGCTTTTTAATTTTGGCTCCTTTAGTAGCTATTTTTGAAAAAAGTGACAAAACTACTGAGTTTCTGGGATGATTTCACTTAAGTAAGTTAAGTTGACCAATCAGCAGTGATAAAGGAGCATGGCATGACCAATTAGTGGGCAGAGAAAATTGTGAATGAGCTGACAAAAGGCTAAAATACATTATGTTACCCCCTTGTTTGTTCTACTTCTCATTTGTTGTACTCATTTATTCATGATATCTCTGAACAACTATTGACATGCAAAGCTTCTGAAATATGTGCTTATTGATGTGATGACATAATAAGTCCTATCAACAGGCTATAGCTCACTAGAATTTGAGTTAATTTAGATATTCTTATTTTTTTTAATGCCATTGCATCATGACATCACATAAAAGCAAATAAACCCAGGATTTCATTTAGTGACTTCTAGAGACTTTTGGAGTGAGTTTTCGCTAATTTCCACTAAAAATTGTTGGTAACACACAAACCAACTACAGTTGGTACAGTAAAGGAAAAAAAAAAAAGACGGCAACACTGACAGCTCTGTGCGTCTCGTGACATAAGAATAAGATGGAATCCATGAGAGCGCAGAGAACACAGAGCATCTGGTGAATTATGGGATAGCCCAGGTTTCCCAAGCTGGTCTGTCAGTCAAAGCAATGGTGGAGGACCTCAGGGACTATTTCGAATGTTACTGTAATGTAATGCATCTTCTGCCACTAAGTAGTGACTGGAGGCTCCTCTCTGACAGAGCACAGAGAGCGATACCCAAGGCGTATGCTTGTCATTCCATCATCCAACTGAAGCTTCAGTATCCGATCATTGCTCCTGCCAGAGAATGTCTCAAAGGAAATAAAATTTTGGTTAATCCACAATGGATAGTGAACTAACTTTGATGGACATTTCAATTGAAATATGAGTGATGCCTTCATTTTAACATTGTGAATTTGGTTTGGACTGCTACATTTGTGACTTTAGTCCTCTTATCAAAGTTGCTGTCAGTTCCTCAAAGGGCATTCCTTTATTACACGTGGGTTATTGTCTTTGTCAGTGGTGTCACCTGTATGCAGAAGTGCATCAAACCTTATACATCAGTGATCACCTAATCTGAGCATAACTGCTGGAATTTCTATCTTATATTGTTGCGTGTTTCTATTCAGTGTAATGTTTCACATTACACAACACAACTGCAGCATGGACCATGAAATGCTGTCTGCATTTAAAACTTTGACTTCTAATCGTAAAATCCTCATTAAATCAGTAAAATATCCTATATAAGTCACAAAAGAAAAATAAATAAAGGCAACTAAAAAGATTTCATATCTTTAGTGGCTTTTTTTCCAGTCTCCAAAAAAGAAAAACTGTTTTGTCAGCAAAAAACGTGCGCTATGGTTTCCTCCTAAGTAAGAAAGGGAAATTAATGACTAACCTTATAATACTGTATGTGCTTGCCAAGATTTTTTGTTGACATGTCAACACAGTGGCAGGCCGCATTAGCACAGAATATTAGATCTTGGTATGTTCTTAAATGAATGTTACATAATTTACAGTGTAAAAAACTATTCAAAGCAGACACACATCCAACATAGGCAGACACATCATGAATCCTATACAACAAAGGGTAAACTTAATTTAGACAATAAAATGGACAGACAAACTAGGTATTAATAATGTTTCTGTGATTCTAATAATTCGTTGCAGCATGCTACTGGGTCCTTTGCATGCAATGATCAAAAACTGGGTTGCTTGAATAAATAGGTTAAGAAAAGAAATCTCCCTGCATGTAAACACCAGCCACTGCAGCCAATTTAACCCACTGTTATACACCTGGACCACCTCTTCAGCACTGCTAATGAAGGCAAAAAATGATTTAACACCAAGTTTATTTTAAAATAGTTTACTGTACAGCTGTTTCAGACCCAGGTTTATTTTTATGTACCATGTATAAATGAAGCCACCAACATCTTTTCATAAGGATGTGCAGGTACTTAACCATACCTACTCCCTGGCATATGCTCACACAGTATACTCCTAAAGTGTTTCATTTCACCGCTGTGTCATGTCGTGTTACTGCATGCTCAACAAAGGTGCTCTGTCCCTCACTGAAGTCAAACAGAGTTTCTCCCCATGTGAGAACACTTCCGACCTGGTCAATCTCACGCTGTGAGCTACACGTGTGAAAGCACAACGTCAATGTGAAAACAGCTTCTGTTGCCACAAACTGCAAAATATACCAGACCAACTGGAAAGTTGTTTAACTTTAAACTACAAACCCATTTGTAATAGCTTAGTGAGGAAGAAAAGTTCGCCCCCCTCTTGACAACCTAATTTTCATTTACACATTTGGCACGCACATGCACCCAAAGCGACTTACAAGTGAGTTACAAAGCAAGCAACACATCTAAGTCAGGGACAAGACATTTAATGCAAATTGCCACAAGAAGAAATGTTTGTTTTGTGACATAAAAGCCGCATAAGAAAAAAAATATCTCTATATTTTTTATGTGCATTTACAAGTACACAGGACGTTTAGTCTTTAACAGTTTTTGGAATGCTGAGAGGGAGGTTACTGAGTGAGCATCTGGCAGTTTATTCCACCTTCGTAAGACTATTAAACTAAAAACATTTGCTTTAAATCTTCAGGTAGCCACTGGAAAGCAGTGCAGAGTTATGAATAGTGGTGTGATGTGTCCTTTTTGGCTGATCAAAAATGAAATGTGCAGCTGCATTTTGGATCATCTGGAGTGGTTTAATTGTGCATGATATTAATCAAGAGATGACAAGTGCCACACAAGGAGCTGCGAAGGATATTCAGAAAAGTACGTGTCTGATTTTCCTGAAAAGGGCAAATCTGCACACCCAAAAGATAAGGGAGATGTGGTCAGCATAGCTCGTCATCAGTGATGACCCTCAGATTCCTAGCACACTTTGTGGAAACAACTGATGAAGATCCAAGTTGATGCTGATGCTCTGGTAGGGAATACCAGAAAGTTTACTGAGATTGAGTTGAAGATGTCTTTTTCTTATCCACGCAGAGATGGTAGAGAAACAGGCAGAAATGCGTGACAAAACAGTAGAGGAAGTGGAAAAGATAAAAAGAGTTGCGTGTCATCGGCATAGCAATGATAGGAAAAGCATGGTAGTATAGTAGCATTCCAATTCCAACTTCAAATAAAAAATTCTACTTGTTTTCTATCAGACATCTACTAAATTCAGACAGAGGAACTAAGGAAAGGGAAAGATCGTGTAAAATAAATTATAATGGTCTTCCCTAAAGAAAATTAAAACCTAAAATAATAGAAATGTGTACATGAGTTGGCTCCATTTCTGTCCATCCTGCTCTATCACTCACATTTTATAAAAATCTCACTGTAGATTAATTGCAAACTATGCAAAAGCTATACAAAAATGTAATTGCTGCAAATTCTACTACTGATGCCACTGAGAATCAATACCTGGTCTGCACCTCTGTTTTGGTTTCTATTTGATATTTTGGTCTGCTGGTCCACCTGTCAGTCTGATGGTTGTTTGTTTGTCTTCACAGAAAGTCCAATATATTTTTTGCACTTCACAGAAGAAAACAGGGCTAAACAAATGTTGTCTATACTTAAGGGCAAAGCTCCCAATGGGAAATGTGTGGGACATGATTCTGCCACTTTTCAGAAGTTAACGAGTGTCACAGTTACAAGTGAGTAAATCACTACACACTGTAATCTGTGTCCTCTACTAGCCAGTTTGCATAACCTACAAAAGACAAACAAAATAATACTCTGGCAATATGTTTTTTTTTTGCTGTGGGTTTTGCCTCTTGGGCTACACACAGGCATGCTTTAGGCATTTGATTGTTGGAGCTTGATTGGGTGTTACATAACTTGGCAACATTGCTAGCAGCAGACACCAATCAGTGACAGATAAGCAAATTAACAAAATTAAATAATGACAGTTTTTAAATAATTTTGCTTTCCAGGTAATAGTTATTAGTTTTAATAAGCGATGTTTATACTCATTTAGATAAGTATTCATTAAAAAAAATAAATTAGGAAAATATTTTTTGTCACAAAAAACAAAGCAAAAACAGAAATGTTTTCATAAACAGCGGGCGACTTGCCTTCACTGTGTCCCCAAACATATCACTAAACGTAGGCCCTTGGATATGTCACATACTTACAATGAGCAGTGGCAGCCAGTCTACACAGAATTTACATTTACATATTTTTACCCACTGTGAAACATTCAGGGGTTACACACCAATATATTAGAACCTACTAATTTTTATGAGGTGAAAACCTTTTATACCACTGTGTGCTCACTGATGCCTTTTTCTGCCTTTTTTAATGTAGCTGTTGTTCAGGCTGGATACAGAGGTCTCAAAGCAAAAATGGAAGAAAAGGACCACCTTTTGCCCTCAGCAATGGAATACCAGTAGCATGCTGAGACCTTTGCTCACTGAAAGGGCATGCTCTCATACTGAGACTGAACACCTGCTACATTTTAATATTTTCTTTCCTCTCTGTGTGCAGTCATTTCAGAATATTAGACCAGATTTTCCTCTTCAAAAGGACTGGTGATTTACATAATGACCATTTAACTTAAAAAGCATTTATACCTGAGGATGTGTAACCTGTACAGAAATATAGTAAATTACTGTAATCTATTTAACTTTAAGTGTCTTCTTGTTGTGATAATTATTATTATACTGGAGCCAATGCCAGCAGTTTTTAGTGCAAGCTAATTAATTCCCTAGTTTTTTTGTCTATATCTGCCAGTCCGACTTTTCAAAAGACAATAAAGGCATTGTTCACTGTTTAAATCTGAACTAATTCTGAAATCTATGACAGCATTAACTAAAACTGCAACAGATGCAGTCAGTCTGAAAATCTCTCACACATGCTTTGCTCATGCCCATGTCTTGAAAACTTCCGGAAAGAAATCTTTGAAATGCTCTTAGAGATTAAAAACATTTCTATCCAGCTAAACGCTCCCTAAGCAATATTTGGGGTTGCTCCTCCAACACAGCTTTCTACCCTGAAGTTATATGTTGTTGCCTTTCTCCACTGACTGTGCCCCTCATTGTAATTAAATAGAAGTCTTCCATTCTGCCCTCTTATGCTTTGTGGGTCAATTATATCAAGATGAAGAAAACGAGGTGTATACTAAGAGGATTGTCAAACAAGTTTAGCATGAGGGCCTCTTCTTTCTTACAAGCAGAAATACATCTCTTACTTGTTCAACATCCCTGTGTAACACAGCTAACTTTATGATATTCTTCATTACCCCATACCATGAAAGAAATATAATAACTAGTACACTATAAAACACAATAATGCTATACAGTATATGGTGAGAGAAGTGTGAAATAAGTGATTTTGCCTCCTTAATCAATGCAGCGAGGACAGGTTTTTCAACACGTTTTTGGTAACACATAATCCCAACACATCTTTTTTTTAATATTATATTAGGTGTGTGTCAGTTCTCTTGTTGGCACTGCTTTACAGTGGCTCATTAACCAACTGTTTGGTAGGACACGATCTCAATCTTGTGGAAGGTGAAGGCTAGTGTAGCATGCCATGCAAATAAAGGGGTTTGTTCTCCATCTGGCCAGGGATACCTCTGGGAATATTGTGCGCCATGGAGACCAAATGGGTTTTGTATGTAAAGAGACAACACAATGCTTCCAAATTAGCTCACTATAATGCCAGTATCACATTCCTCTACTTTATGCAATAGACTAGAGGCAAACCAATTGTCCCACTGCCAAATAGCTCACTTTTAATACTGAAATATACCACTGAGTCGCACAAAACCCAATGAAAATGTGCTAATGGGCACAGGCACATGTAATGCAGATGAAAATTATATAACATTGTGAAATATTCAATTAATCTAAAAGTGTTACAGTCACATAATGTTTTTTGAATTGTTTGATCGTGAATTACAATCATGTTTGTTAAATTGCAAGAGTTTTTGTTATTACTCTTCAATTAATTAAAAATACAAATGTTGAAAATCTAAATTTTGAGTCATTTCAACCCATTAAAATTAAAATGTTAGAATGTTTTGAGCTCTTTTTATAGCTTTTATTATTATTTAATTTTGTCACTGACTTTACAAGCCAATGAATGGTCTGGTTCATCAATTCAATTATTGTGCACTTGAACTTGTACTAGTAAACTCATTTTTTGTGGCTTCAACATCAAAGCCTTTGTATGCTGCTAAATAAAATTTAATTGTACCTGCCAAAAATAGTTTTCGATAAAAAAAAAAAATTCCTGTAATTATTTACAGCTTTCTTACCTAGACAGCTGCCAGTGAATGGATCTTAGACCGACAGAAATACAGAGTTAGAGGACATGCAACCAAGGTCCGACATCACATTTAATTGTTCTCTGTCCAGCAAACTGAGCAAGGACGCCCAAATAAACTGTGTACAGGACACAGAATCTGCTGTAACACTTCTTGCACCATAATCTGTGCTAAGTGATGCTATGAGTTGTTTGTTTCATTTGTTATGGTTGTCGGCCAGTAACCCTCACCTCAACCCCTCTTTCCCATTTTCAGGTTGCTCTTCTATCAGTTTTGGCACTCCCCAGTGAGGCTCCTCATTAAGATGAAAGTGGAACATCTGTGCTGGTCAATCAAGACGACTTAGGCCTCCTGGCCAGAGCCTCAGCAAAGAGTCACTGTTAGGAAGAGTAAAAACTTACAGGAACCCTTTATAATCAAGAGAGGATAAGTGCTTCTCTTACATTTTCTTTCAAGAAGATCCTTTCAGCTGGCTGTGGTTTTATTCTGGCCTCCAGGTTCCCACAGTATACCTTTGTAGACAAAACTCATTTCCATTGTGAACGTGTTTTACAAATCCCTTTAATGCTACTCCCAGTAGGCAACTTCTAATAGCTGCCTTTTAGT
Organism: Ctenopoma multispine; assembly: GCA_034779795.1. Lineage (NCBI taxonomy): Eukaryota > Metazoa > Chordata > Actinopteri > Anabantiformes > Anabantidae > Ctenopoma > Ctenopoma multispine. The sequence goes on along the minus strand of JAUYWH010000007.1, from coordinate 8,922,637 downwards.
TCCTGTTGAACTGACGAACACTGAAGTTGCCACATCAACCTTTTTGTAAGAGTGATGTAGTCTAGTGAGGTGCCTTGGGAAAACTGTGTCCATGCACACAGTTTCATAACACATTTAGTTAGTAAGTCTGAGAAAACTGATCATTAGATGCACTGTTAATGTGCATATCTTTTATAAAAGAGCCTTGTGTAATGCCATCAGATGTTGTCTAGCAATAAAAAGCTTCACAGTGGCTATCAAAGACAATCATTGTTTCCAGAATAGCTTCATATTACTACTATACTACGTCTATTATAATAAGCACATTATTTGTAAATTTAACCCTAACCCTTTTCATTTTCAAGTTTTGTGACTCATCATTAATGAAAATTTTTTTTTTCAGTTTTATTCACTAGACCGGGAATAATACACCCAAATATTTTATTTGATATTTTGATTAAATTCTTGCTCTCTGCGGGGTTACAGGATAAACACAAACTAGTACCCAAACTATGGATTTTAAAGCATTTTCATAAACCAGAATAAAATGATTTACCCAAAGAAAATGTAAAGCTAAAACAATTAAACTAATCATTTCACTGTAAAACCGATACAAGCAAATGCATAAGAATTTCAGGTAACATCACCTGTGATGTACAAGTCAAATGAAAATAGGTCATCTTTAAAGTTCGACAAATAATGAAAATTATGCAAAGAAAAAGCTTAAGCAAAGAGGAGAACACTAGCAAGCAGCAAACCTTTAAACTTTAAAGACATATGTTTAACAGTAAAAAATATATATCAGAAAGAACATGACTAATTCAGAAAAGACTAAAAATGGCAAAGAGAACTTATGGATCTATTCATCAAAACTGTTGATTTAATTATGTGAAATGAAAGCTTCTGAAGAACAGCATTGAAATTCAGAACTATGGGGGCATGCACACAATGAATTATGAATTATATATAAAGTGCAACACAGAGCATCAGTCTGTATTTTTTAGTAAATACATTACAAATGGTTCAAATACGCAATCCAGGTCTTACCTTTACTGTAGGTGCATTACCAGGCTTTGACCAGGTGAAACAAAAGTATTGCAATGCATTGCACATGTCAAAAAATATTATTTCTTTATCTTCTCTCATCTTCATGATCAGTTATTTTAACAGAGATTATAACTAAAACTATATAATATAAAACTATGGTATAGAAATTAGTCTATACAATAAAACTAATGAAATCACTGGTGGAACTAACAATATTTTTTAGAAATTCAAAGTGGATCCAAAAATATTGTCTAAATAAAAACAAATGCTCTCTGCGGGGACAAACTAGCAACACTAATTTACTTAACATGCATGTCTACACTGCAGCTGCTTGCTAGCTGCTTATCGACATTCAGCTGTAACTAAAGAAAGCTGAAGTAAAAGTCTTACATCACCAGGGAAGAATGATATGTATAGGATTCATACTCCAGGCAGTCGCTGACTGCAAAAAAACTGCAACCAAGTATTCAAACTACCAAGTTATAATCATTTGAGTTTGTCCAAATCCATTGGATACTTACTAAATATATACACTGATTCTTGGTATATTTACACATATGCATTCTGTGCATGCTGGTTAAGATATCAGCTGAAATGATTCCGTGGTTTAACTCAAATAGAGGCATTAAAATATCAATATGTATAAAGCAAGGCAGTAGCTGGTTGGTAATATCGTCTCACCCTCTACCTCAACCTAGTCCTTATTTTTTAGATAATCCAGTGCCAATATGTAAAAACCACTGAAACGACACCATCACATGAGCCTCGTGCTTCAACTGCAGCCCAATAACATCGCTGCAAAATACACTCTAGGTCTAGACAACTGACGTATTCCATGACACAGCCTCAGTAGCAGCACACACTTTCATGTCTACCCTGAGGCATGTACCATGCTGCAGCTGCCATGATTTCCAGCCGTGCCTATGTATAAAAGCACACAGGGTTAGAATATGTACCATGAGGCATTTGTTTGTGGATGGATGATTGTGTGGTCATTGTGTTTACAGTTAGGTTTTGTATTTACTACTTAATATTCAGGTTTTTGGTTTTAATGCAATTTTATTTTTAGGCACATAAGGCAGTTGTGAGTATATATACATACTGTATTTTGTATTTATACATCTAAAGTGTATTTTACTGTCACCTCTACCACACACCATGCAAAGTACCAAATAAGCACAACTAAAAGCCATGAAAAGAATAGCTAATTAATGTTGATTTTATAACGAGTTAACCTTGATAATATTTACAGTGTGGTGTACATCTTGAGTGATGAGATGTGCTTATGGCAATAGATGTGGCAGACACTGACAGACAAATCAAAATTTAATTAGGCCTGGGAGTAGTGTAAGACCTATATAATTTTCTAGACAAATAGCCTACACTAAATGGTAAATAAGAAGTCTGTAAAAACGGTGTACTGGGATCAAGGCACGAGTTGTATAACCGCTCCATGTTTGTTGAGTAGTAACTATGTAGGATGGATTTATGATGAATAATAATGTAGAGTAGTGAGTCACAATGCTTGTGTGAAGTGAAAACGACCAAGCCCACGCAAAGCTCTTGGTGTAATGTATGCAGCCAGCACCTAATTTCCTATTCCTCTCCAAGGAAGCCTTCTAAAGCTCACCCAGCCACTCTATTTATATCTGGCAACATCTTTTCATCTTCACACTGATAGAGCCATTAGGTACAGCACAACCCTATAGCATCACAACCTGCACACTGATAAGTTTAAAAAGTTAAAAAAACAGTGTGGCATTTATCATTCCTCAGCTCAGTAGACGTGTATGTCTAAGTCATGTATGAATGTACAGTGTGTGGTTAATATTTCAGTTGGGGTGACGGTTTTGCTTCAAATTTTTTACATTTGCAGTAGTTTAATTCCACCTTTACAACAATTACACACCTACCGCAGTTAACAGTCTATTTTGCAGTTCTGTATCCTGTTTTTTTCAACTGCTCTTTGCTGGGAAGGTTTTGTTGCTCTACCTTCAGCATTAAAATACTTCAGAGTATTTCTATTGGATTCAAGTCAGACGGCATACTTAACCAGGTCAACTATTTCACTTCCTTCTACTTTAAAAACTCTTGTGTGATTTTAGCAATGTGTTTGGATCATTGTCATGTTAGAAACCACCTCTCCTGACAAGCTGAGTCTCAACAAGCTGTTGAGACTGAGAGTCATCTTTTCATTCATAGAGCTATCTACAAATGTCATCTTCCCAAAACCTTTTACATCATGCAGCCAGATTTCAGCACACTTTCACCTCCACGTTCCATGGTCAGCAATGTGCAGTCACTTGTCCATGCCAAGCACGATGAACCCATTTGATCCAAACAAATTTATTTATGTTTCATCTGACCGAAGAATGTGCTGCCAATACTCATCAGGCTTCTTGTCATGTTCGTTGGCAAAGCTTAATCTTGGAGTTTTGTGAGCAATGTTTTTCTTCTTGGATGCTGTAGAGGTTAACTTAATGCAGTGTCCTTCACACTGTCTGATCAGTCACTGAAACACCAATTTCCACATATAATCCCTGTGCCAAGTCAGAAGCAATTACTCGTCTGTTTTTAGTGCAAGAATGAAGTCAAAGAATTGTGAATTGCAATTTTTCAAGGAATGTGCCTTCTGTTATTGGAGGTATGGCTTTTCTTGCCATCTAACCACTGCTGCAGTTGTGCTTTGGCTTATGCTCAGTAGCTAACTGGCGCTCTTGTATATTCTTCCGTCTTTATAAAGTCGCAAAGTCTGGTTTCTTCCTTGTTCAGACAATTGCTCACCATGTCTATTGATGCTGCATCAGACACAACCCAGAGAAAAACTGCGAAAGCTTTTCTTTTCTTTTTATAACCTTATTGGTTAAACAATTAGCCCCAACTGTAAATTATGTGCTCAGTTGTAGTGTATCTAACCTGTTTGCTTTTAATTATACAGTATATATGATTAAATACAGTTCAACATTTAGATTGACTACTTTAGTGTTAGTGTAACTAATAATTATGGTACCACTGCCCTGCCTTAAAGTGAGTTCATTTCTTGTAACTTTAACATGTTAACTTTAACATGCATAGTTTGACTTATTTCGATAGTTAATGAGTGAAACTAAGACAAAAAACAATAGATTTAGAAATTGGCTGCGATAGTGCGTCAAATGTACAGTGATAAATGCTGATGAGTCCCCAGAGACAAACAGGATGTAGCATTAATAGTGTTCTGTAGACTCATTGTTTTTCTTTTTAAATAAATAAATAATTATTTAACTGAACAAAATGCTGATTGTTGATTTTACTCCAGGTCTTGGCCCAGTCCTGCAGTGTACAGTTTCTATAAATTATGATGTATCAGGGGGCAGTATGTAATGCATACACACTGAGGATATAGGATATATATGATGTACTACAGCAACTGATTCACAATCTATTATAACGAGAACAACCTAGTCATTGCTGGGTCACAAGTCTTATTTAATTAATACATTGAGACAAAATCAAACCACATAAGGCAGCAGGAAAATTCTTCTTGTAAGGAGTAAAACAAACTAATAGACACCTTTGCCTGTTTTTTAAACATTATTTGCAAAAGAATATGCTGGAAAACACGAATAAATATAAAAAATGTGTTAAAGTCAGTATAACACCAACAAACGAAAGAAAGTTGGTGTTCTTCATTATGCTCATCACCTTCTGTAACTAAAAATAAAAGTCTTACTCTTGTGTGTGAATCTATCAATCAAAATAATCAAAATTGTTGGTACGGTATATAACATGTTTTTCAGTGTCGGATATAAAGCTCAAAATATTCACAACTGTCTCTAAATTGTGATACAATAACTTGTGGAAACAACTTCACAGACTAAGAACAAAGAATGCTTACTCAACCATGACATGAATACTTTTTTCTTGTTAGACATTTTTGATCAGTGATTAAACTTTTATGACTTATAAATTGCAATTTTTACCAAAGGTACTTAAACAGCACTTAAACTGAGTATCTACATACTTTAACTTATTGCACAGAATTATATAGGTACACTAAAACATTAGTATGAGGCTGTGGCGATATGCTCACTCACCAGCTGGGCATCTGCAGGAGGCTGTTCCATTCGAGCGTGGCAGGCAGGTGGAGTTGTGCAGGCAGGGATTGTGGAGGGGTTTGCAGGGGTCATAAGCCTGGTTGCACAAGGGGCCACTGAAAAAAGGGGGACAGGTGCAGGAGAACTCCCCGGGTACGTCTGACTCCTGACACTGAGCTCCATTTAGACAGGGCCCAGAATCACACTCATTCACATCCTCTGAACAGTCCACACCTGTCCAGCCCGGTGAGCACAAACACCTTGGATACACCAGAGAGGAGATGTGCTGTGGTGAGGTCACTTTGGCATATATAAAAATGAATGCTACATAAATAAACAGTTATTTAAATTAAGACGTTATTTAGTAGTAGTAGTAGGTTAGTTCTCTGTGACAACCATGCTAAACATTGCAGAACTGTGCTGCAAACAAACTAGCAGAGGGTGAACACTGTGTTCTATTCAAATGATCTGCAGGACACATTCAGGTGCACAGTTTTACACTACATGTATCGGCACTGCACTCCTGGATCTTTGTGAGAGCCAGTGCAGGGAATTTTCAGGTTAATTGCACCACTGGTCAGAGCAGTTTTTAATTCTGCATGGTTGAATGTAGGACACATGAGGTTAGAACACTGAGTGGGGATTAAATGGAAATGTATGTATTCTGCACACAGTCAGAGAGAGATGGAGACAGAGAAACGGAGTGAACCAGAATGTGTGCGAGTCTGAGGTATCTGCTCTTAAAGCAGGTGAATATTCCACTTGGTGGCAGTGGGTACCCAAGCACTGCCAACCCCTCCACCTTGCATTTCTTTCTATCTCCAACTTTTCCACCTGAAGCAGTTTTACGTCTCCCCAGCGAGAGGGGAGGGGGCATTAGTTGAAGCAGATACACCAGATTTTTCCTCCAATGAGTCACAGATCCCCTGAAACCTTTCCATGCTGTGAGCCATTGATTGACTCATTTGTTTTACCTGCCATCTGCAATTCATTATCTCTGCTGCTAGTAGAAGGACATATTGCTATCTCTGAACAGCTTCTTTTTCTGCATTTATTAAGTGACTGATGCACCTCGTGAGGACGGTGCCCTCGAGCCAGCTCACACACCTACTTGTAGCTGTTGAGGAGGTCTGTGCAGGTGGCGTTGTTGTTGCAGGGCTGTGATAAACATTCATCAATTTCTTGTTGGCAGTACTCCCCCTCCCAGCCAGAGTGACACACACACTCATAACTCTGCAAAACAAAATAGGAAACACTATTAGATTAACATGGAAATATAGTGGCACCTTAAATCTGCACTTGTCTTGGTATAGTAATTTAAAGTAGAGTTTAGTATTTACAGTGGCAACCCACACCAGTAAAATATAACAAAAAGTACTGTATGCACATTTATTAGTTTATATTTGTTGCACATCAATCAACGTTACTGTAAATGTGACAAGAAGCCGGGCAGGCAAGACCAGACAACACAAGCTCAAACTAACTAGGTGTGATGGCAGGTCTTGTTGCTTCTTAGCCACCTTTTGAAGTTACATGTAAAGGAATAACAAGCGTCCCTGTGCTGCACATTTGGTGGGAGGATGTCCCAGAACTGGGCAGTTCTAATTGTAAATGCTGTCTGGCAAAAGGATGTTTTCCTCACTGGGACAGTAATGTTCCCTTTTAACCTAGATCTAGTTAATCTGTGCCTGACATTCTTCTGACATATAAATGTATTAAGTGGGGGAGGTGCTAAACTAGTCAACGTTTTGTATATCAGACAAGCATTATGGAAATTAATAAGGTTTTCCCAGCACAGAAAACCATATTTAGGGAGTACATTACAGTGATGACAGCTACGGTTAGGTTTATTATTCAGAACCTTAAGAGCTTGGTTATATACAAACTGTGCAGGCTTTGTTGTATCATGGTAAGAGACCAAGGGGTTACACAGTATGTTATGTGTGATAAAATCACCTGTTCAATCTAATGTAATCTAAAAGAACAACTCTGCCCCGAAACGTTATAATGTCTCTTTTGTTGAAATTGTCAGAAAGATGATAATACTGCCATATGAGGTCAAAGTGGGTGGTGGAGTTGTACTATGGTCACATTTTTTCCAATAAATCTGTAATTCTTTAGGTTGAACTTTGAACTGGAACAAGATATTTATTGAAGTAAAGAGTTTAATCTAAACAAAACTGCAAACCACTTGTAACCTCTCACCTGCCAGAAAGGCAAAATGCTGTTGGGTCAGACCACTTGCTCCTTTAGTGAAAAACATCCAGTACAAACAGGTTTTCTTTTTCCCACATTAAGATGCAAGTAGGAATACGAGAGCCAATATGAGAGAGATTTCTGCTCCAGAAATCTGTTTAAACTGTGAAAGAATCATGCTTTTCTTACATTTTACTGCTATGCAGATGTATTCCTTCTACCACCCACCCGCTGGATAATATGCAAGCCTGTTTTTTTCCAGCGCCATTCAAGGTATATGGTACAAGTCTTTATTATTAAGCATACAATATCACCACTGCATATTTTGTGTGGAAAATAATTTTTTGCATTTTTAATTTGTTGGGGTTTCTCTCAACAGTCAATCAATATGTTCTTTCTAATGTACTAAACACACTTATATATAGCTTCACCTTGTTAATCATTTTTATTTATTTTTTATCTCCTCCATTCGGAGCAATATATAGATTATTTGTCCATAATTTCATCATTGCCATTTGCATTAGGAATATTCTTGCACAGGAAGTGAATGGTTCATTGTCTGTTACATTCCAATGTACCTGTTTAATTTAAATTCCTCGTTACATACAGGATAAACATACCCATAGGGTCAAGGTTTTTTCAGGATTCTGTACAGCCAACATCCTGTCTAAAGGTCCTGGGTGTTGCTGGTTGAATCCATGCTAATATGAATTTCATATACTGGAGGGAAGACGTTAAACTTTGTCTGATAAAATTTGTACACCGTGGGCCCTATGGTGGTTGGGGGGGAAAATGCAGTCATCTTATGATAAATTAGATACCTCCAGGAGACTACAATTCCTTACCCCTGGCAATAGAATATAATCTCATTTTTGCTGCTAAGTCACCTTCAGGGACTGCAATTCTCAAAAATAAGCTAAATCTCTGTGGGACACAGTGTACAGAGAGAGGAATAGGTGCACTGTAAACAAGACTATGTGAAGGGGGTTTCTAAAACCTGTCGCTATTTGAATAATGAGTTGAGAAACAGAACAGTGAGAGTAGAAAAATATTGGTTGAAAACTAATTTTATTTTATTCTATTCCTTATATCAAAACCCTGTTCCTTTCTTCTGCAGTGTCCTTTTGTCTTTGGATTTGGAGTATGTAGTTTATCCAAGAAATTTACATTCAAATGCTTTAACTAGGATTCTGTGCTGGGATAGTTTTGAATCCTTTTGACTATTTCATAATATAGTGAGAAAAAATGAGCATTTGTCCTTCACCCATTCTGTGATTGCTAAACTTTCCTTAAAGCAATGTGACTTAATAACCACAAAATAACATACTTATTCCTTTCTAGCGGTGCTTGTGAATACTAGGAATTTACTAATGAAGACCTAAGGTGTTTTTTTTTTGTTTTTTTTTTACATAAATATCCATAATAAGTGAGTGCATAGAAAATGTAATAAATTTTCCCCACACACTGGAATACAACATGTTGACTTCTTTGCTAAACCAAACATCAACATTTCAATAAATTAATCTGAAGTAATTCTGACAAAATGTACCACTGGAAAAAAATCTGATCATTATTGAGAATTTGTTATGAAGAAAAGTTTAAACGTTTTAAAATTCCTCTCCTAATTATGTGGCCAGTCCTGGACTTAGAGTCACAACCAAAACACAATGTTAAGTGTAATTTTCCTGACACACGTAAAAATTTCCAAGACCACAAACTTATTTTGAACCTAAGCATTAGGCGTTGAGTATACCAGAGGTTATCTGTCTTTGTCAAGAAAAAAAAACCCAAAGACCTTATCTATGATACATCTGTTTCACTACTGCAATCTGTTAGCAAATAAGCAGCTGTTGGAAAACGGCCCCTGGTACTCATTGCACAGTTTGTGAGCAGCACGCAGCTCCCAAGGCCTTTTTGCAGCTGCAACAGATCAATGTTATTGTCTTAAAAAACACTTGAATAACTACAGAAGTAGAGCTACGCCCTGCAAAAAGGGTCTTAAGATGTTCCTTTAAACCCAAGTGTATGTATCTGTATAAACAGACAGTGCAGAAGGACCAGCACACTTGGAATAACATGCACTGTGAAGAAGTCATTTAGAAAATCCCTTGCCAGTCTTGTTTATCCTAAATATCCTGCCCCAGTAGTTCAGTGCATACTCAGCTATACTTAGCCTAGCTTTGACTCTGTAAGCTGAGGCTAATCAGCAGTACTGTAAGAGTAGTGTACTTTTCAGAAAGAGAAAAAAAAACATGTTGTATGATTGGCTTTGACATCTAACACAAGCTTTTATAATTACCCATCTATGCCTACACACGATTTACAGATAAGGAACACTCTGCTACCAACAAAGGAAAATATACTGGGTTGGTGAATGTATGTTGCTGAATTGCTATACAAACCAATACAATATCAACAATTGTCCTTCCTAAAGTATAAAGTATGTTTTATTATTTATATATTAATCAATGTTGTGGAAAAAAAGGTAGACACTTTAAAAACCCATATTTTTTATAAGAATAGTTTTATAATATATGGACTTTTCCATATTAAACTCACAGCCAACAAGGTATAGATGGCATCATTTATATAACTTTTATATTAGTGGATACAATAATGTAGAACAACTGCATATTTGCTGTTTCTATCTATTTAACTCAGACATCTGAAAATTGTGGTATTTCCTCATGCTGAACAAATTTTTCAACACAACCAAAAAAATCTGCTTAATTTGCCTATAATACATAAAACTGATCATTTTTCACCTGTAATAGGTCCCAAAAGCATGTAACTATACTGTGCCCCACCATTCATATTATTCCACAGTTGTTCCAAAGATAATAGGAAGTACATGATACAGGCCTGTTAATATTTTTTTGCGTTTTTTCAATGAATTGCCAACTGTAGTGATTTACAGGTCGGTGGACCCTTTCAAAGCCTTGTATAATGCTGTTATATAACTCCCCTATAATGCCAAACAAAAAAAATGTGTCTACTTACCAGATGGAGGTCCTTACAAATCGAGTTGGTACTGCATAGGCTGTTCACACAGTCATCAATGTCTTGCTCACATCTCAGCCCAGCATAACCAGGATTGCAAAGGCAGTAAAAGCCGTCCACAACTGAAAGAACAGCAGAACAGCAGAACAGCAGGACAGTTACAGCACCTTGCATCATAAATTAATTCACTCATCTCTCAATAGGACCCACACATATAAACAGGTAAATGCTGATTAAGAGCAGAAAGCATAATTATCCTCTGTCATTATTTTTTTAAATGGTTATGGTAATTAAAATAAGTGTCTTCTTCTCTATCAGTCAAACCTGTTGCAGCTAAATATATGTGACAGGTCACCTCACTGTGCATCAGGCTGACACTATAACCATTTTTAAATGAACCTCTCTGCAATGACCATTGACTCCTCTTCTCTCCTACCACTTTTTTTTTCATCCACAATCTGCTCCACTCTTTCTTAGTGGAAGCCTGAAAGCCTTGTCATTTGTTTCTACCCTCTCAACACACAGTCAATTAGTGGAATAGGCAGCACAACACAGGGAGAGGGCGCATTTTAGGGCCATACTTAATTTAGATGTTACAAATGTGCCAATTTCTTCCATCAGAAGTTAGAATCTCCCATGTCTAATAAAGTATTCCTTCCTCTCTTTAATTATTAATGACGTTAAAGAGGGATGCATCATTCTGTTTCTCCAGCACAACACTGGTGTACGGGCAGCCACTGACAGGGGTAATTGCAGTTCTTACAGGAGTGAATTTATTACTTCCCTAGTCAGGGTCCCAGGATTCTTCATTATCCCAAAGATTTACCACGTAATCTATGCTGTCACTCTGTCTTGGTGCGTGTAGCTGCTATTACTCTCATTAAATGCTTTAGGTCTGGGGTGGCAGCAGCATTACTCATCTCCGCCACTGTGGCTATGCAGTGCTCTCCCTGGTGGCTGGCTGGCTGCTGCTGAGCGCCGGCCAGTAGGTCCTAGAGGGCTGCCTCACTAACCTAAGGTGAACTGGCTGCATTCAAGATTAGTCAAGACAGCTGGCTGAGGTCTACTGCAGCACAGTGAAGGATAGGATGCTCTTAGAAAGTGATCCACTGCCATCACTGTTTTGTTCCAGCGTAAGGCTGCTGAAACAACATGGGCAGGAATTCAGAAATGTCACAAATGCTAGAAGGTAATACTAAAGCACAAATATTTGTTTCTGATGAAGCTACTGTGTTTTAAGGCTGCACAACAGTTGCACAATTTAGTGTATTTTAAAACAATTAATGTATCTGTAATGTGAAGTTTCTAATTTTTGCCCTTCATAGTAAAAGTATAAATTATTAACCAAATGTGGAACAATCGCTGACCAACTGGTGTCAAGAAATTCAGCTGCTTAATAAAATCTGTGACTGTTACTTTGATCAATTAGCTGTTAATATCTTATGCTAGTGAGGGAGTGCACCGCAGTCATTTTTGTAGGATATCCACAGGGATACAGACAATATTCTGCACTGAGCTCTGGTTACATTAATTTTGTCATTTATCATCATATTGCACAAATTGATTTTCTTTTACATTTGCGGTAAACTAATGTAGCCTCCTCCAGCAGACACATAAGATGGAATAACAACATTCTCATAAAATTATTAGCTGTAATGGTCCCCCATATGAAAACTTCCTGTCAGGCTGCAAGTGAACAAAACAAAATGTGACACATTCACTGCATGTGTACAGTATGTGCAGAGCTTTGCTTCCATTTTCTGTCCCTGTTATTAAGCGTGTTGGCAAGATAGCCCGTTTCTTACCATCATAGCAGAAGCCATGAAAACAGGGGCTGGAGCTGCACTCATCCACATTGATTTCACAGCGGGGGCCAGTGAAGCCCCGGCGACAGTGACAGCGGAAACCCAAAGGGAAATGGTCCTGATCCAACTCCTCCACACACACTGCACCATTCTCGCAGGGATTACTGGCCTCACAGGGTAAGAACTCACAATTGTGACCTGCAGTGAGGTAAAATATAGCACATGAAGTGAGTACCATCCAACGGACAGAAATCTGGGTAATACAATGGAACTATATGCCAGGGGATATTAAAGATTAAAGTTTTATTGTGTCCTTCCTTGGACAAGTCCCTGTGGTAGATCACATGCTGTGTCAAGCCTAGTCATTAAACAAACAACCCGACAGGAAAAAAAACCTGAAAAGTGCACTGCTTCATATGATCCACACTTCTTTTTGTTGTGGTTTTGGTTGTTTTTGTATAAAATCACAGTTTTTAGAAACGGTATCTTGTTAATTTTCTTCTCCTTCTATTTGCAGATATGCATTATCAGAGGTTTAATATTAGAAATGCATGATGTTATTACAGCGTGCATTAAATAACAAATGATATAAAAGGCTTGTGACAAAACAATTACCAAACAATTCCACAAAAACACTTTTCATATTTTAAAATTTAGGAAAGTTACAAGATACAAACCAAGAAAGAACAAGAAAAACAGAAAGAATATCCATATATAGGCACAACAAAGTGCAGAACATTAATCTGGCCTTTCTCATTAAACGACAAATGAAAATGAACAATGTGAAAATGCAGAATGAACACACACCATTAGACATAAAATGGTGGCTATGTGTTCTACCTCTAACAGTCACATAAATGGAAAATGGTGAGAAAAATTCAGTGCTGTAAAATGCTTAAATTAAAGTATATGTGAGGCGCACATTGGTTTTTGTAGCCACATTTAGTCACAGACCCATTCAGTTATTTAAGAATCCAGCAAGTTCAGAAAGTTTAGTTACTGCTTAGTCAGATTATTAAGCAGAAGATTGGTGCAACTTCTGAAATTTCTCTGACCCTAAATAATAACTTGCCAGTTATTTGGTAGGCAGTGCCGCCTTTCATTCACATTTTCTTAGTGGAGCTGGTTCATGATCAGGGAGTAGCTACTTTCTTTGGGAAATAAGTGGCAACACTATTACTGACAAACACAAAATGCTTTCAAAGTACTTAACTGGTCATTGTATAAGAATGGAGTGATATTTACGGTCCATGAAGCAATATTTTGATATAAACACTGAATAAAATAAATCTCTGTGGTGTTGCGAGGGTTGCCAGAGCTGCCAGTCTCATTGAGAATCAAGAACCCACTTCACAGCTGTTTGCAGCTTGCAGTTTTCTGGGGGGTTTTTTGCTGCTCAGTCCCAGCAGCTCACATAAACTCCTGCACTGGCATAAAACAGAATGTCTACTTCAGATTCATCTATTTTAGTATTATTTTCTGCAGTAGTTTGCAGTCACTGCAGTCACACTGAGTAACAACATATGCATGAACGTATTAAACCTGGTTAAAAAGTGGTGGCAAGCTTGTGCATGAAATCAAACAAGGCAAAAATAATTTCTATTTGCTTTAGACACACTTTGATCCTCAAAAGAGTGGTCTTTAATGCAGGAGATGAACAATTTGGCACAAACCAAAGCATCTGCTTTAGTAAGAGGTAACAGGGAGGAGGGCGTTCTTGCAGCCTGATCAAAAAGCAGCCTCTCAGTGAAACTACCCCGAATCAACATAAGGTGGAAAAAAAGAAAAAAGAAAAAAAGAAATTAAAGTTGTTAGACTCTTAGATCACTGGCACTCTGAGGCAGAGTCTTTCAGGGTATGCTTGTCTTATCAACTGTGGCTCCTTTTGCTTTCTGTAGTCCTTGAATTGGAGTTGAACACTTCCATTTTAATTTTCATCATCTTTCTCTTTAAGCTGTCAGCGTGTCTTTAAAGTCACTTTTTTTAATTCCTTGTGCCTTTTTCCAGGAGTCATTTCCTCCTGGCCACTCTACTGCAAAGCCTGTGTTTGCAAAGTGGTGCCCTGACTGTTGTCCTTCCAGAAAGATCTCACTGCCAACAAGCTCATTAGATCTGTCAGATTGGTCTTGGGTTTTGACCAAGGCCTGTCTTGACTGGTTCTTTGGTCTGTTTATCTGGCAAAAAGAATATTTTGCTACATTTCTTAATGATGGGGCCTTTTGTCCTCTCATGAAATCTCACTACTACAATTTTCTCTGCTTCCAGTTTTGTAGATTTCATGATAGAATATTCTACAACTGCAAACACCTGGTATTTGGTTGTCAATCACATCTAGCACATCGCAACATTTATTAATATGGGACATAAACATGTTGGACTAAGTTCACAGCACCATGAACAATTTGGCCATTTAAGATTTTTATATTTGCAGAGTAGTGCCAACAACATCCTAAACTATTTTTCATGTTTTTTTTTGGTTTAATCTTTCTTTGTGTCTTTGGGTTACGTGAAAGAGGCTCATAATATAATATATTATTATAGTATGTAATAGTATATATAGATATACAGTAGTTTTACTACTGTCATGATTATCAATAATAATAATAATGCTAATAATAGGTAATTAAGAAAATACTGAACATTTACAATTAAAGTAACATGCGAAAACAAAGCTTTATCACATATTTAAGCACCGTGTTAAGTTATTAAAGCAGATACTTGGCTTTGACTACGATTAGTGATAATTCATTGAGCCTGGTTATAGCTTCTAACTATATTTTCCTCTGTTATGAGATAAAAACTGTGAGTCATTACCTCACATCACCCATCAGAAGTTCCTCCATTACTATACACTGATAGTTCTTTGGTAACATTAGCATTATTCTCTGACTAAATGATGGACGTCGCTTGCGTGGAAGAGGCACTTATCATAACTTACATCTCACATTTCTTTATTTACAAATGAAGATGTACTGATTTTGTTGAGACATGTAGAGTGAGTTCAGAAAGGTGAAAATTATAGTATGTGAAGTTAATTAACTTTGCTTTTTGTCACTATTCCCTCAATCCTTGCTCATTACCTTTAAATGGAGCCACACACTGGCAGAAGTAATTACCAGGCTGGTCAATGCAAGTGGCTCCATTCTTGCAGGGAGATGAAGCACACTCATCAATGTCAAGTTCACACTTTGTACCTTTGACAGAAAAGAACACAGATAAACATGTTATATAGAAGAGTCACTGACATGAAGATCTGTCAGTTAAAGATCAGTCTAAATTACAATCTGTCTAAATCACATAATACGCCACTGTAGGTTCTGAAAGTTAAATAAGAAGAGAAGCTAGCATTTCTCCCTTAGTATTGTTGTCTATACTACAGGATTGTTGTCATCACTTTAGATCAACCAAATCATTTCATTACAGGAGTTGAATGTATAAGATAAACAACATGAACATGAACTAATTCTGTTACTGTTTTTTTTTTTGTTTTTTTTTTGAAAATTACTTGTTTTGCAAGATGCCGACCTTAATATCAAGCACACAGAAAGCTGATGATAGTGCACTGGAGCGCTGAATACAGCTATAATGCCTGAGGGGATTCCCTATGGTGCTGTAGCAAGGTATGAAACAGCAAAGAACACCCTCACAGCAAGACCTCCATTCAGATATCATTTCTGAAAATTAAAAAAAAGAAGTTTTCTTCAACATATTATTCAAAGAAAGTTTCACAAAGCAGCTGCTTTGTGATATTAAGCTTCAGCACTCGAGTCAGTTTTATTGTTTGCAGCGTACTCGGAATTTTGCTATGTAAGAATTACATGCAGTTAGGAAAACAGTTCAGAGTTATTGTGTTAGACTTTTCTCCATTCTGTGCTGCAGCTTTATACATTATCTTTGTTTTAATCTAGAGTCCTGGTTCAATTTTGTATTCTTGACAGTTTGCACATGCAGGGAAATAAGAATTCTGCAAAATATCAAATTGTGTGTATAATAAAGTATAAAACTACTTTAGTGTCTATTCTTATGAGGAGCTGCAGATCGCTGCTGTACTGAAATGTGTAATTTCTGAATGATACTGTGATTGTCTGAATGTGTCATTTTAATTGGTGTCAAAAACACTATTTAATAATTTCGAAATGTAGGTCGGTGTATCTACATTCTTGACACTTGCGTATATTGGTGAGGCAGCAGTGTGATTCTTAGTTATCTGGAAATATGTTGCTACTGCTAATTTGGAAATGATAGTATGTTAATGTGCAGGGTGTAAACACAGACTGTAATATATTGTAGTTGAGTACATGAGCCATGCGATGTCTTTGTATTGTAATGTTTCGTATTTCTTAAAAGTCCAAGAACTGTATTTCGTGCACCATTATAAATTTACTTTACTTTGCTTGGCAGGCGCTTTTATCCATTTATATATATATATATATTTGAATACAATACAAAAACAGGTACTGAATATTTCATATCAATTGTAAGTTATATACAGCATTTAATTCATGTGAAGTCATCAAGTGATGATACCAAACGCACTCACTAACCTGTAAAGCCAGGCATACAGACACATCCATAGCCATAAACAAGGTCAACACATGTGGCATTGTGCAGACAGGGCGAGGACACGCATTCATCTATGTTGAGTTCGCAGTAGTAACCTGTAAAATCATTTAACAGTTTTTGTGGTCATAAAGAACATTGCTGTACTGCAGCTTTGATGTGTAACATTTTATGACTCATGCTTACTTTGCCTCAACATAATAAAATATTTTACATTTGACTTAAAGCCTCTTCATGTAGAACTTCAAATATGATGAGCACTGACACCTTGAATCCCTTGGTTGCAGCATTTGACAGTTGTCACAAAAATTAAGTGAACCAAACAATTTATATGCATAATGCAAAACATGGAATAAACACAGTTTTACTGTTACACTAGCAATGATAAACTCACGTTCATATTTTTTGAAATTTTAAAACATGTTGATCTTTTAAAAGCTAAACAACTGTACTGTTCATGTAATATAGAATAGAGTTTATCCTCTTACTGTTTGCTTCCTAATTAGGTTTCTTTGAAAAAGCAGATCAGCTGCACACAAACCAAGCTGCAAGATGATGCTTTGCGATGTGTTACCTTTTTTTTTTTTTCCATCTGTAAGCTTTGGAGGAGGTTGTTACATAGTGTGAAATGCCAGTGTGAGAAAAGGCCTCTGAATTAGTGCATTACATGTAATCACAGAGTACCATTTGTGCTGCTCTTGTAACATTTTAAGAGATGGAGCTTGTTTTATGACCTACAGCGACCTTCTGTAATCACTTCCCATGTGACCTAAACGTTAGAGTGAGCTAAGTGTTAATACTGATGTGATTTAAATTTTTTCAACACAAAGGACACTTAAAGATTTTGAAAACATTTTTTGAGGATTTTGGTCACTGTTCTACTTTATCTTCTTTACATTGTCATTATTTGTACCGGTGCACGTTATATTCAACAGACCGGGCTATTACAATACTCTCCTCTGTTGGTTTAGCCAAAAAGAAAGTTATAAATCAGTTACAACTGATGCACAACTCTGCTGCCAAATTGCTGACCAGAGACATTTACACATTACACTTGTTTTAAAGTCCTTACATTGTTTGCCTGTCTGTTTCTGTATTGATTCTGAAATTCTTTGACTTGTTTTTAGCACTTCATGGATTTGCACCAGCTACTTTGTTTGACATGTTTTCAGTGGATGAACCTGAACGACCTCTCAGATCCTCTGGCACAGTCTTGTAGTTGTTTCTAAAGTGCAGGACAAAAACTTTTGGTGAGGCAGCTTTTCGTTTTTAGGCTCCACACCGCTGGAACACTCTGCCTGAGGAACTGAGGGTAAGTGTTGATGCTTTCAAACTCCACTTCGGCCTGGCTTTTGATTAGACTGTTGGTCCGTATTTATTCCTTTTAATATTTTATTTCACCCATCTATAATGCATCATCTTTTATTTCTTTTATCTGTTTTACTTTAATCTATTTTATGTTTTTTTTACTTTTAACACTCACTGTTCTCAAATAGTTTCTTCTGTCTTGTTATCACCTTGTCAGTCATATACACAGCACTTTGAATTGCACGACTCCGCATGAGAGGTGTTATACAAATACAATCTGACTGATTGATCGCGTGCTATGGCATGTGTGGTTGTTCCACACTTTATGTGGAGCAGCTGACTGGCGTGGAAATATAAAGTGATCACTTGAAAGCAGACTGTGAATGATGCATCACAATCCAGAACGTGCTGTACAGAGAGATACGTTTATAACAGGTGCGTGGACACATAACGTGATAATGTACAGTAATTTAATGCTTGGATGAAACATGACTAGAACACATTTCTACACGTGTGGATGATATTATGTTGGAATATCTCACAGAACAGTTAAATTGCAACATTAAAATGAGCAACTGAGTTTGCATTATGCAAACAAACAAGTACCTGTGATTCCAAGAGGACACTGGCAGCTGAATGAGTTGAGCTCATCAGTGCAGGAGCCTCCATTTTGACAAGGCTGGCTGAGACATTCATTCACTTCAATCTCACAGTTATTTCCTAAGAAAGTATAAAAAGGCGAACGACATGTTGACACATTGCTTCTGCGAACAAAATGGCACTAACTCACAAAGAATGACTTCAAGATAGCTTTCACTTACCAATAAATCCAGGTGCACAGAAGCAATTGTAGCCATTCAGAGTGTCTTTACAAATGCTCAGGACTCCACACGGCTGTTTGTCACAATCGTCAATATTTATCTCACAAAACTGGCCCGTTAAACCTGCAGAGAGGACATGATGTTCAAAAGGATTTCTTCATTTCAGATAACCTTTAACGTTATCCCTGTAGGCTGTTATCCAACCCTGCTTAGTAGATATCTCTAATAATGGTCACACAGTTAGCCCTCAATCATGGTTGCTCCAAATATTAGGGAGCAAGCAGAAACTGTGTTGATTTTCTTCTGTCTTCCCTTCTAATGAACAAGCAAATGAAAAAAAAATTCACCGTACAATGACTGTATTATTAATTAATGAGATAAGTAGAGAAATTCACAGAACCCATGAATGTATTCAGGCTGAAACCACTTTTGACCAATTAGTTAACAATCAAATGATTCATAAACCGTAATTAAAATAATGACTAAAGTAATTAAAAGATCCCCTGTGGAGCTGTTGACCACCAGTAACGCCAAGTAGCAAAGTTTTTTGCAAATGACTCAGTTTTGTTTGGATTTCATGTAGAACGACTCGTACACGCAAGCATGCAGGCAACATGATACATGTGTCTCTGCTAACATTTTCTCACTATTTCACTGTTGAGTTAGCAGCAGTAATGTGTCATATAGCAATAAACCCACAAAGGCAAGACAGAAGAAGACTTGTGCATATCGTATTTTGATGCAGGTTATACAAAATAAAAATAAAAATAAGAAATGGGTTTTGTACTTTTTTTGTATGTAAATAGGTTCAGCTTACTAAGTTTCAACAAAGCACTCTTCAGAAATACTGAATGTGATTAAATATTTAGCAAGCATAGGCACAAAAAGATACTGTAGTTACATGTAAAAGTATGTGATGGAGGGTACACTAATTAATAAGTATTTTCTATGCAATTAGGCAAAAAAGAAAGGCATACTGTGTAAATGTCCTTTCATATTTTACAGTGAATTACTATGGCCTTCCTTAATGAAATAAAATTATATTTATTATCTGTAATTTCTTTTTTTTAAATCTAATCAGTTAATATTAGGAACTCCCTGCTACATACAGTAAGACTAAAATAATATCTACTGTCAGTACTTTCCTTTAATAGTAAGCCATTCCTTTGATAAAATACCAAAAAAGAGCCATGGATCCATTCAAAGCATCATCACTGTTTTGAAGTCAGCTCACAACCTGATGAACTGAGCCCTAACGTGCACATTTCATAAGGCTGCTACATGTTGTTGCTTAAGGCTGAAGAGATTAGACTCCCACAGAGAAGGAAGCTGAACAAGTGAAAGCATCAAACCACGAGAGTGTCTGCTATGTACATCATTCATTTTGGGGAATTGCCTCCATTTGAAACAAGCCCCTGCTGGATAGTGAACCCACCTGGTAAGCAATCACACTTGAACCCCCTTGATAGACCTACACACACTGAGCCATGTTGACACAGGCCTTCAACACAGTGGTTTATAAGTGATGTGCAGTGCATCCCAGTATACCCGTGTTGACACACACATCTATAAGTATTTGCCAGTTCTTCACAGAAGAGAGTCCCATCGGGGTCGCAGGGATTTGACAAACATTGGTCCACAGATGAGGAGCAGTCATTGCCATGATATCCTGTAAGAAGGGGGATCAAAGAAGTGACTGATGGACTATGCTGTTTACAGTGTCCTCCCGTTTTTCCACGTCTGGCAGACATCATGGATTGTAATTTCACATAATGCTGTCACTGCCAGTGTTTTTACTCCCTGCTGATTTACATATTTTAAGCAGCCAGAGCATAAAGCACAAAAACCAAGCAGGGATTTCAGTATCTGTACATAACCTACAAAGTACACAACCTCTTTTTTCCACAAATTGTAACTAATTTGTGAATTTGTACATGTGCTTTCTAATGGTTTTCGCTTAGAGGTAAAAGCTGTTTTGGTGATACCACAGCAATAAACAACACTAATATGCTTTCATATGCATTAGGGCTGAATTTCCAACAGGGATTGATGTGCAATTAAGCCAGAAGAGCACGTGACACACTGTGATTAGAATGATTATGTTGACCACATTATTGCATGTTTACATTTCTAGATGTATAACTGTAATAATTACCAACTACAAAAGCAATGCTTAAGTCACATATCTGAGCAAAGCCTGAGCTTAACAAATTCATTAACAATCTATTGTATAACCAATTTAATACCTGGAGGGCAAACGCATTGTATTTCCCCAGCTAAGACGTGAGAGCAGGTTCCTTCATTTCTGCAGGAATCTACTTTTGACGCACACGCAGAAACAGGTGTGGAGCAATTCTTACCTGAAAGGTAAATACAGACTGTTGCAGTAACATAACTCCATAAAGATGAAATGAGTTTGATTGCAGAGAATAACAACCATTAACATGATGAACTTCTGTGATGTGAGGTATGTATGTGCTCAGTAATGAAGCCAGTAGGGGTGATATTCCTGTATAACTGCCACATCTTTGTTCTTTCTGCATCTATCAGAGTCTTTTCCCACAGCCAAAGGCACACATTTTATTTTATGTAGTGTGCCACAGTAGAAAATCTGAGTAAAACTCTACTGTTATAATGCTCAACAAACATATGGTGGTGATGAATTCAATGAAGATTTGAGTCATAACTATATTAGATGTAAAACTGGAGATAAAATGAACATGAATTAGTAATGTACAGCTTAGCATTTTGTGAAATTGGATCATACATGTTTGCTGAACGAGCTTTTGCATTAGACAATAGCACTACTGTGATGGCTATCGCTGCTGAAGAGTCATCCATCTGCACTATATTCATTAAAGTCTAAACTATGAAAATAATGACACAGATAACTCACCAGCATAGCCCGAACGACAGATGCACTCATAGTCTGCAACCAGGTCAATACACGTGGAATTATTGGCACAGTATCCATGGACACATTCATCATAGTTGATTTCACAGTTCAAACCCCCAAACCCTGTACGAAGAGAAAAATGAAAAATCTCATCAGAGATGGTGTGTTAACGTCAGTAAGAACCAGATTTGTAATGATTCTAATTAGTATCAAATTACACCCGAAATCTATTTATGCTGTCGTGAAATTTTACATGACTTTACACTGAAGTAAAGCACGCTGTGTTAGGGGATATAAATTATATTTTTTCATATCGTGTCTATCATTTTACATCATCACATTTGATATTTTTAAAATAAAAGGTTAAAATGTGTAAAAGTGAATGCTTGCTGCCAATCTCCAACATTTTAGTCCCTATAAATATATTCCACTGCATGGTCACGCTACAAAATGACTATCATTAGCACTGTCACACACTACAGCTACAGGAGGCCCCTGACTAATGCTTGGCTATCAGCACCATCGGTGCAGGTCAAATTCTCATCATTTCTCAAACTGACCATGGAACCAATTTCCACCTCTCACCATGTCATAAAATTTGACAATTATCCTGACTTCATTAAAAATGCATAACAAGCTTCATCCGCAATCAAGGTTTAATCAGAGGTATGTCTCACAGGTAAGATGTCAACTGGACCAAGACATTATTGGAAAAAAATACCTGAGATCTATTCCTTCTTACACTAATGGTGCAAGTGACAATTTATGATGGAATGATTCTATGTGATTGGGGAAATATGTATTAGACTTATGGGTAGCATGACAAAGTGTGTAACTGAAAGTCATAATTAATAAAGGTAGCAATAGACATCATGTGCTCAAAGTCAGCTAGTTGAGAATATACATAAAAAACACATGAGTTCAATCATATAATAACCAGATTATGTGATTTTTTAGCTCAAGTCAAATCAGCAGAAACTATGTTTGTTTGGACACCGTTGTGTTAATTCTCAACCGTCTATGACACATGGCTGAACAGATATTAATCATCTATCATCATTAGGACATGAAGTTGGACAAAGAAGCTGATCAAAACTGTCCAATCCTTGTATCCTATTGCATGAAAGTTGTCAAGACAGATTCCACCAAACTGAGTCAGACACTGGTAGGAAATAGTCTTTGTTAAATGTAATGTGCAAGAACCGCTCTCTTCATTTCAGAACAATAATTTAATAATACTCAATGTAATGTTTTTTGATTGTTCAGATATACTGAAAAAATCTTTTGAGCGGGGAGAAGAATCTGGGGAACAATGTTTCAAACCTATTTCGTGCATTAATGAGTTCTTGAGTGGATAATGTTAAAGAAATTGGTTTGAGGGAAAAAAAAAAAAAATCACATTTCTCATGTAATTGTTGAAATGATTAAAAACATAGTCGATGGAAATGGAAATTGGTACCAGCGCTGAGTTAACCACAGTGGGAGCTGTGCTTAAGTTTTTACAAGTTTTTAAGTGCACCTGGGATTAACCTATATACCTAGCTCTCGTAGGTGCAATCTGTACGTGTTATTCACAACAATACTGATAAGGGTAAAGAGGCTGAACGCATGTTCTTGGAATATTCTCTAAAATGAGATTTTCATTGTGTGGTTGTTCAGCATCAAATGGAAGAATGTGCATGCTTATTGATCTGAGCTGCAGCTACAGCAGAAATAAATCAACATTGTTTCATCTCCATTTGACTGAATGAGTAAAAAATTCTCAATGGCTTCGCATTTAAGTCAGAGTCATGACTCCAGGCCAGAAACCAGTTGGTTGCGCACTTAAATAGCAACAAAGATCTGAATTAACCACATAATCGCATCATCCCGACTAGCAGGGGCTCTAATTGCATTGCAACTTACCCTCTGAGCAAAAGCACTGATACAGGTCAGTGCCATCCACACAAATGCCACCATTCTGGCATGGCTTTGAATCACACTCATTGAGATTTACTTCACAAAATGACCCTCCAAACCCTGCAGCACATGTAAAAAAAAAAACAAAAAAAAACACAGTTATTGGAATCCTTTTGTGTGGTTTAATTTCTCAGCCAATTAGGATCAGCATGACTTTGTTTTCACAAACAAAAGCTTGTTTTCAAAGCTTGTATTGATTCAAAGAGCTTGCTGGGCACATGCAGACTCAGCTCACTGGATCATTTAATCGTGTTTAATAAGAGCCAGTCATTGCCCTTCTGATTTATTACATTAAACAAGCCAAATCCAGTAATTTTAACATCAATCTATGCACAAAGGGAACCTTTGTGTATAGATTAGGGAAAGGTGAAACATGCATCAGTGCTCAAGTGTAAATGCACTTACACCATACACGCGCACACCCACACAGGCCAATAAATAAAAAGAGGAAACATGTCAGTGTTTAAGGCATATTATTGCTGTTGCTATTCAGGCTGTGCTGTATGTGGGTTAACTTCACACTTTACCATAGAGCATTTGTTATGTATGTATACTGTGAATATTTCACAGTCAGCCAAGGACTAAACAGAGCGCAAGGGTCCTGAGATGCTCTTCACAATAAAGAATGTGGAAAAATGAATATAAAAAGAACAGTCGTGGAAGCTGTCTAACTGCAGAATAAGCGGTTTCCCTCCGAAATAAAACTGTAGCATTATACAAAAACAAGAGCAACAAAACAAAAACAACCGCTGAATTGTGAAAACCTGCTGGATGACAAAAAACCGTCTCATGCCAAGAAGGGCTTTTGATGAAACAATAGCTTTTGGAGCTCAAATAAATGTATGGCAAAAATATGTCTTGCACTGCAAAGTTGTTCCTTTGAAATGAATGCTAATGTAAAACTAAAAGTTAGTGCTGTCAAAAACTGCTTTTTGGTTACAAGAACACAATTACTGCTTCACAAAATGTGCTCTTCAGGAACTTTCCTCAGCAACTTATATAAAATAACACTGCTTCTTTTTTTTTTCTTGTCATGACAATCACGCAAAATCATACGTGCAACATCCTCCATTTTCAGTCCATCCAACATTCTCAGCTCAAGGATATGATTTAGTGTAAGTACTAAATGCTAGGTCAAAGATCTGACAGCGTGGGATATACAGTGTGGTGATGCTGGCTATGAGTAACATGTCTTGCAACACATTAGGCTGAAGAGCATTAGATAATATGGATGCCAAGACTGACAACATCTAGACAAGTCATCATCTCACAGTTTGCCCTTGAGAAGTGATCTGGAGAGAGCAGCTTGCCGCAGGTTGATTTCATTTACATAAGGAATCACTCACAATCCTTCACTTTGACGTCTGCCGAGCATAAGTGCAACAGGAGTAATGAAGTTCCGGTTATTGATTGGGTTACACGAACATCTATGTAATAGCCATTCATTTGAAAGCAGATAAAGCTGATGTGCAGCAGTGTCGACTGAATTATGATTGGTTTGACAGACAAAATGTTTTTATTTTAAGCACCATGACTGCATCTCAAAATGAGCTGCATGAGTTCTCGCGCGTGTAGACTGTGCGGGCATTCTGTCACTTTCTCCACACGTAGACTCGACTTGCAAGCCTGGTAAGACTTGGCAAGCCTCAGAGTATCTCACAGGTCAAGACTCTTCCACTTATTCCTGTGTTATTCCTATCACTGCTGGCAGCTACGGCTGCGATAAAAGTCATCCTTTTGGAGAGGAATCGGAACGACTTGACTGACTGACTTTTTTTTTTTGCCAAAATAGTCAAACTCACATGCATATATCCGCATGAGAACATAATTATCAGAAGATTATGAAGGTTTAAAAATATTGTGTAACAGTGATTGGGCCAATTTTTTTTTTATACATAGTCGAGTAAGAGAACTTTACTACAGAGCAGGAAGCACATAAGAGCGCTCTGACAAAACAAGTAGATTTACTTTTTGATTTACAGATATTCCCTAAGGTCAGGATTTACTTTACAGCACCTTTCAGTATAAGGAACTTGTCTGAAAGCAGGTGAAAAAACACAAGTTCTCAGTCTCGCTGTGTGCTCATTTTCCACCTGTTAATATACCAGTGTGACAAATTTAACACCAGTTAAAGGTCTTGCTCACCTCTTTCACATGTGCAAGAAACATTCTGTCCATCCTTAGTCTCAGTGCATATTAATGTGTGTTCACTGCACACTCCAAATGAGCAAAGGTCAGTATCCACTGAACAATCTTTCCCCTTGAAACCTGCAATTAAAAGTAAAAAAAAAAAAGAACGCTTTGGGAAAAAAGCAGCTGGGACTGGATTTAAACAGTAACAACACATTACTTTAGACATATTTATGTGGCTGTATATTTTAGCCTATAAAGACACCTTTTGTTTAGCAGATTGATGGGGGGGTATTGATTCTTGCCCTTGCAATCTACCTGCAATGCAGTATGCTAATTGAGTGAATCATTGACAGAGACCCACCCTACTAAACTGATCTGTATCACATTTATCTGCCCCACCAAATGCACGTCTGCATGTCACTGATAGATTCTTATGTCGATATCTATGCTGTAAATAACACACAGACACAAGGTGTAGCTGATACTCATCACTTAATGGGAGAAATCTAAAATAGATCACCATACATAACTCAGGTCAAAGCAACCGAGACAATTTTTTTTTTCATTTACCATTAAATCTGTACAGTGACAAAGTCTGAAAGAGAGGATTTATGATGTCACAGAATATTTGAGTTTTTAATAGTCAAATGTTCAAAAATGTCTACTCTTGCTAACAAAAAACCCTTTTAAATCTGAGGAAGAATGTGCCCGGATCCATGTCACATTAATCTGGGTGCAGTGTCACTGCCTGCAAAGTAGGTCTCACTCACTGGCAAAAGAGTGAAATATTTCAAACATCACTTCCTAATACAAATCCCCTTTTCTCAAGAATATATTACAGAGAACAGCATTTATTATGTAGTACTTTTAGCTGTAAGTGATCTCCATTGTCTTTGTAACGTGTATCCAGAGCAGCGTACTCTACATCAACACATATACCTAGGCGTTTGATGACCTTCCAACTACCCTTTTCCTATTATATTATGTATTGCCTTGACTAGTTAATGGACAGCTATTGCCTCCAACAGAGTGTTTCAGAAGTGTTTAATAACCAATTGTGCATGCAATTCACTCTGAGGTTAATGTTGCATGAAGGAATGTCACATTTACAGTGTCACCATCTCCAAGTGGGACTCCCTAATCTATCTGACAGCTACTAGAGGCTCAGCCAAACTCTGCTACAGAAAGGCACAGATAGGGAGTAAGTGAAACTTCTTAAAATACACCGTAGCAATGCGTGCTTTGTTGTGTTTCTTGGATACAATGATGACAATTCCTTGAGTACTCATGATGATAGCAGCAATGCATCATAACTATTCCTTGGCTCTGGGAACTGCTGTTCATCAGCATATTTAATCATTGTTCATCTACAATGTTCTGGTTGCTCCACTGAGCTGAAAAAGTGAAAATCATGTTCTTGGATAGAAAACTGCCAAATTCAGTTGATACTTCAAAGTTAGTTTAATAAATCAAATGAGACTTATGATCATGAAAACCTGATTTAGTTTCTGTAGTACATTACCTCAACACAACAGGCCATGGTAATGGCCTTATTTGTTGGTCTGTATGTTAGATGGCACTTTTCAAATTAAAAGGGTCTGCCAATCAAAAGGTGATCTGGTTAAATTCTGATAATGCCATTTATGAACCACAAACCAATATTTATTTTTCTTTTTTAGAAAAGTAGTTTAGCCAATAAAAAAGTCATGCTGCAAAATTTGCTCTTGTACATTTAAGTAGCAGTAATAGTTACACTTAAGCATTCTCCAAAGACCAAAACTGCCAATCATGTGTATGTTCTGATGCAGTGCCAGATGCAGATTAAACGTCAGTAGATTCGGTCACAATGTATATAGGAGATTGTAAAACTTGACTGAAGCATCGTTGAGAGCGTTCTAGTTTATTTCTAGTATTGTTCATTCAGTCACAATAATTTCTAAAGAAATAAAAGTAGAACTGGACAACTCTGGCATATCAATGTGAAGCTCCATGCAGCTGGTCATAGGAAAAGGGCTGAAGGCAGAATTTCAAAATATCCATAGTGTTTCCTGATTCCTGTGTGTTCTTTGGAGGGAGAAGCGAGCAAACCTGACGGACCATTTATCTAATTGAATTTCTGAAAAGATAAAGTGATCAGAAACATCTGTCTATAAATCTGTCAGTGAAATCAAAACAGTAATGGAGGCTTTACTGACACACTGGTGTTCTGCTTTTCTCAAAATCTAATTTGAGCAAAAGGCACAAAAAGGGAAAGATCAGATAATGTACAGTAATGCATTTTCTGTGTCCATAATGTCCTAAAAACACACCAAGGAACAGGTGCTGTATATGTTTCAAGGTAGTAAATGTTTTAATGACTCCAACTACATTTACTTTCAAAAGATCACAAAAATATCCAACACAACAAGTGTAGTTATTCTGCATTTGTGAAATACACAGAAAAAAAAATTTGTGACCTCAATAATCTGCCCAGTGCCAGAGTATATTTTGTGTCCTGTCGACACCTATCCTTTGTGGATTTTATTTTTTCAAATATTTGCCTGTAAATCCTGTTATGTGGATTGTGACTGTTTACAATTGAATGTGACATTGGACCTGTGATGCCAAGTGGACTGGCTGCTGCATTCTGACTTCAATCAAGTTGTGATTAAGTATTTTATTACCAGAGGGCAGAGTGAAATCAGCTGCACACTGAAGGGTGCAGCACCTCCCTCTATTATGGACTGATTATGGATCCTTTTAGGGACCTGTGTTGTAAAATGTTGAACATATATCAATTTGTAAAACAGGTTGTCCCTTGATTAGAGGACAAAGCTGAAAAGTTAATGGTGGTCATTTCAGGAAGTCATGTCTTCAGATGTTGTTTTCAACCTTGATTTCGCTCTAGAATAATGTTTTGTTCAACCTAACCCTAATACACATTTAGTACTTCTACTTGCTTCTCCTAGAGCCCTTTAAAACTAGCAAACTTTTGCTATCTTTGGAGGTGTACAAAAAGTGACAAATGAACTTAAAAAGTGAATGTATGAGGAGTAAACTTTTCATGCATTCCCAAGGTATAGCATACAGACAAATAATAGCATGATATTTTTGTAAACATGCTCAATAATACACAAGTAATCTGTACTTACCAAGAGGACAATGACAAATGTAGTCATTTATCAGATCCATACACGAGCCTCCATTTAGACAAGGCAGCGACCAACAATCATTTACATTCTCAGAGCAGGTTCTTCCTGCAGCATAAAGAGACAGAAATAAATAAACTCGACTTAATGTCACAGGGAATACAGTCTTAAATATGTTTCTATTAATACATTTAGCCGTCACTGGGGGAATGCAATAATTGTTGGACGATATAAATCTTAAATATACGAACACTAATATTACAACGTTTCCTCAACAATGAGCAGCACCTAGTTAAGTGAAAACAGAATTTTATTTCACGAGACAGTTGATTACCTTGGATTCTACTGGTCAAAATGCGATTGGTTGATTATATGTTCAGCATGTGTCAGCTTGTATGTATGCATAAATGGAGCGACCTCAATTTTAGTATCCTCTAGGCAAGAGTTAGACATGAATTGATTTGGGATTTTACTGACAAATTTAAAGCTTCACTAGGTCTGGCCTCCGGCGATATTGCAGACCTCTATGAGCCAGAGAGCTCATAGAGAACTAAAAGCCTGACATCCTTAGGCACTGCTCTTCATTCTGCACTGCTCCCTACACCAAAGGTAATTCTACTTTTGCCATTTTGACCTCATACACTGGCAAACTCTCTGTTAATCATGTTCCGTAAGACACTGATAATTAAGAGAACTGTACCTGCGGCCTAAATATACTATACAAGATACACATTGGACTACACACTGTATGACTGATATGATACTGAGCCAGCTCCGTATGCCAGCCAATATTAATTAATTTACCAGCTAACACATTAATGCACTACTTTTCAGCTTGGACATGTTATCACACACAAGATTAACTATGTACTGAGCTCTGGTAACAGTAACACTAATGCATAGCTACAATACATTTACAGTGCAGTAGCTCAAAAACAAAGTTTGTATGTTTTGGTAAATCTAGCTCTTAGAACCAACAGAAAGGTTGATACGAGGAAACACTATCCAACAACATGACAATAAGGGGCTGTGTTTATCACTTTTATGTAATCTGTAGTAATTCCAGTTTTCCATCTTCTACCATGTGTTACTCAAGCTACTGACGCAAATGTTAAAACTACATTTTATATTCAGTAACCCTGTACAAGTTCTTCTTAACTTCCTATTTGAATAGTGCATATTTCTGTTTCTAAATTCTTAATATTTATATTCTAAAACCTGATATAACCTAAAATCTGATATTCCTGCGGCTGGTCACACTAACGGTTGTAAACAGGCTCACATTTGCATCAGATGTTCTCATACCCTCAAACCCTGGGGGACAGTGGCACCGATAATCACTGATTAGGTCCACACAGGTGGCGCCGCTCGCACAGGGGAAGCTGTTGCACTCATTTGTTTCCAGTTCACAGAGCGACCCTTCAAATCCAAACACGCAGCGGCAGGTGAAGTTATACTGCTGGTCCAGGCAAACCCCATGTTCAGAACAGTGATGGCCAACACAGTAATCAATGTCCTCTTCACAGTAGATGCCTGTGTATCCTCTGGGACAAAGGCAGCTAACAACAGATTAAGGAGAATTTCTTGATACTGTATAGAGTGAGAGGAATTCCTTCAACCCCGAAGGAAAAGAACAGTAAATGTCACAGCTTTTACAATCATTCACATCCTGCTACTCTTAGACAATCAACATTTCAACACTCACCTGTAGCCATCAATCTCATCCACACATGTGGCTCCATTTTGACACCAATGTTGAACACAGTCATTGACATTTATACGACAGTCCTGACCAGACCAACCAGGTCTACAGATACATGTGTAGCTATTGGCATTATTCAAGACACAGCGACCTTCATTGGCACACGGCTGTTAGAAAAACAGAAAAGAAAGCTGTTAGAGATGCATATGTCATGAAATAAGATATGCTGCTCCATGTGCAAAAGTGAAATTGGTTCATCTTGTATGATAATATCATAGATTGGACTGGGTCAGTTCTGGTAAAAAAATATAACCATTATTTTACAATGCAACCTCTTATTATTTTGTGCTCCTGTCTGTGTGAAAATGAGCCACATGTCACACTCATGAATACTGATTCACGCTTTACACTAGATCCACTCAGTATTCCTTGTAGTATCTGCATCGTGTCTTACAAGACAAGATCATTGGTTATTGAGAGCTAAACCTCCCATGAGCTCTCAGCTACAAAAAGAAATGCATTCTAGCTGTTACATGTGTGTATATTTAGTGGAAGGGGAAACAAAGGGGCAGAGGAAAAGCTGGCTTGTGGGAAGGTGTATAATGCAGACATCATGCCATTTCTGTACAGTGGCCAACACAAGCCTTGCTCCACAGTGAGTTATCATCTCCATCTGTCATCTGAAGGAGCTCCTCTTTTCAGTTTCAGCAGCTTTTTTAAATTTCTTTTTAAACACAGTCAATTCATCCATCACATTTAAAATATAGACATCACAAATCTTTAGTAGGACTCATCCACATTAGATGGCAGAGGCCTTTTCAGTCTTGTGTTCCCCTTGTTCATGCCAAAAGCAAAAGCCCTGACAAACAATGACACAATTGAAGCTTTGCCTTTTTCGAGAAACCTGAAAGCTTTGCAACCACATTCAAACTAAAAGAAGAACGCTAAAATGTGCTCTCCAGTGATTAAAATAAACACTTTGACAGCACAAATGATCACAAAATCAAGATAGAATTAGAAAAAAAGGATAAATAATTATAGTGGCTGCTGGAGTTAATGATTAAAAAGTGTGTTGGAAATCTAATATGGCTCATATTAAAAGATGTCCAAGTCAAATACAATATTATAAAGTTAAGCATTGAACTTAACTTTATTGTGTAGTCTAGGTGGTGTTAGTGAGAGGGGTAGGTATAAGGAGAATGTGTTTTTGTACCTAGAGTCAGGTAAAAGGTCAGAATATCCTACATAACTACATTTGTGCATTGCTCATTTTATCTTTCAGGCAGTAGATTTTGAGCAGTGAATTAACTCTCTAGTTATGATTTTATTAAAGCTTTCTTCCTGTGTGAACCAACATACTGTACAGTTTCAGCACCAACTGACTGCTGTGTTTATGGATTATTACAGTTGCTGTCAATCTTCCTGAGGGACTTGTGCTTATTTTATTCCTGTGTGTAACAAAGAATTATGGCCCATGTTTTTCAATACCATACCCCATTC
Organism: Ctenopoma multispine; assembly: GCA_034779795.1. Taxonomy (NCBI): domain Eukaryota; kingdom Metazoa; phylum Chordata; class Actinopteri; order Anabantiformes; family Anabantidae; genus Ctenopoma; species Ctenopoma multispine. The sequence goes on along the minus strand of JAUYWH010000007.1, from coordinate 8,890,527 downwards.
TCATTTATACTGTATTATATTTTGATATCGTTTCACTTATTTTCTCAGTTTTACAGTTCAATCTGTTCACATTAAAGTTATTATATGAAAGGTTAATGTTCTACAATGCTTAGCGCATCTGTATTTAGTTGTTGGTTGACATAATTCTTATGCCAAAGTGTCACATTCATAATCTATCTTTATCAAGATAGCAGTTGTTTTTTTCTGGTGGCTTATGTGTTCTTACATGAGGAAAATTATGAGTGTGCAATATCCTCTGAATAAAATGGGGGAAAACATTACATATAACCTCATTAATTTGCTTGTTTTAGTTCCCTGCTGCTGCACTGCTGCAGAGAATGCACAAAAAATGCTGTAAGAGAAATAAACAGAAGACTGTGAGCTCTTTAAACATGTACTTGAAGTAGAATTGTTAATGTGCAGATTCAGAACAGCAGATGAGGCCAAACAGTACATTAAGATGTTTTTACCCACTTGAAGATTTTGAGGGCACGGTAAACGGCAGGTATATTCAAGGCCGTCTGGGAGATCCAAACACTGGGTCTTTGGCGGACATGTGTTGTTGGGTAGAGCACAAGCATCTATGTCAACTTCACAGTTTTTTCCCACAAAACCTACAGAAAAAAGATTTAATACACTTAACTGATGCAAATGTCAATTTACCAGCTCAGCGCCTCTACAGTATACTTAACAAACAAGGCCATACTTGGGCCAGTTGCAGGTCGACTGGAGGACTGGCCTCATTTTGAAATTTGCCACAGTGTCTCCCTGTTCTTGTATTTAACTTATAACTTTAAGTTAAGGTCAAACAGCTATTTAAGTTTTCTTATTTTTTATTAATATTTTTTCTTTCTTATTTGTTGCCTTGCTTTTCATCTTATCCAATTGTGTCCAGCCCTGGTCCTCTAGGACCACTGTCCTGCACTATCCCTGCCCGACCTACTGTTGAATACCTGGTTCAGGTGTGTTCAGCCAGTCAGAAGCTGTCAGTGCAAGGCTGGTTGCAAAAATAGCAGGACAGAGGCCCTGAGGACCAGGATTATACACCCCTGAATCCCTCTTCTTCTTGTACTTCGCTTTTAATACTTAGTCATTTAAGATCAACTAAACTAATTTAGCTTGTTTCACAGAGGACACTTTTCACTAAAGGAAAATCTTGGTTTTATTCAGTTGCAGGTAGGACCTGTAAAAATTGTCACTGGCTGACAAGCTAGAATCTCAGCTATGCCTTAAGACTTGCTTGCTTAGACAGTACTCAGCAAGCTATTTTCCTACATTGTTGAGAAGGAAGAGGCTTAGGTTTACTGAGATAGCAGATGAGATTTAGCAGCAAGGCTGGAAAGCCAGGGTGCGTCCTGTTGAATTTTGTTACCATGGATCTGTGGCCACATCTAGAACCAGTTTACTCAGGGAGTTAGAGATTCATGATCAGGGATTATGGAAGTCTGCAAAGGCAGCTTCAAAGACAGCTGAAAAGAACAAGCAACAGCTCTGGCTGAAAAGGAAAGGCACCAGCTTGTGTACAAAGTGTGAATATATAACTTGTTTTGAACATAGGAGATACTGCATGTATCAGTGTCATGTCAGTGGTCAAACAGCGCTCTCTACTCTCTGTATAATCATCTCACATGTTTAAGAGCTTTTTAGCATATCACGCAGTGTGCAAATTTATGGCTTACTCTTTGATATTAATAGTGAAACGGCAAATACAGACAGGCAAATGGGTATAGTCTTGATCAGTCCTCTGAGCAGGTGTAATGGGGGTGGCACGTGATAACTGTTGAGTTTCCTGGGGTGTCATGGGTTTAATTCAACTTGACATCTGTGATGGGAGGTTCCCACTCGATAACCCTAATGACATGCCATCAGCCCACCCTCTCATTTCACAGAGATGCTCACACAGAAAGCACAGGGGACAGTTACATCATATCTAGTGTATTGAAAAGGCGTGTTATATGCACTTATGTTGTATAATGGGTCATCTTCAAAATAGTTGCTTGTAAGGGTTAAACACTCACATCTGAAAATAGCATTTCTAAAATCACTAATAAAAATAATAAATGTATCACAATTCAGACACAGCTGATAAAACAAATTCCTCAGTCAAATGTTTTCTCTCCTCAGGTAATTAATGTTTGTTAATAAAGACGATATCTATACTGTAATTGCATTTTAATTGTTATTCAAAAGGTCCTAGGTTCAAACTTGCTGCCCTGAAAGAAAAGGAGTTTGCAAGTTTTCCTTGTTTTGCAAAGATTTCCTCCAGTGTCTTCCTTAAGTTCAAAGACATGTCAGTTAAGTGAACTGGAAACTCTAAATTCCCCATAGGAATGACTTTGTTTTTCTGTCTGTGTTTTAGCCCTAAGATCAACTGGCAACCTGTCCAAGGTGTGCCCCACGTCTTAGGTAATCCATGCAAGATGTATTTCCAGACCCCACAACCTGGAACAGGACAAGTGGTATATAAATGGATAATCCTTCAAACTACCATTCACAATCTTTTAAACTATGAAAAGTTATAGCTTAGGTACTTAAATGGATAACACGATTTGATGAAAAAACAATGTCACCTTAAATATTGACTCTAATGTGCCATGCTTCAACGACTAATGAGGCGAGCGCACTGTGACCCATATGTCATTAACACTGGTATTGTCCTTTAATGTTTAATTGAACAAGAGTGAACAAACACAATGTTCCATTATCAGTGTTACATATCCCCAAAGATCCAGATGATTTGCAGACAACAGCAGCTAAAAATAACAGTGGCAAAGTCTTGTGAGAAAAAATCTCAACTGGGCCCTAAGCAGTTCTGTCCACGCTGTCTTTGGTCTGTATACGTGCAGTAAAATGTTCCAGTAAAGTGGGCAAGAGCAATTTCCAGACACTGTTCCATGCCAACAACAAAGAGCTCCTTTGAATGGTCCTCCACTTTACATTCAGTAAATGTAAACTCAGACTCATCCGGTGAGGCACATTAAGCAATTACAGGAAAATTACTTTAATGCATGTTTTATAATATAATATTTGCACAATTTGGTTGCATTATTGAGATATGGCAATAAGCTTTGCCATTTTTCTTAGCTGTCAATCACAGGCCAAGACTATACAATGATACTGTGAAAAAAGTGACTACGCTGTGCTACCTCTGTACTGCACAATTGAACATGCTGTGATCAATATGATTCTGATGATAAGGCTTTTATGTGGATTATTTTATAACTTAGAGTTACCTAATAACAGCCACTTGAGTGCTTTATTTATCCATACTGGAAATTAGTAAAATCATAATATAAAATATATAAATTAAATGAATAAACAGCAATTATTTGATTAATTTAACCATGCTGACTTCTCTAGTATAACTTCCTTAGGCAGGATGTGTCACAGTCTAGGGATCCTACTGGCAATTGCTTCACTTTTGGTTTTCAGTATACACTTACATGGCTGGAGGGGCACTGGCTGAGAATCTTAGGCCTATTTACTGGATACAAGTGCAAAAGGTCTGCAGAACTGCTACCACAGCTACAACAGATATCACTTTAATTGCAAAGTTTAGGTTTGGGTATATCCCAACATACCTGTAGGACAGTAGCATTCATAGTGTCCTAGCAAGTCAGAGCATGTGCCATTGTGCTGACAGGGGTTGGAGTCACACTCATGGATATCAGTCTCACACTTTGTTCCTGAGAATAGAAGTAAAATAATACAATCATTTGCATTTCAACTGCATCACCCTTCTTATACACAGTAGAATTCTTTATACATTATGACATATTAGATAGATAGATAGATAGATAGATAGATAGATAGGTAGATAGGTAGATAGATAGATAGATAGATAGATAGATAGATAGATAGATAGATAGATAGATAGATAGATAGATAGATAGAT
>JAUYWH010000007.1:8804897-8886532 GCA_034779795.1 Ctenopoma multispine | reverse complement strand
ATAGATAGATAGATAGATAGATAGATAGATAGATAGATAGATAGATAGATAGATAGATAGATAGATAGATAGATATTATTAATATCTTATATTATTAATATTAATATTATTGTTAGTTAGATGTTATCAAGACTTGAATATGTGCACATTTTTTCTTAAAGAAATAATAATGAGGCCATTAACCACTTCAGCAGAACCAGTATTTAAGTTAGAAGTAGTGAACCCTTGGTAAAGCTAAAAGAGATGTCAGGGAAAATACACCCCTGGTTGGACTCACTCTCTTGTTAAGAAAATAGACACTTAGTAATGAGCTCTGTCCCAGCTGAAGACAGCCAATGAGGTGGGGGATGTAGGTTTGCCTGATAGATTTGTTGGGCGCTCAGCTGCCTCAGCAGCTGCAAGTTCTAGCACCGTGGTTGGGAGTGGGTGTCTTCCAGTGCAGGTTATTAATTTAAAATGTCCTATCATCAATAACAGAGGAGCAATGACATGCAGTGAAAGTCCCTTCTTGACAGCGGCAACCTCATGCTACAGCACAAATGCTATGATTGATATCATCTGCACAGTCGTTGCTACAGGTCATTATATACAAAATAAGCCACAACATGCAGAAGCAAATTATACAAATTTGTCCTGCTAAAGTCTATGAAAATGTCTTTGTCCATTTATGGCTGTAAATAAAATTAATTATGTATAGTACATGGTATTGCAATGTTTAGTAATTAAATATGTATGAATAGAAATATAAATATGAAAATGAGGTCACTGAAAGAGCAAAATGTTAGGAAGTGTCTTAAAGTCTAGGAATTTTCAAAAAATAATTATATGGATCAATATGAACTGAAGAGTGTTTTTATTGAATTTTGTGCACAATCATTAGTTACCCACAGGCTACCTGAAACCCATAGATGCTTATTTGTTTACTGGTTCAAATGCAGACTTTGTACTTTATACTGTACAATTCAAGTGAAACATTGCAGATGGTGTCACAATTTGCCACCAAGCACACCTGGAGCTTTGGTGGATTCAAAACTTTTACTACATAAAGCAATATCCAGCATGTTTCCCATGTATTCTATTATTATGCACACAATTAAAAGAGAATGAGTGTGTATGAATGAGCTCAGCAAAATATATGCCAAGAGTTGCTGTTCCATGAAAAATAAAGCCTTCCAAAATGAAAAGCAAATTCCAAAGCTTGAGTAATGTGTCCTGAGTTATGATCTATGATGGAGTATGGTGGTGTTTCTGGGTAAAGCTTGAAATTAAATTGGCCTTTCTGTGCTGCATGGCTCAAAATTCCATAGCAAAAATCCCAAGATGCCAGAAAATGATGAATTCTATCAGTCACTAAGACCTGCCATGGTGTAAGAGACAATTTTCCATTACTGAAGTGGCAACAGATTTCAGCTTTGAACAGAAGAAGAAAATTCAGTTCATGTAGTGCTATGTAAGGTCTTATCTGACTGACAGGTGAGTGTGTCAGGACTTAAGGCTAGATGGGGAAATACGCTATAGGCTAAACGGGAGTGCACTGGGAAGAAAGAAAAAAAAGGACACATTCAGTGGTTGTTTAAGCAATAAAACAAAAAAAAAGGAACAATGTTGTTCGTGCCGTCGTAAGTCTTAAACAACATAAACAATGTTAAGCAAACATCTGTGTTGTTCCATATTGTCCATTGAGTACACTGAAGTGCTTATAATAGTATGGTTTAATGGTGAAATGCATGAAAAGAAAAGGGCCTCTTCAGTATTATTCTAGGTAGAACTAAAAGGCTCACCATGTACTATTTCTTCTATGTGGACTACATAGAGTTCTTGTACTCAAAAAGATAAACTTCTCATTACTAAAACATCACTGTAAACTGTTTATCTTATTTGTACATTCCAAATATACACATAAATATATGTTTGTTTATATTTGTTCAATATTTTTTAAACATGGTAAATGAAAGGGCCTTTTTTTCTGTAATAACCACTTTTGTTTTTGTGTCTCTCCCTTGTTTCTGCGTGCATTTTTCCCCCGAACAGTTGTCATTGAAAGCCTAACAAGTTTCAGACATGTTCTGGGCTGGCAGTTAATTAGGAAGCAGTTTCCCAGAGTACTTATATTAAATGCAATCAGCACCAGGCTTTAGAAATGTCAAGCAGGCAAGGCTACTTGTAAATAAGCTTCAAGATTAAAAAAAAAAAAAATCATCAATCACTTTATCAAGAGAACTAATCTTTACTTGAAATTTGTGGTTGGTTGCCAACCAAAGATGCAGAATCTGGCCTGAAATAGAGGATATTTGGTTATGCCTTAAGTTGTATATGGTAGGTTTGGTGCATGTCCATTTTGGATTGGAACAAACCGAGAGGGTTTTGCCTCTGTGCTACATCAGGCGTACTCTTTCTCAAGTTTAACTATAACAATCAACAAAAAGTAATAATAAGAGCTACTGGAACCAACTACAACTGTGTAAATTCTTTTTGCTACCACAAACCATCTCATGGTTTATTGTTATGAATTCGTTTTGAAGTTTTTTCACCTTAATGCTACATCAAATATGGCTTTAAGTAGCCTTAGCAATTGTTGGTAGTCAGTTTGAATTATGATTACTTCAACCATGGACCAAACTGACTACTAACAAATGTTACGGCTGTGAGGTAACTAGTAATGCTGCAAATTAAATGTTTGTGTTTTATGTAAGCTATGTGCAATATGACATTTGTACAATAACAAGGTGGCAGCAAAGAAGACATTTAATTTGCTGGGCTTTTTATAGAACATACATTTTTAATGGACACCTGCCATTAAAACAGGAACAAGTATTTTCAGTGACCATAGAAAAAGAAAGTGAATTTATTCTAGCATGATACAAATTATGCACTTTTTGATGGAAAACACGAGTTTCTCATTTCTTGTTTACACAGAGACATTTTATAACCATCTGTCTAAAACACAAACAAAATGCAAAATGGAAACATTCATATTTTATGGTTGGCTCTCAGTATGAGAACTCTGTATCAAATGTATTGCGTGCAGACTACAGATTCACGGTCTTAAAATGTTGAGAAAATGGTTGCCTTCACTGGCTCTGTTGTATTTCATAGTATTATGCATTGCACATACACAATGTTTATCTAACTACAAAGTCTGTAAATGACAAATCAGAAAATAAATTGTAATTTGCCAGCAGTATGTATCTGTCAGGCTATGTCAGTTCCACATCAAAATTTCCAGTTCCATTAATCAGTTGTTCCTTTCCCAATGGCAAAGCTTCTCGCGAAGGTTTGGACAATTCTGCACATTTTGAGATATACTGCCAACAATCAAAATAAAACTGATAACAAAGCAAAGTTATCTCACCTGTGAAGCCAAGGGGGCATTTGCAGGTGTACTGTGGGGGGGATGACGGCTGACTTGTTGTAATGCATGTGGCTCCGTTCAAACAGCTGTGTGGTTTAATCAGGCAGGCATCGCCTACATACTGACAAAACTCTCCAATCCATCCTGGGGCACAAACACACTGTAGGAAAACAGTATTGTATTTAAGTGTTAATGTATCTGATGAAGTGTTTTTTCCTTCATCCATCCCAGCACACTGGATTTCAAGGTAAACAATGCCTATAAGGGTTAAGTTGTTGACTTTCAGTTTTAAAAGGTGTTTGGTGTTTACCAAACTATTGGGTGAACAGTGCAGAAATCATATGCCTTTTCACCCTAGGGGAGCATAAATAGAAATGGTAACAATTTGCACTCCGTTCATGTGATGTGGCTGTGAACAGCCTTGAATAAAAAAATCGACCAAAAAAAGTCCTGTTTTCCCAACCTACTTCAGTTGATATCTAGCCAAACAGATGTGATTGATATATTATTGGATCTATTTATTTGATATATAATTTTTCAGACTTCCAAAAATCTTTTAAGTTGATGGATACAAAGCACATCACAATATTAAAAAGTTAAATAAATTCAGCAATACCCTTTACTTTCTGTTTCACCATTGTTCTAGATTATCCAGATGACTTTAGAATTTTAGTGATTGTTTTTTTTCTGTAAAAAGAGATTTGAATTAAAACTGTCCAATATCGTAACCTTCTGATAAATCATGTTCATTCATACGTATGATAAGAATTTGTCATATGGCAATACTAACAATATAGCTCTGTGATGACATATGCCATGTTGGAAGAGTAAGGTAACGTTATTTGGAAATACTTTGGCTATAAATCAGATATGAATCAAATCTACCAATGAAGAGTGGAAATGTTGGTTGAATTTGTTCCACCACCTCGAGCACTTGTAAACACCACCAAAATAAGGATAAGATCAAGGCACATGTTAGAGCAACAACATCTCTCATTTTATCTTAACTTCAAATTATAAAGTTTAGCTATTGCAACTGCTGTTTAGCCATTTAAAAAGTCTCTACTGAAATAACACATTTCTTACATCATATCTCTCATTTTTTGCACCACTCATGTGGCTGTATATATTATACGGTTTTAACTCTTGACAGTGAGGTCTGCAGAATATAAAATTGCAATTATACTGAGGTGAAAGCAAAGATATACATGACAGATATTAAGAAACAGGGTGACATACACTCACTGACCATTTTATTAGGTGGTCTCATTTATGTAAATTGGTGGCCAGGACATTAGAAATACCTCTTTATATGATGTTCACTAGTACTACTCCACCACCACCTATGAACCTCAATAATAAACATATAACATATATTATCACCAGATGTACATAATTAAGGGGCTCGTGAGTGTAAATCCAAACCTATCTGCAAGAAAATGTTTGTAATTTGTGTAAATTCAGCATTTTAAGCTAAAAATCAGCACTTTTATCTTAATAATTTTTAAATATTTAACTTCAAAGTGCTGAACTACAGAGTCAAAACCACCAAGAAAGACTTTTTTTAAGAATTTAATTTCGGTTTAATTTAGTTTAGTTTTATTCTGTCTGTTGCAATCATCTTCATAACAGAGAATTAAAATGATGAGGCTACTCTTAATAAACTACCCAGAGGTATTTTATAATCCAAACTATAAATACAAATAAAAATCATCAAAATAAGAAATGGCCCATTTGTAATGAGCAGCTATTTCTGATTATGTCCCGACCTGGTTGGAGGAGCACCAATATAAAGCATCTTAGAGTGGATTTTAGATTAAAAACATTCTCAGTGGTCAAATGGAACAAGACTGATGGAGAATAATTAAGAGGTATGGCGCATTACAGATCAGTCTCAAGTGTTTTGAAGACATTTGAAGAGACTGAGCAACAGAGAGGCAAATTAGACCAGAACCTGTCTGTCTGAGCAGAACGTTCACATACTCATAATGATTTGAGATTTTGTATTAGATTATGTCCGTAGACATATCCTACCAGTGATGTTTCTGCTGTTTCTTGTTTAATTTATTTCAACTAGTCACAAATGTTAACAGACAGAAGAAAGGCCTTTCATGTTGAGACATGCAGTAGCTTCTTTCAAGTTAAAAACCAGATGCACCATATCTGCTCTTTCTTTCTTTTTACATACTTACAAACACATTAGAGTGCCCTGTTGTTTTACTGCCACTTACCACTGCTATCAACAGCAATTTAGCCTATACAAACTATACCATGTTGAAATGTGAAGGCAAACATGCATGATGGAACAAACAGATTGAAATTTAGATATGTTCCTAACATCTAATGCAGAGAGTGAAAATCTTATAACAATGCAATAATAAAGACTTAACTTCTCTCATTTTGTCTTAACTTCTAATTATATTATATTTAGCTATAATAGTTGCTTTTTAGCCATTTAAAGCCTGAAATAAAACATTTCTGGCGTCATTGATATGTCTTCTTTTCAAAACATTCATACTATAACCCCCTTCAAAGTATTTCATTAGGAATGAAACATTGAAGTACTTACCTGATATCCGCCAACTACGCTGAAGCACAATCCCTCATTTAGGCAGCTGATATTGAGCAGCCTGCAGTAGTCAATTATTCCTTCACAATTCTTCCCAGAAAACCCTCGCAGACATCTGTTCAGAGGAGGTCAGTGCTATTAAAATCAATTCACCATGAGCCTTGAGCACTAAATAGCCATATTTTTTTTCTTATACATGATACATTGGGGTTGTAATTTTTTTTGACATGTTTGTGATACAGACCTGGGTGAGATAGTGTATGCAAATTATTCTTTCAATATTTTGACCATGACAGGCAGATGACTAGAGAAGACATATTAGAACAATTCAAGACAATAAGATTATACTTATTTTTATGAAGTTATTAAAATCACATAAAATATGATTTCAATGATTGTGCTGTCCAATATGGTAAACACATCAATCACTTAACCTCCCCTAAATGTTATATACAGTACACTCTGTGTGTTTAATTCTGATTTAATTTAGGTTTCTAACTAATCTCCAATCTTCTATTATTGCTTCAAACAGAGCAAAAACAACATTCATGAAATACATCGGCTTTAAAAGATAGCAGTGATTAGATGTAATGTAGTGAGATGAAAGCATAATAAACAGCATTTTATAATAAATCCCAGTGTTGAGTCACAACAAACATTTTTATCTTGTGCTTTAGGGAGATGTTTAAAAGTATCTGAAAGATTGTACATTATAATTTCAGCTTGGAAACAAGTTTAGATATGGCCAAAGACTAGCAGTATAAGCAATGGGAGGAGTTTTAGTCTGTGTTAAAAACAGGTTTCAGTGTGATGATAAGTATCTAGAGGGCATCAAAAGGCAGACTGTAATCTAGTAGAAGCCTGTATCCTCTGAGAAGCTTCACATAGAAAGGTTTTAAGATTAAATGGCAAGTTTGGTTGCTTACACTTTTACCGATTTAAAGTGGAGCCAATATAATGTAAGATGAGCGACAATGCTGTGCTGAAAACATTTTTTCAACATAATTTGAAAAGGACTTAAAAGGACAAAGCTGGAGTTAATCTACACGTGTCTTATAATCAACAGAGCCAACAGTGTGTTAGTCCATCACAAATAACATTTGAGTTACGCATTTGCTGCCACTGAAGATGAATAAAAATAGGACTCATACATTTATAGCTTCATTTTTTTAAGAAGAATGTGCCAGTGTAGTTTTTAGCAAACATTACCAAATAGGAGTAAATAGTTGATTTGTTGGGGAATATTTTAAGCTGCGGATTAAGACACATTAAGTGTCCAAGCCTATATGTCAGTTTGTCTCATTAATGTGTAAATGACTTTTGTTGTTTTGTTTGTTTTGCACAGACAGTACATGTGCATGGACTGCTTGGTAAACATGTGTTAGTCACAGACTTTTATGTGAAATGTAGATCCTGGGCACATTAAAATGTGAAAAAGAGCCAAAGATCAGTTTCTATTCACAGGGGGAGACATATTCACAAGACATTCCAATCATCTACAAAATGGACTATGAGAGTGACCTCAATCAGATCTCTATACAGTATGTGCTTCACCTGCAGACATAATCATTTCCCTTGGACACACAGGTGGCATTGTTGAGACATGTTGATGAGCTGCACAGGTTCTGCTGTCTCCTGCATGCTGGGACCACATTACCATCTGCACAGACACACTCAGAGGCCTGCAAACAGGGGAAAAAAAAAAAAACAGGTTTTCGGAAAAAACAGTGTTAGATTACACAAGGTACATTAGATTACTAACTGTAAGAACATTACAAAAAAAAAAAAAATGGCTCAGTGTTAGAACCAAATTCTGCCTTGATTGAGTCATATTATTTGTTCCTGATATCTACAATAACATATAACTAATATGTAAAGTAATTAATAAGTTTTTGTAAACACATTGTAATGAGTTTAAATGCATCAGAGTAATATTTGATAATGTTCTGTAATTCAAAGTTAAAGGCATTTGAATTTCACATTATGCTTCAAGAAAACTATCTACGTCAAGCCGCAGAAATAAAAGGCATTATATTGATTAATGCCCCTTTTAGCTTGCTCTACTCTGGTATTCTTAGGTGGGTTGTGAAAATGTGTGATGTACTTGGCAAACTGTAATGAACAAAACAAAGGTCAGAGAAAGACAATTAGACCATTACTGTATTTTCTCTAGTGTACCCTCTAGAACATTACAAACACCACTGCCTCTGTAAAATGTATGACCACAATAACATTTCCAGTGAAAGGAGAAAATTGCAACAGGCATCCAATTACAAAAGGTTTGAGAGTAATTTCAAACTGGCACTTAAACTTGTGCTGGATCATTCAATCTAAATGCTAAAGGAAGCAAACACTCTTTCCCTTAGCTCATCTTCAGGAAGAAATATTAATTGCTGTTCCAACCTTCAGAATGAAGTCATTTGATCTTGTTTCAAGACACTATATTAATTTTCATGTGCCATTTCTTGTTTATGTCCCCCTGAGATAAAACAAATAAGGAAAATTAAATCCTCACACGCTGCCCTGCAGTGAAAATTTGTTCCTCCTGACATGCATGTGACATGCAGTCAGCGTAAACTTGGGAGTCGCAGTACAGGCCTTCAAATTTCTCTGGACAATGACAAACAAGTCCTCCTGGGCTGTTTTCGCATATGCCACCATTTCTGCATGGATTTGGATCACAGGAGGTTTTCCTCTTGTCACAATGCGGTCCTAAAAGACAGATAATCCAACATTACTGCACTAGTCACATTGTGGGAAATGCATTGCAAAACTAGAACCTATCGTGTGTACCAGCTTCAAAGCACAAGCTCACACAATCCACTTAAAATTATGAAATCCCAAGTGGTTAACATGGAAAGTAACATGGAACATGTCATGTATAAAATGTCTTCAGTGTAATTCGACTATGCCTGAAAAGACATGACTGACCTGTGATAGATGTGTTAATTATGGAAGTATGTTTTTAATTTAAGCAAATATTCTCAAAATAGATGCACTGTTGTCTGAATTGTATCTTTATAACTGCCAATCCACTTGGCAAATACTGTAATTAACTAACTGCCAAAGCTTTATCCAAAAAGTAACTGGGCCAATTCAAATTTCTACATGTAACATTACCAGTTACAGTTTGTCTCATGTTCTATATATATATCTATATTTTCTGAAAACCTGGCAGTTCTGTATGTTTGTGTCTGGTAGAATAACACCATTCATTTTACTCATTTCATCTGAGAGACCTTAAATGTGTAGTAAAGAACACTGCAAATGTCCTGCACAGCTTAGGTTCACCTACAAATGAAAGGTTTTCTTTGAAAGCTGCGAAAAATAGGCACACAATACCTTTAGATGGAAAATCGCCTCTACCCCAAGGTGCTGTGTTTCATACCATGTGTATGTGTCTAATAAAGTCTGAGCTTGTGTAAAATATTAGAATCTATCAACATTCAGTTGCCATCCTGTGAAGTCTACACATAACATTAATATCAATGAGCATTTGGATCAGCACCATAATCAGACATGCCAGTCATCAGTTATGTAATGATAATGTAACACTGCAGCATAACGTATTGTGTAGTTGTGTGTCTACATTGCAAGGTTCCACTATGTTTATGTTTTGTTCCTGGAACAAGTGGTCAAACTAAAAAAGTGACACAAGTGCTGAATTTTATTTACTGTGGTGCAATAAAAAGTAACCAGCCGCCCAATTATCCTACTGGACGATTCAGACTTTTTTAAGTTCATCTTGAAACAATAGTCCACATAAACTTGGAAATGGGTTTTAATTGCTTTTATAATTTGGGATCCGTTCCTAAAATACTTCCAATTTAAGTGATGTGAGACAAAATCCACAGTTCTCCTTCTGTGCAAAAATATATTCCAAATTATTTAAAACAATATAAGACTTCAAACTTTTAAATGAAGCCATTAGGGTGGATAACTTCCAACACTGCAGTCTGCACTGCAGTGCAGATCAACACTCAACAGGAGAACCAAAGAAAGAACTGTATACTAAATGCATTTTGTAAAATAAAATCGAATAGTCTGGCGACCCTATTTACATAAACGCCAAAAACATCAGAAACCCCTCACCACCCACTATTACCTCAATAATAAACATATAGTAGGATCATCGTCTTTCTGACAGTTTCAACAAAAACAAAGAAATTCTAACCATGTTATAGTAGAATTCTTGGCAGAACTCCTGTTAAATTGCATTATATTGTATAGGTGCACCTAATAAAGTGGCCAGTGAGTGTGTTTCATTATTTATATTTTTTATTTATGTAATCTCATTTCCATTATTGTAATAATTTCCTAATTTTACTGACTGTTAAACAGAAACTGCCTCTGCACTTACTTACAAATAAACTTGCCTCACCTCTCAATGTAAATCATTGCATCATACTATCTCTTGTCTCGAGATGTGTAAATACAGGTTTCTCAAACTAACTAGTTTCATATATTATTCATTCTTACTGCATTATTAAATGTTTTTGTGCTTCCTGTACAGAGTACAGAATAGACAACATTTTTATTAAAATTGACAAAACTATGCAGCCATTTTAACTGCTGCTTCCTCACTATTATTATTATTTCCATAGTACAGTTAACTATCTTACATTCTGTACTGTAACATGGAACAGTCTCCTGCCGCTGAGGCATCCACAAAAACATCATTTTACATTTTGGTATATAGTGATCCTAAAAAATATAGACTGATAAATCAGTTCACAAAGACAGACATTTAAGATTAAGATAAGATTTTTTTCAGCTTGGAAAGTCCAACAGTTTGCTCTAGTGATGCACATTAAATAAAAGGAAGACAAAACTTCCATACAAAGTACGGCAGTGAAATGAAAGTCATCATCAAGATACATAAATCATTTTTATCAACTGTACACTTCCATCTGTCAGAAGCATTTTCTAGTAGTTTTATATAAAATTTATATACCTCAAAACTTTCAGAACCAGCAACTTCACCAGAAACAGGGTAATGCCATGGTGACACTGTAAAGGATAAAATTAGACTGAATTCACTGCAGGTTCAAGGTGAATAAAATCTGATGTTATTCCCAAGTGGGGGTTTTCATTTTTGTGTTCTTCACAAGGTGCCTACACATTTATCTTTCCAGTGACTCTTTCTTTGCATATTTTCTTTAATCCCCCTGCTGATACAAGTGCTCATATCCCAGGGGCTCCTCATAGCCTCCTCTGTGGGCATCAATCATACCGTGTACAACTTCAGGGCTTGCTTTTGCCTCAGTTCATTTTCCAACAGAAATTGAGTTTTCATAACCGGCCCACTAAAAGTTGCACCAAATCAAACAAATGTTCCAAATACATTTAGAAACATCTCAATCTGTCACATATATTTACGACATACATAATCTTTATACCACTCAGAGAGAAATACCTAAAGAAATCATCATTTTAGTTTACATGATACATTTTTTTTTTGATCATTTGGATTTATTATAGCAACAACCACAGATCTCCTCACCCCTATTATTACAGAGATTATGAACTGCACCAATCTAATATACACAGAAACAACTTTGTGTCAGTATCTAATTAAATTGTTTAACAAGGGTAATGACCGCATATATAGTCCTAATTAAACTAAAAATTTGTTCTTACTACCGACAAGATTGAAAAAACAATTAACACCTTATACCAAATGGAAATGGCCCCATAAAAATGGTAATACCTTGCAACTAACACCTTCGAGGCAAAGCAGAGGAGAGCCAAATCAAAAGAAAATCTCATTTGAAACGTCCCATGAGTTTGGCTCATTATTCTGTGCGCATAGACTTTGGCCTATGAGGGCAGCCAGCGCTGGAACAGCCACTAACTTCCAGTTGATTAATGAGGCAACTGCAACAGGGAGGTAGAGGAAGCACAAGCTCCACAGAACTCCCAAGAAGCTGATGGGACAGCAGGACACCATGACTATGCGAAGGCACCAGAGGAGTCTGCTTACTGTAGAGAGCAGCCACAATTAAAGCCAATTAGATAAAAGATACAAAGGCAGAAGGTGCATGTAAGTCACCAGTTCGTTTCTGATGTGAATGATATGAATTATCATTCTCAATTTGAACAACGGGAGATGTTCTTACAATGTTTGGATTTCTTTTTTCTTTTACATACTGGGCAAGAAAATAGTTTCCTGTCATGATGCCGTTCTTTGACATTCATGTTTAGCCTCACATGAAAAGAAATCCAAAGTGAAAGGAGGTGTACTTATATATTAAATCAGTCAGAAATAGAATTAACAAATATTCACTCCTTGTTGAATAGGATGTAGGCCTTTTATCTTGCAGTATTTAATTCAGCATACATTTGGCATTCATAATAAACAGAAACAGATGAAAGAAAAGTGATACTGGTCACTTTGAAATAGTTGGAATTACAATTTTAATTTATTTTAAATGTTAATTAAGTTCAGAGCTGTTGTCTGAAATACTTCCCTTCACTCGGTATTCTATACAAAGAAATTCTTCTTTTACTTTATAGCCTTAATCTGCTCTTGTAAGAACAGATGCCAGACAGCAACGAAAGTAACCTTGAAACCACATCTCCAAAATAATAAGCTGAAAGCATGGGCTGGACTCGAAAGCTATGACACTTCCAGAATGCTGCCAGGACAAACTGTGCTCCAAACAAAACAATGAATCAATGTGAAGAGCCACCTGGAGTTTTTATTCCAGAAAGTTCATTGCAGGCTTGTTTTTACGGCAGACACTGATATCCGGGGCAACCTGAAGAGTATTCAGGTCTTGTAACCCATTTGTGTGTGATACCCATTAACCTGACTGTACATTACTGGAGCAAATGAAACTAATTGCTTAAATAATGGGTGAAGTGGTGATGTCTCATAAACAAGGTCTCCAGATCACTAGTGCCATCCAGTCCTCATATAACAGCCTTGAGTATTTGTCTAAATCACAAGAGCACCATTTGGCTGCAAATGAAAAAGATTACACAACTGTATCTAATTCTTTCGGGAAGTGATTAATGGGAAGGTATTAGCACACTTAAGTGCTCACTTGGCTGGACTGGATACCGTAAGCTTCATAATTATTAATATGAAATTTATTAGAAATAAAAAAAGAATAATAATAATAAAAATGTTGAATATCACCTTTATATTTTTGGATTTGCTCTTAAACTAGGGTACATGAAGTAACAAAACATATTTTAGCCAAGCCCTACTTTTTCTTTAAGCAGGCTCACAGAACATGGCCAGAATCTAATTTCTGATTTAATGTGCTCAGCAGAAACAATATACAATAAATTTAATTCAGTGCTGTAAACCTTTGTTTAATAAACTGTGACATGCTTAGTTAGCAAGCACTTCGGCCCTGGCTTTTTATAACCGCACGTCAATGGTCGCAACATAAGGTTATTTTTTATTTGAAGCCACTGTATTATCATAACAAATATAACATCAAGTAGAAACAGGTTTCAAACCCATGAGGAAATACTGATCTTTCAAGATATATGGCTTTTGTAGTTTTCAGGTTTGACCTTTCTGAAGATAGTGGCCCCTTTGAGGCAAATGACATGGTCCTTCATTCTGAACTGAGATCTACAGTGTCTCGCCACCTTTGGTTTACAGCAAACAGAAAACCTATCAGTGATCAAAACTGAGATATGATAACCTTTGTTGTCATAGTGACAGATGATCCATTTATATTTAACCAATAACCAGCTGAATAAGAGCTTCTTACCAGACACTCCTGTGTCACAGACGCAGGTGAAGGAAGTAGGTGACACTTGAATGCATGTCCCATTTTCACAAATTCTGTGACAGTTTTCTTTTCCAATGACTTCAGAGCAGTTAACCCCTAAAACAAACAAGAACTCAGTTGGCCATGACACAGAAAAACACACAGATCTGAAACTACAAGTCTATATGCAAATTTGTGGTTATTTTAGCTTCTAAAAAAAATGAAAACTAAATCATTACTGTACATAATGCTGCTGCACAGAGTGCATTTTGGCAGCAAACAGATTAAGAGAGAAGTCATTTGGAACGCAAGCTGTTTTAATATTAATTCTGTGTGCATTACGCTTGAGTGTTTGTACTTATGTTAAACAAACTAAAACCGTCCAATACAGGCAGAATTTTTAAGCTAGTCTCAAATAATCATATGCATTGGTGCGTGCACAACAAAATGTATTTCATTATTGATGATTTCATCACACAGCACAGAAAAAAAGTGCAGTGCATTTTTAGATGCTTTTGATCTGCCTCCAATCCAATCAGTTAAAGATAGCTCAAGAAATGGGATCAGTGCTTTAGCCCTTACCTGTAAAATGTGGAGGACACAGACATTTATATGTTCTGTGGCTTGTATCTGTGGATCCATTGCTCAAACAGACTCCTTTGTTTTCACAAGGGTTATCCAAACAAGCGTCAAACTTTTCACAAAACCTCCCAGTGTAGCCGTGGTGGCATCGACAGCGGTATGCACCTTCCCAGGAGGCTGTTTGACAAATACCGTTCCCTGAACAAAGTCGAAGCAGAGGAGAACCCTGACAAAGTTGCGTTTTAACAGACACATTGAGCCTTAAGCCAAGCTTGCACAGCTGCCTGTCTCCATCATGCAGTGCAATGAAGTAATGATGACCCGGGATGAGCCACTTGGCCTCAACTAGCTCACTTTCATTCATATTATGGGAGAAAATAAAGTGATCTTTTATCTGTCCATTTGTGGAACAGCTTTCAAAGTTGTCTTTTGACACATTGAGGAGTCTGATGCCGTATGACTTCAGTGTTTCATCAGCAGACATCAGCAGTTTGTCTCCATGTTGCAGCTGAAGTGGGCATATCTGTGGGAGGTTGAAAGGGTGCCCACTTGACTTGTCTTCCTCCTGAGAATCCCAACACTCGGAAATGCTTCGACAGATGTTTCCTCTGAGAGTCCAATTCATTTGGACTGTGTGTTGTTTAAGGTGCCATTCAAGAGAAGCTTGTCTGTTGCATATTGCTTGGCAGTGGATCAGCTGGAGAACCACAAAGGCAACAGCAAAGTGAAACAATGAAGCTCTCATGATTGAACTTTTTTTTTTTTATTTAATCCAAATAAGTCTTGGATCTTTAAACCCAACTTGTGTCATTTGAAGAATGCAAGATGCAATGTGCTCCAACTGGTCCACATAAATAGCATACCTGAGAAAAAGAAAGACTTTGATTAATGATATGCAAAAGAAGGCCGATTTCTACAAAACTATCCAGTATTATTTCATTTAACAGCTTAAAACTTGATTAAAAGAAAGACAATAGATTAAACATTTTATTTAATTGAAATAAAAGGGCTTCAGTGAATCTGAAAGCAGAGCTTTCATAATCATATGCAGTGCTGCTGACCACCAAGTGTGTCACAGCAGACTCAGCCTTTCTGAGGTTTCTACAGAGAGTGACAGAGTCAGATAAAATATTCTCTCTCCCGTGCCGGTGCCTGATACGTCAGTGTCAGCTAGTGAGATGAGTTAAAGCAGATAGCATTGTCTTCTTTCCCGCAGGCCCTTTTCATTCGTGTGCATGAGATAAAACAACAAAGCAGAGAAGCCTCCCTGCAAGAGAAAATCTCTGCTCCTTGATCAGCTCACAAGGGCTGATATGAATAACTGCATGGTGATAAGTAATAAAACTTTGAATATGGAACACCAATATCAATAGAAGGGGGAGTGATAAAGTGAATGAGATTGCAAGAACTGTTATGAGGGCTGTGTGGGCATACAGAAGACCGCAATTACTGTACATGAGATGAGGTTGACTATTGTGTTTCGCTCAATAAATCCAAAAGCTGCCACCTGATTTCTGAAGTGAAGAAAATGAAATCTAAATTATAATTTGGTGGGAAAAAAATTTTTTTTTAGCATATTTATTATAAGCTGCAGTGGAAGAATAAACATCACCAGAAGTTTATTTACTGGATTTAAATTTAACTTTATTAATATTTTATATTAACAAATCAAATGACTAAGTAGCAGAATTATCACCTCAGCTCTACAGAGCATTTTAATATGCGTTTAATTTAAAGTATAGTTTGCAGTTTTTTCAGGGGGACAGCCAAAAACCCACTTAAAAAGATTTGACAGCCCACTACAACATGAAAGTCAAAGGGTGCGTGAATGACAAAATACAAGTCATCAGTAGTATCAGCATCAGACTAGTCTACTGCTTAAAATTAAAAGTCTACTACTTATCTACTGTAAGTTAATCAGTGAAGAAGCATATAACAGAACTGTACATGAAAAACATACGTATGACCTGTATATCAAAAGGGAACAAACAGCAACATTTGGCAATTGACCTTTATTGTTTAATTATCTTTGTTTTCACCTTTAATCTTTAGTTTTGAGAAAATATGAATTGAATGTAATCAAGAAATACACATACAATATTTGTATTTTACAATTCGCTGACAAACATATTCCCTTATTTTACAGTACTGTACTCTGTACTATCAGGGAGGTATCTTGTCACAAATTCTGCCCCAAACATACAGAACAGGCATTAAACACATAAGAGCACCAAGAATGAGGACTGGAATAAGAAAATAAGAACAGAAGTTATGGTCATCACAAAACACAGATTTCAATATCAAGAGGTCAGACTCATTCTTTCATTTAATCATTTATTTTAGCTGCAACAATTCAGTAATACTTTCCATAATGACATATGTAGTGTTACAATGCTCTTATTTTCACCTCATACGCCAACAAGACCTAGGTCACTACAACAGTGATCCTTTCTCACAGAGACTTGTAATCCAAAAAGAGAGAGACATCTAGGATAAAAAGAAAACCCATCTTATATCATCCCGCATATGACAGCCAACTGACAATGTCAGCAAGCAGCATGTGTAACAGATCAATGTTAGAGGGAAAGAAATGCAGGAGCGAGTACTGTACTGTCAATTTTCCAATTTCCACAGAAATTCAACAAGGATGCAACAAGGATGCAACAAGCACACAATTCCTAGTGGTTTATATTTTAGTCAATACAGTTGATCCTACTACTAAATTTTCACAATTGCCTCTAATGCACTGTTGCTAATTTGGTTTAGTATAATTTAAAGCAAGATATTTAGAGGCTGTCGCAACCAGTGTAGACTGTAATGCACTTTAATCTTTCTTAATTATGTAGTGCTTCAAATTCATTTAATCTGAATTACATTCATTTTAATTCATTTTATTACAGCAATCTACACAGTTGGCCTCCACTTAAATAAACAGATGACAAGGGTTGGTGGGATATTAAAAAAGTCTTTGAGGTATTGACCAGTCAGGATTAAACTATGCGCCATACACAGGAGTGGTTCAAGTAATAAGGGTCGTGGAGTCAGAAGCAAGGTCGTGTATGTCGGGGTCAACTAATTGTCTCCTCCTGTCTCCTGCTTTCATTATAGCTCAGCTGAACCAAAATTTTAAGATGCTAATCATGTCTGTGTTCAGAGGGCAATGGTTCATGTCAACTGTGTAAATCCCTGCTCGACCGATGACTAGACTCATTTGCTCATCGATGAGAGCAAGTGATCACATGCCACAACTAGCAGGCCCGGTAATTAATTGGTAAGTCAACATAAAATGAATCTGCTAAATTGTTGATAGTCAATTAAATGTCATTTTTTAAAGCAAGAATGGATATGCTTTATTTCTCTAATGAGAATGTTTGCTTTTCTTAGTTTTCTATGATGTTAAACTGAACATTTTTACAAAGCAAGCAAGGAAAGTACTATGAATGAGACTTAACATGAATAACATTAGCAGATTAATCAATAATTAGAATAACTGCACCCTCACATCTAATTAAAAATAAACCCTAGATATGTGATGTCATGTAACAAAGTTTACCGAAAACAGTTTAACTGCATACAACACATGGGAGAACATTTTCTAACTTAAAATCCCCCCCACCCCCACCCAAAATAAAAAACTTTGTTCTTCCTAGAGAAGCAGCAAAGTTTGGCTCATTATGCTGTCAGTGCACAGACAGTGATGAAGATGTTGGCTAGTGAGTGAGGCACAATTGCCAGTTACAGTATAATGGCACTTCTGCAAGAATGAGGACACACAGGTGTAAGTTGAGACAAACATTGTTGAGATAAATAGTGCAAGCCTCCTTGTATATGGTAATTTCTCATTATGACTTCCTTGATTCAGAACTTCTCAGCCCCTGACAGCTGCAGTGACTGCTGTTGCTGTTCGCTATTGTGCTGCACTGTACATTTGTTTTCCTGCTCAGGGACTGGAGATAACTTTTTTTTTTTTGGAAGGTTATGGTTTATTGCATGTTAAATAAAGTAGAACAAAAATATCCGTTCAAGTTGTAAGCCTCCTACACTGATGAAATCTGCTGCTTTTCTGTCATTACATATTCCCTAGTAACATCAACAAGACTCTTCATCTCAATGAAGCAGCTGAAATGATTAAATCAGAGGGTGAAAGCAAATCATCCCACTAGTCACTACAGATGAGCTATGTTGTAGATGAACATTACGACTACCACGGCAGAGCCCAGGTTCTTTTTTTAACTCACCAATTCACCTCTAGAAGCCCAATCCTTTCTGTGCAAAATCCAGTATGTAACAGTCTTTTGGATGAAAATGATTTCACCTGAGAAAGTCTGACTGCACATTAAGCACACAGCCTTACCCCAACTACCATAAAACTTCATTCTCTGTACACTCACTGTTAAACAGTACATTTCATTAAATGTATTGGAATACAGACACAGTATTTCTGAACACACCAGAATCTCTCAGAATCAGAATCTCTTTAGGTCCGAGATTGATGACGATGGATCAGAAACGGTGTCATTACTGATCATGTGAAACATAATAACTCTGATATCCTGCAGTTAAACCTCAAAACCTACAAATCCAATCAGTTTATTTTTCACTGTCCTATCACCAGCAGGACGCCACTGAAACAGCGCAGAGGCACTGATGTCACTGCAGAGGCACTGAAGGCCTGATTAGCCAAACACCAGCAGGCAGCTTCCCACAGCCGCTGCTGGACTGATCATTTGTGTTCCCTGGGTAGTTATCTGGATCATCACTAATCACTTATAACATTGATGAGTGCCCGGGCCTTGCAACTCTAAAAAACAACTCCCACATCAGTTTTCCTACTTTAAATGCAGGAATCTATGCCAATGGCAAAACCAGTCTCAACTTAAGTTCTTGACTATTTTGTCATAGCAAAAGAAAATCTTATAATTTTCAAGAATGTGCAGGGTTACAGTTAACATATTGACTTTAACCTACACAAATATAACTGCTCTTAGACTTTTTCTTTGTCCTCTATAAGCACAAGGAACATTTAAAAGAAATGCTACTATAAGACATTTTCAAGGGTGTAAACACAGTCTCTCAGAGATGGTTTAGCCACAGGTTAATTTAGGCCAGAGCCAGCAGTAGCACAGCTTCACCAGCATGACTTCACCTCTATGAATTGCTCATTTTTGTTTGAGGCAATAGCTTCATCAGTCACTACTCTGCTCGCCCCCATGGTATAGTCTATAGTGTTTCCTGTTTATTTGGTGCTCTGGAGGAGAACCTCAATAAGGCAAGAGTGTGCGTCTTTGTTTGTTTGTAACACTTGTGCAGTGCTTAGGGGAATTGTGGTGCATAAGTCGCTCAGCCACACAGAGCATTAAGAGCCCCGCGTAAAGGAAACACAGCAAGTCTGTGAGGCGGCGTGGTCACATAATCATAAACCAGTGTTTAGTTAGAATGTGATACATGTGCACAACAGAAAATTGCTTTTTGATTTTCTCACTCATAGTGGATGCAGTAGTTGTGAATTAAATGGGTGTTTTTTTTATGCTCGCTAACACTGAGTTAGCTCCACCTAGGTGTTACAGGTGTGGTTTCTGTGGTTAAAACTCACTTTAGCTCACTTCAATCAGGCACTGAACACTTTCACCATACCCCCTACCTCCATTCTTAAGAAGCTCTAGTGCACTTATTCAAAAAAAAAAAAAAACATCGGTCTCAATCAGTTAAAAAGTCTTTCTAAACTTCTCTTGTTTTTTTTATAGACTGAAACTCAAAACAAAATCTGATTTTATAAACTGATCTGTGCTACACAGAGTGAGAATAGAGCTACGGTATGTAATAATAAACACGTATATAGGTCTGCTTGTCATTTCAGAGGATATCTCAAAACCTGTTGACAGATTTCAATTAGTTCTGGGAAGACGTTTGACCACAAGCCAAGAAATGAGTGATTAAATGATGCTGATCTATGAATACTTACCACTGCAAAACAGGGTGCTTCTAAACAATCTCAAGTTCTACTGCTCTCAACTGATTAGAAACATATCATATGACAGTAAATCACAGCGCGTTTAAGTCAAATCTCTTTATTCTTCTATTGTGTGTTGTTGCACCCGAATGTAACAACTACAAATCACAGGTTACACTAATGGTAAAAAATAAAAAAGTAGGTCATCATATGTCTCTGTTGAGCCTGCTTAACATCATATCATGTTACATACATATAAACAGTTATGATCATAGATCTATGATCTATGTGAGAGGATGTTACCTAATCCATTCAGACACACATGTCCTCCTGTCCACCATCATTTCTCTGTAAAGTGACTGAGCAGTGAGTTTAGTGTTTGTGTATCTTGTGTTACTGCTACTTACTTAACAGCAGACTATTCTGAGCAGGAAAGCGCGTTTTATTCAAGTATATCCCACCTGTTGTGTGCCTGCCTGTCTGTCTGTCTGTCAGAGTGACGGTGACACCGACACAAAGTGTTTAGAGGTGAAGCAGGCCTGCAGCCAAACGGTCTGCATTAAACAACAGCTTATAGCGTTAAACTCGACGCGTCGCTCTGCCCCTGTTGTGCAAACGCTAGGCCAGGATTTAGTGTGGACGGGTAATCTGGCTAGTAGGGTGCACACATGGACCATCTGCTGCTGCTGCTGTCTGCTGTCTGCAGAACAACCACGTCTCTGCTGACGGACAATTCCCCTGTAAGGTTACAGCGTTTGTACAGCGTTAGGGCGCATGCTCACCATTAAGTTGAAAAGGTGTTCCGCCTGGGGACGGCCACTTGTAACATCGTTTTAAAGAAGTCCCTTATTCAGAGGTGGTGTGTGTGTTTCCCTGGGGAAACGCACGGAGGAGGAAACATGTTGCTGAGGGCTGACAGGATGAAGGCGTGCCCGTCTTCCTGGAGGAGATGGTCCTCAGGGGCAGGGCGGGGCGGGGACACTGCCTGACTGATTGATTCTTTAATTAGGCTTAACAAAATATTCATTAGCCAAGCAAAGTCATTATCTTGTGTAAACAACTGAAACTCTCTCAGTAAATGAAAATGATTTTAGGCTATATAGTACCTGTGGGGTGAAAAATTAAAAATAAAATTGACTGACTAATAGCCTAAATATAATTGGAGCATAGCAAAACTGGATTGGAAAATACAGTTTTAATAAACACTGAAAATCTGACTAATCACTAATGCAGCTTTTCTGAAATTGTATTACTGTTGAATACCAGAATGTATTGTTGCACTGGACATGTGTAAGGTGGCCTACAACAACTAGCTGGTTAATTAGCTTTAACATAAAGACTGAAAGCAGAATGAAACAGCTAGACTGCAGGTTAAAGACTGAACCAACAAACCCATATCAGCACCACTTAAAGCTCATTAACACATTATATGCATTTTATTTAATCAACACAATGTAAAAGGACAATTTGCTGTTATACTTGGGGTTATGTGCCAGAATATTTCTTGGCTTGCTATAGTAACTTCCTGAAGTTGCCATCAAAGTCACAGTCTGGTGACAAATTAAAGGAAAAATCTAATAAATGACTGAAGAAACAGAATGGCTGTGCTACTATCCACTCAGTGGTTTGATGAGTGTGATTTCAGCCCAGTTAAACACCTATGGGTGAATTTGGACTAACATATTAGATAGCACTCTCCACCACCATCATCAAAACACATAAGGGAATATCTTTTTTTGATGTTTCATCCCTTCAGTAGAGTTCCCCAAACTATAGTACGGTTTCTGTTAGGGGGACTTCAGACAGACCTAGGCTAGGTTTCTAGTCTAGTCTACTGGCTGTGGCTTTATATCATACATGAAAGAGGTATTTAATTTTCCAGGTATTAAGTAATCAAGAAATGATTCCATAGGCTTTTTTCTTTATCTCCTCTTGGAAAGAAACCTTATTGGCATACAAATTTAGATCTATTCCTTTAAAACTGGTACAGTTTCACAGTTCACTTCTTTTTGACATCCTCCTTCTTCTACATAAACACACACATTTGTAGAAGGAAGCGATTATGTGGTGGTATTGTCTCTATATCATATTTAATGTTTATTTGCTCAGGAAATGATTTGACAGCTTATGTATAATGTTTTTGCAGTGACCTACATCGTATTCAGTGCACAGCTACATTCACGCAAGGGAGCTGAACTACAATCAGTCTTGTACTTGTGGTTGCTGAGCAACAAAATAAGCAAGGGGTTAAATGCCTTGCTCCAGGGCAATTTATGGTAGGTGCAGAGGGAGAGGAGAATGTTGACTATTTACATCCTTGTCCCAGGTCCCTCCAGCTGGCTGGGTATGCAACCTGGATACTCTCCATTCATAAGTCTGTGAGTGGACTGCTACCACTATCTGTGTTACTACAAAATTCAGAGAAAATTCACAGTTATACAGCTTAAGCAACTTCAATTCATAATAACTCAGTGCATTCCTTTAATTAAGAAAGGAAAAAATACTTTTCAAAATATTTTCATTAATACAACTATCTGGGTTCAGAAACACTCCCGAACATAGTTTTCAATATTTTCCATGCCATTTGCTGCAATTAAAATGACTTTTATTGTTCATGCCCAAAGCACTGACACTTTTATGCCCCACCAGTTGAGAAACACAGCGCAAGACAAATGTTTTTATAAAGGTCACTGGCTTCAGTTACACCTTACTTTTCTTGATTTTTGTTCACAGTAGGATTCACAACACTTAAAAAAAAAAAAAGCTGGATTAATTTACGTATTGTGGGCTTTGTTCATTCTGTCCTCTACAAGTTTTTGCCCTACACAGGCTCTAAAAAAATAGTGTTGCCAATAGTCACAGTAATTTCAGGATCAATTTTCAGATGATTCTTCTTATCAGAATACATTAGTATGAAGCACCTGCCTGACCTTAAGATTTGACATATTCTATATCCTATGCTTTTCCTGGTGAAAGACAGTTAAGTTCTTGAATTTGGTTTGCCTTCCCACTGTGACTAGATTAACGAGCTGCCCTTTGGCTTGTAGCATTCACCATATTTCCTGCAGGTTTAGGTATCTTCATTAGATATAGAAATATTGACCTTCAGTGCATCTTATGAGAATGTATAACAGACAAAAGCAAGCATTTATCAGTATAGCGCTGCAAACCATTCTCATCCTTCCACATCTTCCTGTACTGTACCAACTCCATGTCGATATTTTGTATTGCACTTTGATTTGAGGAATTAATTTTACCTCTGACCCACCACTTTATAAATCTGGTACCTTTACAACAACAAAAAATTCTCCAGGAAGTCTAAGCGATACTAAACACTGATCATATTTTAATATTCTGCAAAAAATGTTGATAACAGGTAACTTTAAAAGACTTAAGTAAAATTATAGAAGTAATTGAAACAATAGTCAACAATAAGTGATCAGCAGTAACTTTTGGTACTTTTAACACCTTGCTGTAGGTTAGAAAGTCTGTGGGCTTCAAGCACTTTACTACAGTATGTGCTGACTCAACGACTTGTTAATCAAGCCCACAGTTATGCACACACCGTCAGCTGCATAGAGTCCACTGAGAAATACTTGGATCCCTCTTGAATGTAGATATAATTAGATTGTTGCACAAGATCTTGCAGGCTGAATTATGAACTCAGGCCTACAAAGTACATTCAGTAAACAGATTCTAGTGAAGGATGCTGAAGTGAGTAGAGAGAAAAAAAAAATCTCTCTAGAGTATAAAAATGATACAGTCTGAGATTTGACAGTCAGAGGTTCACACATTCATACTTGTGTTGTGGTTGTTTTTGATGTAACTGACTGAAAATTTCAAATTCACAATTCAAATAGTTATTATTTTGGCAGTATTGCCAGTTATTAACTCTAACAAGCTGTGCAAATATAAAAACATAGCCAAACAGCCGATAGTTTAAGAACTTCCAGCACAGAATGTCAAATATGAAAATTGGTCCAGAAAAGTGAAAATAATGAATACAGACAGACATTACGTAAATGTCACAGAAAAAAAACATTTCTAAATTAATTACTGATTCAGAGGCCAAATGTCATGTTGTAATTGCCCTGAAACGTAAATGTTTAAGGTGATAACATTAAAATATTTCATAAATTTTCCAGAGAGCTGTAGCGATTAATCAACATTTACATGTAGCAGCACTTATTCTGCCCCTGAGTTATGTGACCTTTCTCACTCTCTTAACTGCATGCTGCGGAGCTCTGGGGTAAATGCTGTTGTACCGTACAGTATGTAGCATTTGCTCATTTAATACAAACGCAATATATTATCCTGCAGGTCCCCAAGTTGACCTACAAAAAAATGCAGTCCCATCAGGTGTGGGGGAAGGAAACATGCACAAAATGAATAATTGCTATAAACAGAGAGAAAGAATCTGTTTACACTGTTAAGAAAATCAGCCATACAGCAAATACATGTAATCATAGATACCACAGAGACGGCAATAAGCGTCACTTCAGTTTGGTAAACAGGATAAAATATATGAGAAAAATGACAAACCATATTGCTTTATTACCATTCCAATTTAGCAAAGAAATTGCATCAGAATGTTTCTTTGGGTTTTAGACAATCATAACAGTTCTGGACATAAATTGTAACAACAGATTTAGCTTTGCTGTTTGACTGATTACTCTGGACTGAGTTGATAGAGTGGAGACAGTGCTTGAAACAAGGACACCGCCATCTTTCTATCTTTACCTCTGAGATTTAAATATTAAACATAAAGGATGGTAGATGATTATCCCTGTCACCTTGCCTTAAGCAATGATATTCTGTTTTAACAGTGCCATGGAGAACCTGCTGTGTCACATATTAGTGTGAATCTGTGAAAAAAAAAGAAATGTTTATGAGGCAAGTGAGCTAAGGGACAAAACATATCCCTATAGAGAGCGGTTGTGCGTTAAGAATGTTTAAATTAATGCCACAGTCAATTGGGATTCTTTAATAAAGGCAACTCTGTTTATCTGAGTTTAAGTGTGTGTTTTATGTAGGTTAAAGATAGTCTGCAGTTAAAATATCTTATGCACAGGCATTTATATCTAATGCTAATATTCAGATTTTCAGTGGTATAGTCTTCGCTTTTTCATACTGTCCCCATTGTATTGTTACATTTAGATCACAAGCATCACAAAGCAAAAAAAAAAAAGCAACAACCTAACAGTCTCAGAACCTTGTTCTTTCCCAATTTAACATGTCTTGCTGCAACAGAAGCTTGATGTCAAGAAGCTATTTTCAAGTTCACAACACAATGTTAAAACACGACAACAAAGAAACAAAGCACACAGAGAACTCTTTCAGAACTGATGCTGAACCCATTTTTCTCAGCCAAAATGCTCATAACAGTACAATTGTGTCTTATCTACTAGTAATTTAGAGCTACTACTGAGTACTGAAGACAGAAGCAAACATTCACCAGCATACTGAACACAATATGTTTATGTGACATAATTCACACAGAAATGCACAGTGATGAAAACATTAAGGTGACCCGTTGAAACACAGAGGTGTATTGTATGTTTCTAACAAACCACAGCTCTGCCACAAAGCTTTGAGAAAGTGACAGTAAAATCAATGCTCAGAGGTCAATCTAGTTAAAGGCAGTGTTCACTAGCAATTTTTGCAAGTGAACACAGGAACAGGAAGCAAATGTCACATATGGTCCTGGTAACTACACCGTGGAAGAAAGGTTTCAACATTTACATAAAGCTAAAGGATGTTCAAGTTTAGTTTCACCTAAAACTGCAATAGCATTTTATAATATAACTTAAATACACATTTATTTTCCTAGGTTTTCAACATTTGTCATTGTGCCTTTTTGGTATGTCACCCCAGTACATTTTCACCAGGGAGAGCTCATTCTCTCTCTTTATTTTCAATATCCAGTTTCCATGACAGCATTATGAAAGTTCACTTGCTGTCATCGATCTGCATTGCAAGAGAGATTGACATGACATACCAGGGTTCATTCAATCCACTCACTATTTGTTTATGCTGAATATGGAATTTTTTACAGATACACACAATATACTCAAATTCACTACTATGGAATAACACAGTGTTTCTTTTAACTGTTTCTGTGAGAACAGAAATGTAACTATAAAGCAGCTCTAAGGCTTTAGCTGTTTGGAAAAGAAAAACTAGGTTATCTTAAATTCCACAATAGGATAGTGGAGATATAGTTATAGACTTGACTGTTGTGGCCATAAATAGACTACGATGTGTAATATTTTAAACCACTTCAGCAAAAACTTGTTTTCACAAACTTTATTCAGCAAGCTGGCCGATGGATTTCACGCTACTTTAAGGGAAGCTACAGAGTCGGAGGCATCATATTACAAGTATCAAACTTTGTAGTGTCCTAAGAGAGCTATGTGAAATCCTCAAAGCCTGCAAAACATAAATCATCACAGAAGCACCAGACATATCAGTTACTGAGTTCTGCACTCACATGAAAGTCTCAGTCCATGCTGGAGAAATCAGTGAAATAAAAATGTCACTACCTGTCTATACTGGTGTTCTGTCTGCCTGGAAGTCTCCCCACGGCTTCATCTAGCCAGTCATTAGAATGTGAGCTTCGTGGTACACGCAGAGACTACACTGTACCCCAGGTTCCTTGACAAAGAGACACAACCAGAAAGAAGAGTATAATTAGGTAAGAGCTAATGGTATACAATCAAGTATTTTAATCAAAATGATAATTATAGTTGTGCAATGGCAGGACAGTAATTTGTTATGCATGTCATAGTAGTGAACTTCTGTCTACTTGCAGTTAACAATTGCATCGAAATTCGATGACATCACATCCTTTTCAGGATTTAATTACACAAACTGATTAAACAATACATTGCTTGCAATTGCTTAGAAGTAATTTCTACATCCAAAATCCAATGAGCAACCTTTGCAAAACAAACTTTGTTTGGCTTCAGCTTTAGCTTTTTATTTTGTTTTGTTTTGGCATCAGCTTTGGTTTTCAGTAGAAACACTTTCTTTAATGGAATTCAATGAAACAAAAGAAGCATGTCAGCAGTCACCCATAACCCCAAACCAGCTCTGGTTCAGAATTTTTACTGGGACAGTAGTTCTATCCGCTTATGGGCTATTCTCCCTGCCTGGCAAAGCTCTTTGCCATATTTTCTTTCCGATTTGCACTCTAACTCATACTAACAAGACTAGGGTTTTCAACTGCCAAAATGTTATAAAATATGTATTTATCCATCACAACTTCCATGTTCTTATCATGGGATACAATTTTTACTGTTGGCTGTGCCAACATCGTTTATTCATATTTACTCAGTAATATTTAGCAGGAACTTATGTTCTGAGGAGATCATTTATTCAGCTGCGAAGTAGTTCAGATGTGCATATTACACAACCTACATGTACCATTTCACCATCTTTTGAAGTGAAAATGAGTAGGTGGGAGATAAAACAGTAATTTTGTGGTACTGGTCAGACTACACTGCATTACAGCAGTGCATTATGGGAGCTCACTAAAGGTCAGAAATATAGTCAGTCGTTGTTGGATCAAGTTGCTGTTATGATAATTTTGTCAAATTGATACAGTTTATACTATGTATGTTATAAATATTAGCTTTAAGTAAATGGTTTTGTACTGAGCAGTTGTATTTTAACCTTGAGTCAAGTTTTACTTATAACTGAAGAACTATGCAATATTACTTTATATAAGTTTTTTGGGATAGGAGTCTCTCACTTTCATCACAGGATGGGAAAGGCTGTTGGAAAATGGCAGTTAATTCTGACAGTTTGTATAAAGGATGAAACCTTCATTTTAAACAGACAGTAGGAGGCATTTACATCTTCAACATTTCACCCTGAGATCTTGTCAAGCTGTAACTGAATATAGAAAATATAGCCCATGAAACTTAAATAATATTGAATTTAATTTAAAATTTATTATCTGCAGCTTAGTCTGGAAACGTCTTGAAGATCTGTCAGAAAATGATAGTTCTACATATCTGAACTTGTCCATCTGAACTGAATGCTTCTCTCAGATGGAATGAACACAAATAAAGGAAGTCCACCTTTGAAGTGTTATATATATTTAATACCATCCATAAGCAATTACCGCTGACACATTTATCCCCACCTGCACATCCAATGTACCAATTCCAGTTCAGACACACTCATGAATATTAATTTGTGTAACCCATTATCTGAGTGAGTGGTGTCTGATAGCCTTGAGTTGATGAACACTTTTTTTTTTTTTTTTTTTTACCAGTGAAATTGATTTTCTTGCCTCCCTTTCTATAAAAAATAAGTGAAGCCAAGTTGTAGCCACAGGATAAAAAGTTCAAGCACATCCGGCTTTTGACCTAGTTATCTGACAATCTGGCCTCCCTGCAACTGAATCATTACACCTGTGGTGTGATATGAACCAAAACACTTCTACTGTCCATTACCCACAGGTGTCTTCAAGTCACTTCTGACTTTGCTCAGTATAGCTGTAATCCCCTTGATATATTATGGGATGGTAATTGGATGGGGAGTAGCCATGACTCAGAATGGCCAGAACATGAATCAAGCTGGACAGAGCATATCTTTGTACCCGATGACACCTAAGAGGTCATTGCTCTTGTAGTCCATAAGCTTGGTTTTCTTTCTGATGGGTAACAACAGTACTAAAATTTTACTGTGATTTTATTATGACAGCTATTTTGATTTCCTGTACTGCATCCTAATACTGCTGGTGGATGTGTGACTACAGTGTGTGCAAAATTATAGAGGGAGAAAAAATGTGTTAGATGACAGGATTTAAAATGGTACTAATTGTTTTATTGCACCTGGCGTCAAAGACAGCATGTTTGTGTATGGCTCTTTAATAGACAATCCACTCCTGAGCCCATGGGTAATGATTCTGTGTTTCCAGGTCACTTAAAAATATTCATTTGGGAAAAGTGCGTATGAGCTGTCACTGTGAGAGTTAGATGAAAAGATCGATACCACACTTTTTTTGTGACTTTTTGTCATGTTTTGTTGTTTATATTGTGTTGATGATGAACTTTAAAGATGCTGGTAGATTGATTTTATAGCCTTTGACAGAGCCTGGCTAGCTTTATGCTAAACTAAATTAGTGGCTGCTGCTAGTAGCTTTGTTTGGTGTCTTTTATGCCTCTGCGATGTTTTTGTACACCCATCTTAAGTTTTTCTAATAAAAATAAATTATATTCATTTTTGTATTTTGTCACCATTAAAAGTAAAAGGCCAGTTTGTGCTAATGGAAACTACTTTAATACTCAATTTACTGAATTTTAATAAGGTGAGAATTATGAAAAATATATTTTTTTTACAAATATACTGCAGTTGGGTCTCTGGGACCACAAGCAACCAAAAGCAGAGTATCAGAGTAAAAGCAAAACAGTAATGAATATACTCCTGTTAATAATATTGAGATCACAGAGGCTTTGAGACTTCTGAGGTGCATTGCATTGTCCCTGCCACATCTAGTTATTCAGCCAGGTACTAGGACTGGATCAATTGTGCCTTTGTGAGGCATGAGAGACTGTCCGCCTTGGAGGTTCCCTTAGTCAGCAGACTGGTTCCTTAGATGTAATATCCCGTTTCTGTACCGTGTGCTGCAGGTTATTTGTTATATTTCCCCTGGCGCTTCATACATATGTTGTTCAGTTAAAGTTGTGTCTGTGCAGTGAAATAACTATTTGCTTCCTCTAAATATGGCAAAATATTGCATAGAATTAGTGAGTAATAGTTCAGTGATTATAATGCTGCATTGATATTTTTTGAATAATCAGTATGAGTTCTGTTTCTAATTTGTCTTATCTTTGTGCAGCACTAGAGATGCTCTGCTGTGAATGTATTTTTGCATTTCAATTCCCAATGAGCCATTCAAAGTAAAAAAAATATATTTTTCCTCTTGGCCTGTAATATAGTACATTTTTCCACAGCATTTTCTTACAGTATTTCACCTGAATGCAGTTTTTGAACATACATTGGGCTGCTCGCACTCTGTACTGATCCTCATAGTGTCAAAACAAGCCTTTCCTTTTGTGCCTGCTTTGTCCGTGACCCGTGGTCTAATGCCTTGTTTTTGATTTGGCCACAAAATTACAGAGTGTATTATTCATTATTCAAGTTATGACATGGCATAATATTTGAGTTAAATGTTATGTGACTATAACATAAACACAGCTTTGACTAACAACATAAAGTAGTTGATTCTGTTTCAACCAACACCTAACATAGAAACCTTCCATATTTACACAGTTCTTGTTATTATTTGACTGTATTTTATTTGACTGTGTCCTCATGTGACTGAACTCTTAAGACACCAGGGAGCCAATATTAACTGCTGAAAAGGTGCATTTCATAAAACCTTTAAAACACAACGATGGCTGTTGGCTATCTGGCACAGTAAATTAATTGTTAAATGTTTTTTCTCATACAAATAGAAAAATAACTAATGTTCTAATGTTGAAATGCCATCATTTTGACCCATTTATTCATCATACTTTATTTGCACAGACAGCAACATTCTTTGCATCTGTGCTCAGAGGAAGAGATTTACCCTGCTTATTGCATAATCATTTCTTTTTCTTTGTCTGCTATACTTAGCAAGTAACCTCACATGCCTCACCAGCAAGGCCCACAGACACCTCCATCCTCATGTACTGTTTTCCAAGGACTTTTTGCTTTGATGTACGAAGACCTGGCACTGTTAACATCAGGAAGGTGTGCCTGGCATGCAAATACTGAAGATATGTATTATTTGTAGAGGAAAAGGAGAATGTTTCTCTGGATCCTTTCTCCTTGCTGCCTGTGCTGAAGGTTAGTTTCTGATCCTGGCTGTGCTCTGGATGTGTTTATGTTTTCATTTAACAAAAAAAAAAAATCGTGTTTTCCACAGAATGTGTGCTCCATCCTAAACAGATTCCTTACAATATTTACCATATGTATTCTCCATTACAGCTGTTCCCTTGGCAAAATATTGTCTGGAGAAATACTGGCACGCTATTTATACAGTAACGTTTGATGAATTAAGTGATATTTTGTTTCATTTGATGCCAGACTGTTTGCCAGACATGAATCTATTTTCATGTTTGATATACAGGAATTGTAATTAGTATTCATTGCCCTGTAAGGAATTAAAGTTGATTGGAATCAAGTCAAAAACATGTGATTGGAAGAAAAAAATAATTTCACCATAAATAGTATGGTTCTATTAGTAATGTTTTCTGTCTGTGTCACACTTGCTTCAGTACAGGTGTTTCTCTTACTGTGTTCATTTATCGACAATTGTGAACGACCGAGCAGGCAGGCAAGAGGAAAAAGCTGGATTTTTCAAAAAATAAAGTATTTTTATTTCACCAAAAAATAAAAAAAACTATTTGCATTTCTAACCCACCTAACTGAACACAGGGGAACATCACAGTGGTGCTAAACTAAATTGGAGAAACACATTCAAAATGACCAAACAATGAATTAGGACTTCACCAAAAACTTGAATAAAACATTCAGCTATTCAAATCCATTGTGAACTGCAGATAGCGAGTAAAGTGATATCATGTGCAGTAACAATTCACAGGCAGAACGTTGAGTTTCAGAACAGCCTCATAACTCAGAGGCTAACTCTCTCACACAAACAACAAGGAGGCAAAAAACACATATAAACAAATAATTAAGAGGAATAAATACCCTGAGGCTGCAATATTTTTTCTCACTGTCTGATATCTGGTGACATTTTTTTTTTCAAATCTTGACATAAAAACATAAATCAAAACAATGTCATAAAGCAAAGAGAAACATAACAAATCTAACTATGCATTAGAGTAATTAAAGTCCTAACTGACAATCAGAATAGAAGTGAACAAATATCACTGTGGACATCTAAGCTGAGTGCCAAATGCTGATTAATTGATTCAGTTGATGTTCTTTTCTGTGAACTTTAAATAAAAAAACATTCCTTTAATCACATGGCCTCAAACGATGCTGCGATTCCTGCAAAAGCACATTTGCACAACTATTGCACCTTAAATGATATTGAAAAGCTGCAGATTAATTGATGATGGCTTTATACTATGTATAAATGGAGTGTGAGCAATTGAGGGAGTATGATAATGCGAGGCAGTGTTGATGGCATTGTTCCAGCAAGGGAGCTAGCTTTGCCAGGTGAGGATGCAGCAACATTGGCAACACCCTGACATGAGTTGATGATATACAGCTCAGACGATTCAGTTTAAAGCTATGCACATTCTGTCTTGGCTGGACTCAGGCAGGTAGAGTGGAGGGCTAGAAGGTACACTTAGAAGTGCTAAGTTTTTGATTAAATATACAGCGCTTGTGTAAGTAATTGACAGAGTGTCCATGAAACCTGGAAAAGGCACGTTGTCATCATTTTTCCTGGCAATTATAGTAGCATTTGTAATGGCATGAAAATAATAGTGCTGTTAAGGTCTAACCCTGAATTCTACTCCTCTTAAGGAGTAGAATCTACTCCTTAGGTAAGTTCAGATGTTGTTACTAGAAATTTGCAGTGTGGAATAATGTTCATGGAGTTGTGTTTAAACATAATTTTGGATGTTTGCAAAGCAGATAGGGCAGGGCAGTCTGTCTCAATAGATGCTGTAACAGCTCAGCTCATAGGGCTTCTGAAGTTGTAGCCATCTTTCAAAGGTTGAGATGCACGTAGCCTTTCCTACCTATTACCCAACGTCTTCATCCACTCTAATCACTATTTAGACTTTTAAAGGTCAATCTGACAGGCCTAGAAAGGCTACAGGCTGTAAAACTGGCACAATGATTTAGATGGTCGATCACAGTGAAAATGTTATTGGCATTACTTTTTTATAATGTTGCTTATATAGCTAAATGTAGTAAACCGCACTATATTATTTACCACAAAAAAGAAAACTGTCTCCAGTTAGTTTGGGTCCAGTTTTAGTGGCTGCTTCAGTGCCCTAAGATCACAGTGATTCAGTTATGAGGATGTTTTTTGAAAGCTTTTTAACCCTCCACGCTAATGACAGAATGAGCACTCAGACACAGCCACCATCTTATGAAATACACAGACATCGTACTCCTACTCACTCTGCTCCCAGAGTCTGTGTTCTGTGTGTGAAAATATCTCCTGCCCCATCCTGCCAGTTTGAACTGCTCCCATTGGGTCTCCGTCTTTGCCATACTGAGAGCACAACAGATAGATATCGAGCCTGTTTCTTGCCTTAGGCCGTCCAGCTTCTCAACTAAACAGGACAATAAGAAAGAAAAAAAACATGTATCTAATGTAGAAACAGCTTTACCCGCCTACAAATAGCAGATGAATAAATGCACTTAGACCCATGACTGATGCTTTTGTATGATTGTGGTTTAGTTGATGTGAAGCACTCAACTAACAGTTCAGATGTAAAGATATAAAATGGGCTGAATTACAGTCAACAGACCTGGGTTGAAGTAGAAATGATATAAATCAAGCTGCATTTAACTCAGCTGAGTTAGTAACTTAACATTGGAATGAAATGCTAAAAGAAGAATATACAGACATCCAGCAACTGTATATTACAGATTCTTCATATTGGTAACAGTCTTTGGTTAGAGGTGAGTCACATAAAAAGCTTTCTGTTTACCCATTTATTTATTTGTCTTTTGCACCTCTGGACCTGCCACTGCCCCCCTTTTTTTTTTTACCTGCAGTGAAAGATACAAAATAAGTTTGACTTGGCACGGAACTACATTAGGGGCTCAGAACAACAAGACTTTTGAGCCCTGCTACTATTCACGCTGCTCAGTGTGACATGACACGGTCTGGTGTCATAACATTAAAACATTTCCTGGTTTGCACAAATGCATAATAATGATGTGTGTCTGATGTCTGTTTGTAAGGAGTCAAAAGAGCAAGGGGGCATAAAAAGGGCAAGACAGGGTGATTTTATTTTAAACCTTTTCAATAAAGGTTTTCAACCATAAAATCTAGATGAACACGGATTAGTTGTGTTAGGTTACAACAATTACTCTAAAGCACCCAATGCAGTTTTATATGAGAAGGATTATGTAGGTTAAGTCTGTTTATTCAGAATATATATATATAATAAATATAATTACAGTATGACTGACTGTGCAATAACTTATTATAGAGCTGTTGTTGAAAGTTGTCATCATAAAAAAACTGGTTTAAATGAAATGCTTCTTTATTTCATGTTGTTATATAAGAATTGTGCATTTAAATATTTATGGAAAGATATTTAATCCAACATCGAATTTGAGATAATGTTTCACCTACTGACTAATTATTATGAGGACTGGTTGATAAATATGTTCTAGAATTGGAACAATGTGACCTTTTGCAAATTTAAATGACAATTATATTGTCTATCAAGACAGTATAATTGGCTGTTCTGAATACCATGGGGAGAACAATTAGCGATAACAAGCATACATCTGTGTGCCTAGACCGTAATGTGATGCAGCGAAAATTAAAGACTCAAAGCCGTGTGTGCTTTTAATGTAACTTAGCATTATGTACTTAAAATCGCGGTAACTATAGCTGTACATTATATGTTCTTTCTGCACTTTGCTCATTACCAGTCATTCTCTTGAAATATATTAGACACCACACACCGATGTGCTGCAGAGGTTAAGCAGAGCTTCACGTGCAGGAAATGACAACGTAATTAGTGAGATGACTGCAGCATCCTGGAGATCTGCTTTTGCTCGGTACACAGCTGACAACAAACAAGCTTAGCCTCTAAATATGACTTGTCATGTCTTTGTAGAGGAATCTGCAACACACAGAAGTACACACAAACTGATCAGGATCAATCAGACACCTGCAAATCATGAGGAATAGGACTAGGGATTTTAAGGCCACCTTTGTTAGCAAGATGTGTACAAAAGAAAGAATAATAAGGATGTTTTTAATCTTGTAGTAGGTGATCTTCAGTCATAGTGTGTAAGATTTATAAGATAAGAACACTATAATGTTCATTTATTAATGAGTTTGTCTGCGTAGTTTTGCTCCTGAGGAGTTTGTGGAGCCTCTGTAGCACTCCTGCAGTACAGCTATGCTTGAGGAGTCAGTTTTTTTGTTGTCAGCAGGATTTTTCTTCACTCCTACATAATTCATAACTCTGTCCTTCACTTTTATATAGTTCTACTTGAATGTTAGTCAACCCTCTCCTCACAGACAAAAATAGATTTTACTTCAGAGCATTCTTTTCCTGCCACGGTAAACCCCATAACTGACATGGAAAACTGAGGTATGACTATGGCGAAGTCAAGCCCTGTACAATGGAACTTATTTACGTTGGAACGCACTGATTTACTGATATTATAACAATATGATATTATATATATTATTATATAAAAAGTGCATACTTGTCTCATCATGTTCCAGAAACAGTTTAAACTCTTGTATAGCCTTATACAAAATGTTTTAAAATATTTAAATGTTCTATTTGTTAATCTTTGGAAACATCAGTAAGGTTGAAGGTTTCATCTGCCTAAGAGTGCTAAATCTATCATTTCGTCAGATGTGTTTCCAGAATAGGCCAATCATGTTGCCATTAATATTTCAAACACACTAAATGGAAAAAGATGTTCATATTGTTGCAGTTTTCAAATAGCTGCCCTTTTTTCTATTAAGGCGATGTATATGAAAGACCATTTCCTACATCAGATCTGGAAGATGGCCCTATCTATTTCTTCTTGAGCCATTTATCTTAGCAACATTGATGAATTCATTATGGTGACAATTCCTGCCGCTATAATGAAATGCCACCCAAAGATTGGCCCCTGGTTGAAATGGAGAACAGTGATATCTACCCAAATTATTGTAAATTTTCACTTCTTGGAAAATCCATCTTTCTTCTGTAGGCTCATATTACTCAGTACACTATTGTGTCTGCGATTGCTGTAGGTCTCTTTAACATCTAAAAGAGTTTAGAAAATCCCCCTTCAGCAAAGCCTTTTTTTAATCGAGTCTTTTCAGACAAAGATAGCAAAGTTTGATGAAAACTAATTAGGTACCAAACCTGTATAAGATCTTTATTATTTATTATGTAATTAGGAATTTTATTTATGATGGACTAGCACATTCACTGAATAATGTAAACTTCCTAAAACCACCAGCTTGAGGAAAACATAGAACGCAGAGCCTATGATCTCCTTATTTGTATGTCACTTAATTTACTGGGTATAAAATTACACAAGAAATATGAACTCAATGCAAGCCCTGAAGGCACATGAGTACATAATGATGCCTAGACAACTTATTAAAAAATGAATATTCTCAACAACAGTATTTTCTAGGTAAGACAAACTCAAAACCAATTTGACAAAACACTT
Organism: Ctenopoma multispine; assembly: GCA_034779795.1. Classification (NCBI taxonomy): domain Eukaryota; kingdom Metazoa; phylum Chordata; class Actinopteri; order Anabantiformes; family Anabantidae; genus Ctenopoma; species Ctenopoma multispine. The sequence goes on along the minus strand of JAUYWH010000007.1, from coordinate 8,849,990 downwards.
TAGCATGCTTCAGTAAAGAAAAAGATGCAGACACATTGTCCCTCACAAGCTGTTGTCACTCTCCACTGCTCAGTGCTGTAAAAGATTTGATGGGATGTATGTCACTGGATTATCTCGCCTACATTCCCCCCAGGCTTTTAGTGTAGGTCTGTGACATGGGCATAGGCATTTAGTGCGACTCCCAAGTGTCACTAGCAGCACAGCAGGGCCCTGTAAGGCTCCAGGAAACACAATCTATCATTGTCATAAGACCAATCATCCATATCAGCATGTTCTTTTTTTCTGCAGGAACCATGAGACCCATTAAGCGTTCTTGCTGACCCTGTTCTGGTATATATTATTTCCCTTTCCTCTTTTTTTCTGTGGAAAATGTAATTTAAAAATCATCATGCAGTGTAAAAATCACTACCAAATGTGTGTTTTTTGCTGCTTGTGGAAAAGCCATGTCAAACTTATAGCAATCATCTTTTTATAGTCATATAGTCACAGGGCAGAGTTTAAGTTAAGTGGTAATTGCCTGATAGATGTTAAGATGGATTTTGGTGCTTTATGGTCCAGATAAATGTCAGGGTCACTCAAAATCACAATTGTATGATTAGCCTACTTTGTACCTCATCAGATAAGGAACTGTTTGTATGATAAGAGTTATTGGATATAGAACTGGGGACAGATTTCTCAGCTATAGAGGGGTCTTGCTTTAATGAATTTTATACAACCAGAGTCATGACTGGAAATGGAACCTTTAATAAAAAAAGATGCTGTAGTGAATCAACTGGGGTAATGTAGTGGAATAAAGGAAAACATCTGACATTAATGAAAGGTTCAGAGATACGATCAAAGTGACATCTGCACACATTTTTTCTCTATGTGAAAACATTGCTTAATTGTGAATTAAAATAGATATAGCATGGTGAGATATTATCGTCATGCCTTAAGTGACAGCTGAGCACGAGAAACTACAAAGGATTACCTTACTATCTTGTGATGATTTAATCTTAATTTTATGCATTAAACACTGGACTACTCCTCTGGACCCATCATGCAATGTGCTGCACAGCCAGGATGATATTCTACATAAGTAACTAAAATTTCTTATAGTACTATAAATTTTTAAGATGTGTACTTCAGTGCCAGAGTGTGCTCTAGCTTCAGGGTTTCACTTTTATAAGGGCATACACGTACATGTCGACTGACAAAGTGAAGCTTTTAAACATATTTACTCGTTATACAGATGTGCATCATGAGGCAATATTCGTTTTCTTAATCTTATAGCCGTCGAGTTATTTATGTAACATAAGATTGTGAATCTGGCACAACCTTGATTTGCAGGCTGCTGTGTCCAGTCATTTCAGGTGAAGATGCTTGGCAAGAAAAACTGAGTGGTTTTCAAGTTAAAATTCACTAGCTGCAGTGCCTAGTGAGCCAAGAAGTTAATTTCAAGCCATGTTGGCAGTACACAAATGAAATGCAGTTTATTTTGGTCAGTTAAAAAGTTTTCATGAGCCTATATTCCTTGCCTGCTTGTATTTCACTTTACACAACCTGGAGTTCAACCATGAAATCCAACTACAAAATGTAAAATTACTGGTCAATCAAAACTGCACATCCCCAATCTCAATGCACTGACGGTTCTTACAAGGCATTCACAAGCCTCACAGTGCATGTTGAGCTTTCTGCCCACACTGCTCCCACGTTCCTGCAGCTTGTTAATGCAGATTCCGACAAGGCGAACCTTAGGCTTTATTCTCTCTGTGCAAATCATGAAAGAGGACATTAGCTCATTCGGTTTGATGGAGCTTGCCCGTTTATGTGAAATAGTGCTTTGGCCAATCTTTGCAGAAACATGAGCTCTGGTTGTACACATCTGGAAAAATCCTCCTGCACATCTCGAGAGTGGTTCAGTTCAGTGCGTGCAGCCATGTTTCAACTGACCTGTGCCAAAACAGCTTACAAACAGAATCATGCATCATTTTCTTTGGTTGTCCAAGCAGCAAATGGACAGTATCATCATCTGTATCGGTCAATTCAGGAAACAACTGTAGTTATATTAGCCTCACAACAAAACAATCATGGCAAATATTTCCTAATTCTAGGCTATGCATATTGTGCTTCATTAATTTCTGCTCTGTTGCACACATATTTTCAATCTCCTGTTTGTCTTTAACTCTAAATTGTACACGTATCATTTAGCTGTTATATACCAAGTAACATTAACTTGGATGGATTGTGTATATCAATCATAAATGAACGCGTGGCTGCAAAAGACAGCTGCGTTGCCCCAAGCTGGAGAATAAATGCTCTTGCGCTGTCCTTTTCAAAGCATTTGCTGTGAGGGTCTGTGTTGAACAGCAGAGCAGGAAAACATCCTCCAGCCTAACAGCCATAAACAGGATTGATGTCTGCAACCAAGACATTTGACTTTAACCAGTCGAGCTTGAGAGGAATCGTTCAGCTTCATTGAGTTGTGCTGAGGTTTTGATGAAATTGTTTTTGCCACAATATTCTCTTTACCTGTTGCCAGCCATTATCGGTGGATGCCATGTAATGGGAGGATCAAAGGAAAGCTAGAATTATTAGCTCACGAGCTACGTTATTAAGTGCTGTTGAGATTGAGACAACAGGATTTCTGTAGTTGGAACAGATTAGGTTGACTGGACTCAGCTTCACCAGACATATTAATAATTGCAGCAAACAAGCAAAATACCTACAAAGATGCCTCGTCGATATGTATAGATCTTGGTGGCTGCTAAAAACATATTCATATTTATATAATAGCTATATTTAGCTTAGCATATTTAGCTTGAAAATACTGGTGCAACATCAGTTCAACAACATCTCAAAGTATGCAATATTTGATCATTATTAATAATTGATACTTTATTAATACCCTTGGGGAAATATTTGTGGACAGGCAGCACTTTTACCATTTACACCATGGTCACCACTATGCCCCTAAAACTCTGAAACAAGAGGTTTAAAAATGGATTAATATTAATTTGAGTTAAACTTGATTTCTACCATCAAATAATGCATTTCAGAAGTATTAAAGTTCAGTATTCATACTTATGTTATACACACTGGATTTAAGGATAAGTTAGCAGATGGAGTAATCTCTTAACACACAATATATGTCACTGAGGGAAAATAAAATAAAATAAAAACAGCTGCCAAGAACTGAATCTCAAGTATCTAAAATGTATTAAGACAACACGTTACTGTGACTTCAGGTTCTCTTGTAAAACTGTGTGTCTTTGGGTATTAGAAAAATCCTCAGGACTGAAAGTTTCCTTACTGTTTTGACCAACAATTGCACTCTATACTATATATATATATAAGACTGTAGATGTTAAATAATGACAGTACTTATAGCCTTAAAAAGTATCCAACTTCCTACTTCTTTGCTATGCTCTTATGTTTGCCTATGTGCTGGGAGGTAACCCTGCAACCCTGGAACACAATGAAAGGACAAGGTGTGCGCCAAAGTACACTGACAAAAATATTAATATTAATTAATATTAAAAGAGACACATTTTAATCACACTATAGTATCACGTCAGTTAAAATTCTGGGATATTGACCTGGTCAGTTATGTAGCAGAAGGGGTTTTTAATAAGTGTCAGCTGTTTTGGTTTTAATGAAATTTACAACGGATGCACTAAAGAGGCAACAGTGAGTTGACGCCTAAAACAGGAATGGTTTTGCAGGTGGAGGCCACAGATTTTTTTCCTCCTCATTTTTTGACTGCTTTTCAGTAGTTTTGCATTTGACTAGAGTAAGTGTCACTATTGGTCACATAAGGCGAGATCTGGACCCTACAGAGGTTGCACAGGGAGTTCATCTCCATCAGGATGGTGCATCAGTATGTGCCATTGCCAGAAGGTTTGCTGTGTCTCCCAGCACAGTTTCAAGAGCATGGAGGAGATTCCAGGAAACAGGTAGTTATTCTAGGAGAACTGGACCTTAACCCATCAGCAGGACCGGTATCTGCTCCTTTGTGCAAGGTGGAACAGGATGAGTACTGGCAGAGCCCTACAAAGTGACCTCCTTCCGGCCACTGCCGTGAATTTCTCTGACCAAACCATTATTCATGGTCAACTTCATGAGGGTGGCCTGAGGGCCCAATGTCCTCTAGTGAGCCCTGTGCTCACTCCCTGGCACAGTGGAGCTCGACTGGCTTTTGCCAGAGAACACCAGAATTTGCAGTGTGCTTTTTCACAGATGAGAGCAGGTTCACTCGTTTGACAGACGTGAAAGGGTCTGGAGAAGCTGCAGTAAACATTACATGATGCCTGCAACATTGTTCAGCATGATCGATTTGGTGGTGGGTCAGTGTTGGTCTGGGCAGGCATATACATGGAGGGATACACAGACCTGCACAGCATAGACAATTGCACCCTAAATGCCATTAGGTATTGGGATAAAATTCTTAGACCCATTGTTAGATCCTTTGCTGGTCCAGTCTTGTGTTTCCCCTGTGGCATGATAATGCCCGGCCTCATGTGGCAAGAATATACAGGCAGTTCCTGGAAGATGAGGGAATTGATACCATTGACTGACCTCCACGCTCACTTGACCTAAATCCAATAGAACATCTCTGGGACATCATGTTCAGGTCCATCCGATGGCGTCAAGTTTTACCTTAGACTGTCCAGGAGCTCAGTGATGCCCTGGTCAGGATTAGGGGGGAGATTCCCCAGGACACCATCCTTCATCTCATAAGGAAGCTGCCCCGACATTGTCAGGCATGCATACAAGCACATGGGGGCCATACAAACTACTAAGTACCATTTTGAGTTGCTGCAATGAAATTTCAGCAAATTGGACCCGTCTGCCGCAGCAGTTTTTCTGTTTAAATTTCTTTAACTTCTTTCTTCTCTTTCATCGGTAACTTCGAAATAAGTCTTCTGTTGGTTGATCATTTTAATCAAATCATGTGGCATCCTTTGGTTCCTAACCTAAATTGAGACTTACTTATCTAATATTTACCTCTGTTAACTCAAATGTGGATGGTGTTTGAGGTGAGGCAGGTGCAAAGGTTTGGCCAGACTCCAGCATGATTTTCATCTTTGTTAGGGACATTTATGCAGTGTGTATTATAATGTGCAGCCTCTGTCTGGCTCAGTTTCCTCATGGTTGGGCAAATTGTGCTGCTGGATTGTGCATGGAAATGAGCTTGTGGAATAATCAGTGGCGGTATCAGCACACACCCTGCACTCCGACGTTTCCCTGCATATCCAAAGAATGTGGTTAAGTGGTACCTTGCACAGTTATTCAACAGCCATTGAGGTCGCTGAAGAAAGAAGTGGAATCAACTATTAATCCCAAAACGTCTTCTCAAAATGAATGAATGAATTCCTTTTAAATACATAACTAACCTACATTCTGTTGTATCGCTTCGTTGTATTATTTCCAGAAATCGGATGTAGCAGAGAAGTATTAATGATAGCTCCTTCCCTCATTTCTGTGCAAAAAGAGTGTGGATTTTTGAATTGCTAATATTATAAAGGATCTATTCAAATTTCATTCAAGATGAAGCATTATTGGCACATTGTCTATAAGAACAAGGGCACAAAGACTATTTGAGTCAATACTTCAAATCAGAAAGTGAAGCAACATAAGGGTTTGCAAAATAAAATGCAAGAAACTTTTTAAATCTGCATAAGACATCCACTGATGCTTTGACTTTTACAGTCTCAGCAACTGTCTTTCTTCATATTTCTCTCTCTCGTTACCTAATTTTAATCGCAGATAGGAGCTCACAAACAAATGTTTTTAACATGTTTTTCTGTCATTTAATTATCATTAGCACATTGGATACATCATCCTTAAACATGTAAGACCGAAAAGCTACTGCATATAATTAAGTAAATGTTATCAAATCCTGTAGAAGCTATTTAGCATTTCTCATTTCGTGTCCTGAGTGAATACTTGATTGTAATCAAAAGTGTCTTATCTAATCACTGCATTATAGATTAGACCAAATTATCCTAAATTAGGCTTCAAGCGCAAAGTTTTAAACTGTGTGCTCTGTTCCCAACAGCAAGTATCGTGTTAAGGGCAACAAAACACAATCAGTTTGACGCTGTGATAAGCACATGTGAAAAGATGATCAATGGAAACTCTTGGTACTAATGAGACAAATGTTAGTTTCAGGATAGTGTACAGGGAGAGTTTTCCAATATCGTTTAGAGATAAACCTCTTAAAGCACTTTATGCTGATAAAAAATGAAAAAAAACTAATGGGATGAGTCCTACCTTAGGATAAAATGTGTGAATGTCAATTGTTTTAGAACAAAATACACTGCACCAGTGTTTTGTGTTCTGTACATTTAGAAACCGATGGCAGCAAAAAGATTAACTGATCATGGAGATTATGCAGACACGCAGAAACAATCACACCTCTAACCTGAAAAGGGAAAAATAAAAATGAAAAAGAAATACTAATAATAATATTTAAACTAATTTCAAGCATTGTGTCTATGTTTGTAATTGATCTCAAATTACTGGGAATATTTGTAATTCCTTCATAATTTAACATAATCATACCCCCAATACATGAAGAGAAAAACAAAAATAAGCATTTTGAACACTGCGAAATTAGCATTTTCCGTTGTGTATCAGCTGCTGAAAGGAGGATGAATAATTAACAGAAGCTCTATTTAATGCTAGAAGGATGCTGATGAAAATGCCTCTTCACAGACCTAAAGAAATTTATACCCTACATTAATATATATTGGAAATGGAGTAGAACACATTAATATAGATTGGTGTTTCCTATATACGAGTCAAATATCATTAATGTAATCCAAGTTTATGAACACAGCTTTCTGGTTTGTAGACATCTCTAGTTTCGGCTAGGTCAAAACCTACTAGAAAACAGCACAGAATGATCTTGTTATTGAAATCACTGAACAGTGAAACTAACATCCTGGGCAGACTGAACAACAATTGACTGCTTTACAAAAGATTAAAGTGTTGTGTTGTCATTCTGCACTTACACATACTGTCTCAAGAGCACCATTTGTTTTTGTGTCATGATGGCTGCTAGGGTCATTAAAAGCCCTTTGAAGTAACGAGATGATGGCACGGTGAAGACAATTGCTGCATTGTCCAGATTCCCACAATCAAAGAATTTAAAATCTTTTATCCCAGATGTGAAGTGAGATAAACATGTTTGTTGCTTTCCACTTGTGGCCCCAGTGGTCACTGTAATCTTGAATTGCAGTCTCGTTACTAGCTTACACTCTTCACAGAAATTTGGTACAATGCACAGCATAATAATAATAGTGTTGATTCGTATATTAAAATATATACTTGCCACATATTTACATCGGAACCTTTATACATGAAAAGGTGAGATATCAAACACAGAAACAGATAGTTTTCATCTTGTACTCATATAAATAAATTGTAAGAACCTTTTTCGTTAGATCCTGTTCTCTGTTGTGAGGACAAAGAGAGAGAGAGCACAATGGAAATGTGTCTATCACGATCAAGCTACTTTAAAGAGCTTTCTCCGTCGCTGCGGTGGGCTTTTTGGCTGCTTAAGAGGAAGAGACAGCTTCTCTTGAAACTCACATTGTTTTATGACAAATAATGGGTGAATGGCATGCACAAAAGTAAAAGCCCTGAGCAGGTACACACAGACATTGTAATCACCTGAGGAATTCAAAACATTAGTAAGCAAAAGTACAAATTCTTCTTGAAGGCTGAGACTTTGAAATGAATGAATTCCAACTTTTTACTTTCACTTTTCTTTAGTATTTCCACACATTAAACTTTTCAAGCATAAACTATTAAAATGTATTTGCCACCTTCTCTACCAATGTAAAAAAAAAATCCCATGAACCGCAGCATTGTCCCTATTTTGACTTTATGCTTTTTATCCCCCTTCAACAGGTATTATCTGTTTACAGCTCTCACTCCTGGGACCCAGTAAATATTGTTCCTTTAACGCTCTGCAGCCTCTGAGCTGTTCAGCAAGCTTAGGTTTTCATTGGATAAAAGCTAAACGTGTTTGTCTCCTCTCCACCACTGAAACTCTAGGAATGAATTATAAACAAAGAGTACAAACCAACCGGCTACACCACAACGTTTACACGACTGCATGTAGAGTCAGGCACACTACTCATCACCTTCTGCCCACAACTAGAGATGGGTTAGTTTACATTAAAAATTAATGTTCCATTATGCCCCTAGGGCCATTGTTGCTAACCTTGGTCCAGATACAGGCTGCACTGTGTCCTCGGGGAAGGACCGGTGCCACCTGGAGTTTCTTGGCTGACCTAAATCCTGGGCAGCAGTGGTAGTGCCTGCTGTGACTCACCTTCTGTTTTTTGGTCTCAGCATATAGCAGACAGAGAGTGAGTACAAGCTATTGTCTATGCTGTTTGAGTCCTTTTTTGCAGTCTATTGTAGCTATAGTATCAAAAATAATGAGATGTATGGTGACCTAGATTTATGTTCGGAAAAGACTGTTTTCTCTGAAATCAATAGATGGTACTGTGCAGGTACTCTGATACTACAGGTACTACTTCTACAAATAATTCTGATGAAAGGCTTGAAGTGACACTTGCAGAAACGAAATATTATCTTCCTCAAAGAATAAAGAACACATAGTCTGTAGAGCGATAAATCAGTATTTCTGAATTTATATAATAAAGTAGGATTCTGTAGGATGTTGTCAATCAAGCTGAATCGAGCACAAATGTTTGTTTCTGCAGTCTGAAACAAGCAGAAATATGAAATATGTCAGTGGGTAAATTTCCAAAATTAAACAGGAGCTAGACTGAACCTTTGGGGTTCTCCAGACTAACTGTAGCTTTGCTATAAGTTAAAATGAGGTTCCTAAGAGAACCTGTCTCTCCACTGTGTGATGTAACTGGGTTATGTATTGTTAGCAATGAGTGATTAATCAGGCTTTTTTAAAAGTATGACACACAATATAGCAAGTGCCTAAAATGATGTGTCTCAAATTCCTCGCAGAGCACAAAGCAAACAATGTTCACTCATATTGCCCCGACGACCAGCTATGTCTGTTTCAAAGGTTTGGCTCATGTCATGGATTTTGTGACATAACGATGAATAAACAATCTTAAAAATGATATATTAGTATTATGAATACAGCCAGATTATTTATCCTGCGAACATCATTCCTTTGATCTCTGTCATGGTGGCCAACAGCTACTGAATGAATGTGCTCCTCTCTGCAAACACTAGCAGCTGTGACTCTCAGAAAACACACAGTACTGTTCCATCGGGCACACAAGTCATGTTTTATCACCATCAAACTACTTCAAATATATTCTAAGATACTCACTACAGTACACTGTGTATATATAACGCATTGCATATATTGCATAATACAATATATTTTATTGAGATGCTGAATGTGAATAATTATATTCACTAAAATTGGAAATTGTAAAAATGTGGAAATAAAAAAAACTTGTTTAAAAGTATGTGTTATAGATGATGTAAAAGTTTCTCATTTATTCTACTTCATCATTGAGGTAAGCATTGAAGTGGATAATTAAATGTAAACTGCCCAGTATAATTTGTCATGTCATGTGAAGGACCCAAGGCACTTTCACAGCGAGCAGATGCTACTCAGCACTTCTCTAGCAAAATCTTTCCTATGGTTCGCAGTTTCCATTGCTGTTGTTCGTGCCAGATGGCTAGGTTAGAGGGTTTTGCCTTTCAAAATCATCTTTGTGGACACTTTAATAGCTTCACAGTGTAACATTAATGAGAGCTCAGAATATACAGTTGTTTTCCAGGTGCATATGAGCAAAATGTTGACCCCCATCTGTTCATAGTACTGGCCATACACTGTAAATATACTGTAATATTATATGTAGACCATAAAATTAAGCTCTCAAAAGAGCTAACCTTAAGTTGACATAAAATCTGTCTTCCTTTGTTTTCATGACATCTTATTTTCTAGTAGGTGTGTGTGAGTTCAAGTCAAATAGTGGCAAAGTGAGTTTTATTATGCTTTTTAATGCAAAAAGATTATCAAAACATTGATGTCCTTGATTCACCAGTAGCCTTGTTTCTAAATTTTTTTGTTTGAAATAACAACTATTCAAATAACATTAGAAATTTTGGATTTATGTAAGTGATTCGAACAAAGGAAATTTATTTCAAGGGGAGGGAAAGTGTTGGTTTTACTGGTTGCGACTGGAAATGAGCCCATTGTACTGTGTAATGCAAGTGGGCTTCATTCTTCTAGTCTCAACACTGCCTTAATTAGACCATATTTGATAGACAGATAGCAAAGTAAGAGTAAACATGGTGAATTGCCTTCTGCGTTCTGATTGTGTAAATTAGATGATTTGTTGTTCCTCATATTTTCAAAAGAAAAATATGTTGTTAATGACATAGAAGAAATTTGGTCCATTTTGTTTTTAATGTACAATGACTGCTGCTCCTATATTAACAATTTTAGCTCAATGGAAGCCTGATATGCATCTATCTATACCCGGAAATGGCACAATAATATTACATTTAATTTTAATAGAGTATTGTTGTAATTCCGAGACAGAGTTTTAGATTAACTTTCTTTTGTTTATTTTTTGATTTACCCCAGTGAAAAACAAGTTTGAAAGCACTCCACAGGCTATCTTTGGTGTAGCCCGCAGCATGACTTATTTTTTGTTTTAACTTGAATGAGTTAGTGTGAGCAAAAGATGTAGCCTGCTGTGAAACCTGTGTAACCTCATTTGTTACCTTGTGCATCAATTGTAAAAAGTCAGCCTGTGATCACATTTTGACCACTTTTATCCTTCTATTGCAACACCAATTCAGTAAGAATTATACAAACAAAAAATAATCCACATTCACACATTCTCAATTTACTTTCTGGTGAAACTGCTTACTGCGATCATTGTCACTTTCATTTAGACACTTCTGACATCTTTTTCAGTTAAGTGTTTTTCTTTTTAATTACCATATCTAATATGCAGCACAGAATTAGTTTTTTTTGTCAGTGACAATGACAGACATGTTTGAAGCAAAGCAATACTTGACCTTCTGTTACATACATGGTTTATTATGGAAATATTTAGGAGCTGCTTGCTATAAATAAATAAATACATGAAAAAATGTAGAGCTATGCACTATATACTTTACCTGTCTGCATGCTTTCTATTAAAGTGGTCCCATTATTGTTTAGTATTATTAAGAAAATGTCAAAAATGTCAAAAAAATGTCAAAATGACACTAGTAGGTGAGAACAAATACTTCTTTGTTTATTTGTTAGTGAGGTTAACTAAGAATCAAATGAGGAATTAAATTTTTTTATTGAATCTTGAGAAGCTCCAAATAAAAATTATGTAGATAAACTAATGTTTCCATTAATATGTGTTCTTCAAATATATTTGTGTAGTCAAGACAAATAATCAAGGTCTATTTTGGGGTATTGTCCACCCTCTGTGGAGAAAATATTATATCCGCCGTGTCTGTCATAATCTGTATGAAGGTTGCAAAACAGCCCTTGTAGAAGGAAGTAATTAAGATTGTGAGTGTTTGACATTTTTCATAAATGAAAAATATCTAGTCATGCCAGAATGTCACTTCATCTACACTGGCCATATATACGTACATGAATTTAAGCCAGTATGCAATAGTTCTTTAATATATTGGTTTGATTTAAGGATGTGATTTTTACACTGAATAATAAACATTCTAACAAACTGTGGTTGTTGTTTTTTTCTTGTTATCTTTTAGTCATTACGCCCTGCAGACCTAAGTTGTCAATCGTGCCATAGTAAATATCTTAAAGATTGGTGGTTGTATGCTGACAGAACATCTGCAGTTATTGATCCACCTGACTTAAATGCCCTTCTGATCCATATCACAGTAAGGCCTTATCAGTGACATACAGGGATTTTCTGTGATGGTTATAGTCTCCACTGAAGTTTCATTCATAGCTGCCTGAAAAAATGCTACACAATACTGGAATATGCAACTTCTCTTTAAAGAATGAATAACATCATATTATGTAAAACGATGTAAACTGAAGTGTTAATTTAACCACAGTTGGCTTGGTAAGGAAAAAAATGTGTGCTTATACACCATTTTGCATGCTATACCTTAAACACAGTAAGTAAAGAAGGGGCGATCCACACCATCTAGTCAATGCTAAATATATTGCGCACTATAAAGAATGTGGTGTTCTCTGCCCAACCTGCCTGCTAAAGCCATAGCATGTTTGAAATAATCATCAAAGAACCCTCATGATGAGAAATACTTCAACATAACCAGGCAGAGCAGGGAGTACAAGGCTTTGAGTTCCCCCAGCTGCTTCTTTGTGTTTTAAAATTAAGAGCTTCACCCTCGCCCCTCACCAATCGATCCCCTCTACTGAAACCCATGCAAAGAATTACCTCTTGTTAAAGGTCTTTCTCTAAAATAACCAAATTAAAAGGTTGCCTTTCTTATAAAATACTGTCGTTATTCTCAGCATTCTCTTTGCAGAGAGAGTTCAAGACTCTCTTACAGTTTAGGAAAATTTTATCCATATTCAGATGCACTGTTCTTTTCCAGAGTGGCTCACTCTTGCACAATATGCAGCTGTTCCCATGGCAATGTCAACTTTCATTTTCTCAGTTAATATATCTTTTTTAGGTCCCTTTTTCATTCTCTTTCCAGTTCTCGTCTCCTATCAGTGCGGAAATCTTATCATTGATTAACCCACGAATTTCATTACAATTTTATTGCAGAAACCTGAAGTCACCTCATAAGATACGGAGAGAGATTACAGAAACCATTAAACATCTCTCAAACATAATGACCCCCTTAAAATAAACTTTATGTGGCAAAATAGATTTCCAGTCAACTTCATGACAAATACATGTATACTCCAAAGCATTAAAAATCATAAAAAAAAATAATGATTCGAGGTTCCACTGGATTTATGTGTCCATATTATCCTTTCATTTGTTGTCATGTAAGGTATTCTGAATATGACATGAGTATATCTGTTGATTTATTTGTTTATAGTATTTCCTATGATGACAGTGGGTCATTTGATCAAGGACAATATAGCTATGAGATGAGTTATTCAGTGCAGATGCAGCTTTGCTAATGCATTTCTTAAGTTACCCTCCACTATGGCGTGAGCATACTGAGAACTATGTCACAGTTATACAATATTATTTGTTGAAAATATCTTTAAAAGCTGTGCCTCTTTTACTGTTCACCATAGAGAGCAGCAGATGGCATGTCACCTCTTTATACAAACCATAAAGTACTTGAGTAAGGCAACAATATCAAAAACCGCATGGAGCCTTCAAAAGGAAATGAGAGACTATTCCTTAAAATGTCTGTTTTTTTAAAGGACAAAATACAGTGAAAATGTGTTTTAATCATTTCTGCTTTGAATTATATATTCTCTATATATAAGATAAATAAATGACTTTTAACACAATTTATTATAACACATATACAGTATACAGTATATTATGTGTAATGCAAAGAATATTACTCATCAAAAAAGTATAGTTTTGCATTATTGCTGTAGTTAGTCAAGCAAATATTGAGTGAAGTTTTAATGAATATAACAAAAAAAACACATAATTGAACAAAGTATCACCTGCTGACTTTAACTTAACTTTAACTTACTTAAGTTGAATAGTTTAAATCCTTTGTATGAGTTTTAAATATCTAAAACTAGCCCGATTAGATTAACTTAACTTGAGAAAACAAATTCAATAAACTTAAGATATTCAGTTGAATTACCAGCTGCTCAGTCACAATGACAATTTCTGCGGATAGACTTGTTTTTATTTCAGTACAGTTCTGTACAGTTCCACAGCTGAAGAACGTACAGCTACAGCTGCTGAAGTCATTTAGTACTCGAGTGAGTACAAAGACAACATGTGAAACTGGTCTTTATCTGCTATTATAAATGTACAAACTATTTGGATGTGTAACCATTCATGGTGGTGGAATAATACATAGGAGAGTCTTAGTTCTTATCTGACCATTTGTTGGGAAAACTAATATAGTGTGTATAATTTTAAGTATTAGAACAAACAACCTCTGCTGCACTTTTGGTCGTGAGAACAGCTTTCTGCAGCCACTTATCTTAAGGCAGTTTGGCACTGGCATCAGGTTTTGGCCATGGCTTTGGCCACATGGTTTGCTGCCTTCTGTTGGAATCCAGGCTAGGCATAACGTATGCCCTCCATCACAGTCTACTCACTGGTGAATTTCTTTCTCTGTGTCGTCATCAGTGAGGCTCAGATCCAACAAGTAACTAGTTTAAACATCAATTTAGAATAGACAATAATCAGAACATAAAGAAAATTATAAAACCCCAAAGAAAAACAGACAATGTTAAAGTATGATACATTTTAAAAGTTACTCATACTGTTGATGTTGTTGTTCATTTTCATTTTTGTCTGAGTAAATATATGTTGAGCACTGACACCTGCACTAATGAGTCAAAAGCTCTGAGCAAACTCAATTGGAAATAATTTCATCACTGTCCTGAGTTGACAGACTGATGTTGTAGGCCTACATAATCATCACATATTATAATGTTCCCTTTATTGAAGGCCAGTGACTCATTGGCATCGTAGTCTGTAGTTTCATATAAAATTTTAATGTGTCTCTTCAAGTCTTTTAAGTGTTGCCAAATTAACACTTGCAGCACACCTAAACCCCATATCAAACAGCAGCAGCTGCAGAGAGGCCCCAAGCCACCTCAGCTTAATCCAATTTGACTGGCCATCACTGTGGGCGATGCTGGATGGAACATTATGTGAGGTGGATAGAGCTTTTTTACTGCATTTGTGAAAAAGGATTTATCAGTCCACTTTTGACTTTTCTGTGTTCAAAATAGATTGGTCGAATGGTAATGTTTATGCTGTTATGTTCTACCACAAGGTATGTCAAGTCATAATCTGAATAATTTGGTGTTCATCAACATTAGTGACATGCAAAGATGAGATGGTGGAAACCATGGTTCTATGTTGACAGGTGGTTGTTCATATATATAGATGACTATTTATAAGGTTATTGCATTAGAAATGCCTCGCTGTACTGCCATTTATTTGTATTTTCACTCTTTAACCTTGAAATGTAATCGGTTGACTCTTTTTTTCTTAAGGGTAGATTCAAAAGTTGCCATTTCTGTTGCTTGGACGCTTCACAGCCTACACATAATTTGGAAACTGGTGAATTGTCTGAGGAGTCTGAGCTGCAGTGACAGAGAAGGTGCAGAAATAAGCTTTTAGCTAATCCATGCCAAACATATCAGACATCTGTCACTTGCAGCGCAGGCCAGCCTTCTGCTTCACAAGCTCATTTGGCACTTGAAACTAAAGATTTTGGAGACAATCTTCAGATTATGCTGCTATATATCTCCCTCCATACTTTCATGGTGCATGCACTCTGTTCTCACTGCCAACATATCAGGGGCTCCCTGTGGTTTAAATGTCACAAAGATGCTCATTCCAACCGACAGAATTAACTTACAGTCATCTCGGCAAATGATAGGATGCAGCATCAGGAGATAATGTTACTCACCTAGGCTGCAGCACAGTGAAAACAAATAAGATCCGATGCAGAATCACCGTGGCACAGCGCTGACCTTAAAACAAACAATTAGCACTATGGAATTTTTATGCGAGAAGACATATGGCATGCTCGCCATCTATCTTTGACAACAGCAAGGAAAAATAAAGCACGAGCAAGCATTGTTCATTTATTTGCAGACAGTCAAGACATTAGGTGAAACAAAAAAATCCAAACATGATTCAGAGTTCATGTCACATCATCCTGCTCTCTCTGTTTCTCTCTCTCTCATAACAGATGGTGAAAGGGAATCACTCCTGGGTCAGATGCACACACAGAATGGGCATGGTGAACAGTAGTATTTCACCTCGCTGCGGTGTCATGGAAGAGCGTTTTTCACAACAGCTCAATTTGAAGAACAGAACTTTGCGTAATGAGATAGCCTGTAATCTTAACTGTGCTTGACACGGTTTTGTTAGCATGGTAACTGTTGCTTCCTAAGTGAGCTCTAATTACCAGAAATAGATGCTCTGCGATAATGGCTGCATTACGGGTGGCTCTATGTGCAACACTGCAACACTTTTCTCATTAAAATATCACTGTGAAATTAGTTGGAATGGCAAAGGAAGGAAGCACAGAAAAAAATATGAGAAAAACAGCAGTGCAGCAAACCCAGAAATGTATATAATGTGGTTGTGTTGTCCACATTGGAGACCTCAGATCTGGAGGAGCAAGAAAAGACAGAGGACTGGTAAGTCAGCTTGAAGCACCTCAAAGTTAAATTAGTGTAACATGTGGATAGAGAGCCACTCACAGGGATTATGTAATGTTGTGCTGACAGTCATTTGAAAGTCACAGGTCAAGGTATCTCCACTAAGCTTCTCTCTTTACATTAAATTAACCCCATTAAGTGACTTCAATTAGTTTGATTGAGCAAATTGTATTTCTGACCTAACAACATCATCTTACTTAAAATGTGAGGTTTAAAGTCAGTGAGAATCAGTGTGTCTGGGAAATGTAAAACAGAAAAGCTTTGGCACCCTCTGCTGTTAAAGAGGTTTCTAGATGGCAGCTATTTACACAGAACTGCTGTAGTGATGCAGACATAGCAGAGGGCTGAAGGAATGTTGAGCAGCCCAAGAGGGAGGAAGATGAAAAAACGGGTCCACTGTGAGATTTCAGAACATTATTATGCTCTAATTAATCCTACTATTCAAATGCTTTTGTTATTTTTTTATTTTCAGGGGAACGTGCCTCATACTGATTAATTGACTCTTGACCCATATGAAGGGTCATTGCAGGAATCTGCACTTCTCTATTTTAAACCAATTCTGGAATATGGGTAAAAATATTTAGTTTTTTTTTTTGTTGTTTTCAGTTGTTTTCCTAGGAGATGATTCCCAACAGAACACCCGACTAATTATTGCTGTTGGTTGTTTCACATTGACCCAATACTTTACAGCTTTTCTCCTGCTCCCAGGAGTACCACGCATTTTTTGGCTGTTATTTGTCGGGGCAGTGCTTTGCCTGCATGCTGTACAGTGTGCTCTGGTTATCCCTGGTGAAGTAAGACAAACATTAATTGGTGGCACTGGATCCTCTGCTCTGTACCTGCTGTGAGTCCACACCATGCTTCGGTGTGGCAACCCCATCATCCCTCCCATCTGAAATTTCCTCTGACAGGGCCAGCAGCACTGAGCTCCTGGTTATCATTTATCATCCCAGCAGATTGGCTCATGTAACATGCGGCAGACTGATGGGTCATCCTCATGCTGGGGACATGGCTGGAGTAAAGCCATGGTGAGTTAACTGCATGATTGGAGAACTGAGAAATGGAAAGGAGGGTTTGTCATTAAAGAGAGAGGAGGGACCTTTCTAATTCATCTTGCTAGTCTTTGCTCTGCACTATAAGTGCTTTAGACAGCTCCAATATCATATTAGCACACCTGCAC
The DNA here is from genome assembly GCA_034779795.1 of Ctenopoma multispine. Taxonomy (NCBI): domain Eukaryota; kingdom Metazoa; phylum Chordata; class Actinopteri; order Anabantiformes; family Anabantidae; genus Ctenopoma; species Ctenopoma multispine. Next base: position 8,832,513 of record JAUYWH010000007.1, on the reverse strand, counting down.
AGGCCCCAAGAGAAAACAACAGGACTTCTTGGTGGTGTTCTTTACTAGCTCCCTTGGAGATGTACACCAGAGATTACCCCATTAATATATCCCACTACTCACTTGGGAGGGTGGAGTAGCTCACCTCCAATGCACATCTGTAGGATACCACAGGTGGCCTCCCCTCCGCACAACGCGGTACCCTGATGGTTTTATCAGGGCCGATCAGCTCCACTGAGATTGTCTGGTGGGCTTTGTTGGCTCAGTTGAGACCTGCAGTGTTGTACACTCGTGTTTTCTATCCGAGTGCAATGCCATGCAACGTTCAGCCAATTTTATCGTTGACTTAAAGCAACATTTTTCATCTTCACTCCAGTTCATTTATTGTGAATGCTTTCGTTTGATCAAAGGGTATAGCTGACAGGTCATCGCTAAGTCATAATCCGCCCAAAGCTGCTTTGTTATTCTTAAGATCTTGCACTATGAAATAAATACATGTTTATTAGCATGAACCATTGTCTTGAAAAGGTCAAAACCAGGCACTCATTAATGATGCTGTGATGAGACCTGTGCTGCTCCATCAGCCATGAATATATTTGGTGGACTCGTGGATACAGCTCCTATAGTCTCTACACATTAATGAGCTTAATTTCGTAGCAGTGCTCAAGTAGGAAATATCTATTTCTCCCTTGAACATCACATGAATACTGACTCTTCTACAGTGTAAATGGGGAAGACATGGACAGTGTTGCTTTGATAACAAATTGAAGTATTGGCTGGCTTTCATCTGTTTCAAAAAGATGTCTGTCTAAGAAAGATGGGTGTAGACACAAGCCTGGATTTCGCTGTTCAAATTTATTGCTATAATATAAACGTTTTAAAGTGGATTTTTACTTTAATGGAAATTACTTTTGGATTTCACTTTTTGGCATCCAGCAGCTCAGCTGTCTCCCAGTAACTCATCTCCTGGGATGGACGCAGTCTGACAGGTCCTACTCAATATTGCAAGGTGAGTGAATTGTGCCATATATCATTACGGGTTTAATAAACTAAGCTAGTGCACAAACAATAGTCTGAACAGTAGAACAATTCACATTAGAAAGAGATTTTAATACATACTAAATATATACTAAAGTGGCACATCTGTCAAAACTCAACCTCCCACTTTAGTACAGTGCACATCCAACTGGTCGTAGAGGATTGAAATGCTGTGGTAAGAAACAATTCAGAGAAGTTGTGTGGTGTGATTTAAATGGATTGTCTGGTTGTGATGACAGAGGCACAGTTTACCATGTCCATTCATGCTGTTGAAAGCAGCTTTCTGGGCAGATGTGATCAGCAGAGGCAGTGTCTCCCTCTAGCCCAGATTGACAAGCCAGACCAGACTCAGGAGATGGATATCACAAGGGACAGCTGGACTGCAGGAAACCAGTGGTGCAGGCAGTTTTCAGCCAGCCTCATTACAGTAGACAGGTTGATCCAGGCAATTGCGCCTCAGATGAGTTTGACTCCAAAGCACTAATTGTGTAATGTAGTATAAGGTGATGATTATGACAGTTCTCTGGTGCAAAAAAATGACTTTACGTAATTGGGATATTTGTTTGTTTTTATCTAAGTAAAACAGAGAAATGTGTAAGCGGTCTCATAAGTAGCATGCAGTGGCAGTATTAAACTATTTGTACCAGTTGCAAAACAATTTTCTTTAGGTATAATTTCAGACAGGCTTTATTAATCAGATGTGAAACTGTGAAATAATAAATAGGCAATTTATTCAAACTGTGTACACTACAGTTGTAATCACAATTAGTTTAATGAAGGAAGTATCTTGTCTGCAATTTTCTCATTCACCTCATCTTGTAACAGTGCATTGTTTAAAGTATCAGTACACTTATATCCAATGGTCTGTGTGCTTTTCAGTATTCTCTCATGTGTCTCACTCACCATGGCTAGAGCATAATCTATGAGCATTAATCTTTATTATTCAGCAGAGCCACTACAGAATTCAAATCACTAACTATATACTCAATGTCATACTAAAAAAGAGAAAAAAAGACCTGTGTAAAAAACATTTTACACAGGTCAATAAATCAAAGTGTATGCCCACAATCAAAATATAAGTGGCACACTCAGCATTGATTGAGATGGTTTTGCTCAATAAAACCATACTAAATGCATATTTCATAACATGTTCAAAAACACTAAAGGGATTCAGTTGAAAGATGCTTTCTTACTTACAGTACTTGACATACTTATTTTTCTAGGGATCTGATGACTAAGAATTCTGAGTCTGTAGTTTTTTATCTACGATACACTGAGAATGCAAAGTGCCTAGGACAAGCAGTTGTCTCTGGACCTGCAGTGAGAGCAGACCATTTGTCAATTTGCTGATTAGACATTCATCTTATGTGCATGGCACAACGGTCAATACTAACCACACACTGTATAGTACACACAACATATTTGTCAAAACCAGATTCAAGGAAAATTAAAGTTGTGTCGAGGAAATGTTGCAAGAAAAGGGTATTATACAGGAGCTCAGTCTTTCATTGTAACTTTTAGTTTGACATTATATATATTATATATTATTTCTCCTAAATTGCCCATTTCTATAGCCATTCTGTAATTCACTTGTAACTGACCAATCCCTGAAGCCTTCCTCTGAGCAGTGATTGTCCACTTATACTTATTACCATGATTAAGCACAGCATGTCTTGATAGGAAACTAGAACTACAACATTGGCTCTCTATGTGTCCTTTTTCAAAAATGGACATATAGACAGCCAAAGTTAATCACTAAACTTCAGCGTTCTTTAACAGTACTAAGAAATGTTAAGACATGATATCTCATATATCAAGAATTCCTGTTGCTCACCATTAACAAATAAACATGTCACTATGGCTTTGTGTAATTTGTTCATTTCATACCGTCCATTCAGAAAAACATCTCTGCAGCTTCTTTACTAATTGCACCTGCTGAATGATAAAAGAATTATCTTTGACAACTGATAGAAAGCTTAATATTTCTATGGGAGTAGGTCATATTCTCAGGAACATATACTTGGATTCCTGTTGCACAAGTGAACACGTCTGCAACATAAATGCAACTAGTCCTGTGGTGCCATATGTATAAAGTAACTGTGATTTAAAATTCTTTAACTCATCACATGTAATGTGTCCTGTGTTAATTAATCACATAGAGCAGTAGTGAGTTGGACATTTGCTAATGGTGAGCAACAGGAATTTGTGATACATCTTGCATTAATTAATTCATGCATTACTTAAACATAACTTAAGTGGAAGAATTTGGAATCTTACTATAAAGTGTTAATGGGAACCAATTTCCATTTGTAATATTGCTAATAGTTGAAATCAAATGGTCAATTGTGATTGTAATTCCTGTTGATTGGTTTATTTTCCCTCAAAAATTATTTCCCTGTTTAGGAAATGTTAAAAAAAAGCAATTTCAACATCAAATCTAAAAGTTAAAATGGCTCTTTTTTAAACATTGTGCTGTCTTAATAAACACCTTACAGCATGTTTTGATCCGTGACTGGATATCCATTTCCAAAAATGTGTCCAACCATATAGGTAAAGAACCTTACATTGTTTGTTTAAAAAATAAGAGCACATATGCCAGCGTAAATTAGGTACAGTTGAGGTCTGTTGACAGCAAATTGTGAGATGCTTGAAAAGTTTCTTATCAGTTCATTTGGGTGATTATGAAAGAATTTCATTTCCCATTGTCTGCCAGGGAGGCTAATTATTTTATCACAGGAATTTTAATTAGCTGTATCTCAGTTGTCTAAAGAGCTACAAAAGCTTCAACTGATAGAGCAAATAGTGTGTGTGAGGCGTTTCATAGGAAGAACTGTTCTACATATTGAAAGAAAATATGCTTATGATAATAAAAAAAGTCTCTGCATGACATTCAGCAGTGCATTCAGTATAGCTTAAGGGGGTATCACTGTTACTGTAGGCGTGCAATACAGCAACATCACTGAAATGATGAATGTGATGAAAGGTTTGTGCAAACATGCAAACATGGTAGGATCATCAATTAATTCAACAATGACTTGTTCAGATTAGGTTGCATAATACCTGAGAATTAAAGTTAATCATTTTACAGCAGTACAGTAGATATAAGAACTGAAGCTGACAGAGATTTATTAGTGGCAATATGCTAATACGAATGAAAAATTAGGGGGTTAAGCCATATTATCATGAGTTCTTTTCCAGGTATCTTCAAGATTGTCACGTTTTTTGTTTTTTATTTTTTTTCCTATCCCACCCTCTCAATTCCTCATTGCAAGGTAAAATAAATTATAGACAGCGAAATGAAAATGTGGTAGGTGATTTGTCAGAATGATAGTTTGTTATTGTGTGCATTCAGAATTGATAATTGCCAAGGTGACCTATGAGCTCTTTGATTAACAAGGACATAGCTCGCTGTCCTGGCTGCTGTGGGCCTATTTCCAGAGCCCTTTGTCAGCATGATTTTGCTACTTTTTTGTAATGAATGAATCACACTGATACACTATCAGTCATTCATATTTCAAATCCATATCCATATCTTAAACTATAAAAAACCCTGTGAAAGTATATTTTTAAAATTAAAAAAATATAATAAAATGAATATGTTTGAATTTCTTTGAAGACTTTGAATCGTTAGATCTATTATTCAATTAATTTTAAATTTAAACATAGCTACTGTGGGTTAAAGCCCACCATCCAATACACTGTCAAAGATGAAGTTTTCAAGTCAGAAGTGTTTGTCAATCCACCATGTGCGGGCAGCAGCTCATGGAATATTTACATAGCCAGGGAGGGGGGCTTGTGTGAGTCTAAGGCCTGGTGGTTGGAACCACATTCAAAGAAAACGGATAAAGCCCCTGAGGATTCATGCAGTGCAGCATTGTCTCTTACTTAAAAAAAAACACTGCTGGAAAAAAAATACATTGATTTAAAATTCAGCTTCATACCAAGTCATGGAAAAAGGAAAATAGGAATGTGAGTAGAATGTAAACAGAGCTTTGTGCACCAAAATGGCATAAGTTTGGTCACACATGCATGACAGGCCCTATTTATTTACATTTTGTATACCCCCTAAATAAATTCTGGCTAAAAAAGTTTCCCAATTGGAATCCCAGTAAGGCAGCCCAGCACCTGCAAAGCTCATGAAGTTGTTTCCATGCATTTGATATCTACACATATATTTTAATCATCCAAAGAACCATCCAAATGATGCAAGTTTTCTACTCATATATTAAAAATAAAAGTGAATTTATTAATATTTATACTCAGCCATATGGTAAACAAGTCACTCTGTGGCTGGGAGAATTGGTCCAGTTTGGTGGATGTCAACTTCATTCCTCTAAAAGGAAACTTATGAAAAATTAATTCTTGTGAGTAAACAGCAGACTGATATATTTAACATCAAAAAGACTCGGGAGGCAAAGTAATAGAAAAGATGCTGATAGAAAAAACACTTGTCATCAGGGGGATTATACAATATTGGTGATGTTTGATTAGTTTTTTGTCTGAAAGAGCAGCCACTGATGAAAAAAAGATTGCTCTTTACAAATCCCAGTATAGTGCTAAAATGGGGAAAAAGCTTTTTTGACTTTCTTTATAATTAGTCATATTATGATAAACATTTTTATACTTAAATGTCATAACTTACATTACTCAAAGTGCCTGTGTGTGTACATAAAAATTACAGTCAGTCACATTACAGATTTCTGAACCCTTCCATTCTGCTTTAGTAATCCCATTATATAAAACCTGCAAAATTGTGATTTGTATGTAGTATGTCAGTGCAGGTCATGATTTGCACCTCTAAACCTAGTTTTCATGATTGTGCCCTGGTGGCTGCTGTGTGTTTACTGTATTTTTTTGAAAAGCCAGGATTTGTGACTATTTCCATCTGAACAGCTTGCTGCTTCCAGAAACATGTCAAACTACTGAAGCAAGACAACATCAGATTCCCTGTGATTGTGAGCACTATTTCCAAGCTTTAGAGGCTTTGCTAATTCAAATACTGAACATTGTGTGTATGGGTGACTGCTTGCCCAACTGTGTACTTAAAGTTATTTTACAGTGATTAATTAAAAACAACATCCACACGGTTGGAGCACCCAGATTCATTTTAAGCCTCATCATCTGTACTCTACATGCTCCGCTGTTGGCAGGCTGTTATTGATAAACACAATGTTTGTGACTGTCATCTAATAATCAGACAACACACAGAGTTAGAGCTTGTCACCAAAAAACACAACAATCTAAACAGACTAGCCAACCTCAGACAAATCCTTGTGTTTATTTTGACCTTGTACAGTGGCTCATTTTTCATTTTCTATTGATGATACACTCTAAGTACGTATTTTAGTTAATGTGCATCACTGTTGTTTTTACTTCTACCTGACAACAAGCAGCAGCAAAGGTTGAAAGCAGCACAGTTACTGCTGTTAAAACATGAGATCAGCCCTTCAAAGCATTTTTCACACTTTCTCTTACTTCTGGATTTTGCTGATTATTTGAAAAGATGCTGGAGGATCAGATGCGCATATAGTACAGTACATTGTGACATGGACATACCAGAAAAACTTTGGCTTCATGTCTCTGAGCAGAGATGTTTCAAGACTGTTCTTACTGTGGAGGTTATCAGAGTGCAGTATACCAGTGCACTGTGTATTTCACCTCATTAATCAAGCAAGGTTAATCTAAGTTAAAATTTTAAAGTGGGGTTTAAGTTGGAGGAGTATATCTAGGCAAATGAGAGGCTGTGAAAATATTTTAGATGTTTTTTCACTTATAAAATAATGAATGTATGTTTAAATTTTAATCTTTCAGCAATGTTAAATATTTAATTCACATTAACATTTTGATAAAAGTGGACCTCTGAAAACTTGATTTATTGATGAATGACAAGTTTATAAGTTATCCAGTTGTACATGTTTGAATGATAACGTTCTTGTGATGATAATAAAGGACTTTTTTTTAATTTTGTCCTTCTTGAGGGGTTCACAGAGAGACATATCTCCTCCAATGTGACATTAATGCAATATGTAGTGTTATTACACAATTACTGAAAATATAAGAAAAAACTGTATTAATATCCCTGCTTACCATTGCATTTCAGTGAACAATGTTTTTTTTTCATTATATTAAAATTCTAATGTGGTTGCTAACAAAAATAAATGTGGTTAATAAGGCATTCATATTGACATATTGAGTTATGTGTGCTCCAGAGTCTAAATGCTCATATTCCACACATGGAAGTCATTGTGATCAATTGAATGTTAAGTCTCTGCAGTCTATCTTAAAAGGCAATCAATTATGCTTCTTTTTGACAGACATTGATTGTCTCATACAGCTACCATACATTTCCCTTTGCACCTACTAGAAGTGTTTATTATTGCCATGCAAGAAGAAGTGCAAGAACTGCCCCTAGTACTTAACCTCATCTAGACTACAGCACTCTGCAATTTCTGCAACAGTTTTTAATTAAATATGAAGAAAAATGGGGAAACAGCCCTTGAAGCGATGCAAGGAAAGTGCCCACACTTTAATTTGTTAATAGAGTGGTACATCATTAGTGTAATGATTACATCGAACCATAAGACAGGCCTGTATACACTGATAGTGACATCCAGAAGACATGACACATGAAGGACATTACTGTAAGCATGAATCCATAATGTTAATAGTTTGTTTGTGTGTTAAAAAAAGAAAAAAGAAAAATATATACAAAGTCTCACACTATATCTGGACATTTCCACTGTTTTGGCACTGACCTGTCTGTGAAAGTGAGTTTGCACTTTCATTCATGTCCCAGGGTAGTATACCACTTTCTTATTTAATCATATTGCTCTAAGTACTATAACACTGGGGAATTCTTCCCAGGAGATTATTGCTTTTTAAAACTGCAAGACAAGGAGACCTTTCACAGAGGTTCACAAGTAATATTTAAAAAATAAGAGTCTATAGTCCTACCATCTGCTCTGTAAGACTGTAGTGCTAACATACTGATGTTGAGCAGGTTTATCATGTTCACATGTTTTTTTGTATGGTCACATTTATTAGCACTTATACTAAACACAAGGTAAAATGATCATTAGTTTAAAGGGTCATACGCAAAGTGTTGGACACTCTGGAACTCTAACATGAGTATAGCACTAGATAGAAAACCAAAGGAAACCAAACCATGTTGAGGACAACATGAATTTCATCGCAAATCCATTCAATAGTTATCAAGATTTTATTCTAAACCACATACAGCATTGCAGTGCTAGAAAAAAAATTACTTGTTGGTGGCATGATGGCTAGGTAAGGGATAACTTCATAAGGATTCATCCTCTGGGCACCATGAATACATGTCCCAAATGTCATGGCAATCCATCCTATGTCCATCCCTCTGTGGTGCATCATGCTATTAATTACAATATTTCATTACAATCTATACTGTAGTATCTGGCAATTAAATAAATATACTGTATCTTCACCTTAATAAATAGTGTAACATCTCCTCCACAGGAGGAGACAGAAAAGAATTCTGCACTTCAAGAACAACTTCTTTCTGATGTGCTCATTTGGGGTTTACCAATAAGTCATCCAGCTGAGATTCCTACAGTGAGAATCCTATTATCACTGTGCTCCAACAAATGTAACATATGGACTACCGGGTGGTGACGAAGTGAGCTGAAAGTCTGAGTACATTTCACTAGTGTCTGGAGAATGTACCCCATGTGCCTGCATATCTGTGTATGTGAGCCTTCATGCACTGGTGAGTATAAAAAAACCCCATCATTATTCTATGAGAGTGACGGTACATATATTCTTTAAGCGGTCATACTATAATGATTCAGAATAGTGGGTTTACAATTGATAAACTGATGTTTATCACATGTTCAGTAGACTGATGTTTATCACATTAGACTTTGTAATGTACATGACTGCTGTAAAATAGCCATTATATCAAACAGACGTACTAGGCGGCACTCACACTGAAACACACATAAACAGCAGCAGGTGATAATGGGCCTATTCTTTATACAAGGTCATGAATAATTCAAAATCCAGGGGCTCAAACAGAATCTTGAAAGTTGACAGAATAAAAAGACGAGAGATATCACAAACGTTTTAAATTTTTAAGCAGGGGGTGAATTAATAAATACAAATTATGAAATATCTTAGTATTTAACATGTTGGTGATAGAGTCCATTCATTTAAACATAACATAACTGATGCTCTCTTTTCAACATAGTTTCAAATTACAGCACAGAAAAAAATTATAATGATGTTTATTTGTTTATTCCTACATTTTAAAGAACAAATACAGCTTTTATAGCAGATAACACATTATCGTTGTAATCACACGATGATGCACACTATTCCGCTCTAGATCTGACTGAGTCACGTCATTATTTCTTATTCAGCTCTGACTACACGGAGGGACATTTTCTCACGTATTTCATCTTTTCTCCTCGCTGCCGAATGACCAAACATGCGGAGGGGCATTCGAACTCTGGAAATGTCCTCACAGGGGAGGATGATGGCAGTGGTGCTGAAGCTTGGCAATTGGCCGTCCCTTGAGTCAGTGGAGAGATACTTTTTTTGTCTTTTCATTGTTCAGCAAAGCTTTGCATGAATTTCTTCCACTCTTAGCTCACTTAGCCAAAGGGTCCCTAAACACCAAAGTCTTCATTATGGCTGTGGAATGTGGGCTGGTTCGAGGTCACCCCTGATGTTCCACTGGCTGCCTGAATAAGACTGGAATTAGAAAAGCTACTGCAGTAATAGACCACAGCAACTGTGCAGAATGACTCGAGTCTCCTTCATAGTTTTGGCAACAGATTAACAATGTTGTAAACACTGCATGGTACAGAATGTCGGGGATATAAACAAGTTCTTTCAGATTCTCACACTGGTGTGACTGATACTGTCTGTGCAGTTCTGGAGCCTTCTTTGAAAAGGCTGGCGTACAAACACTTCACACTGAAACTTCCTGGAAATAAATAAACAAATGAGCTCTTCATGCAGCATCTGCTCAGATGGAACACTTTCAATCAAGGCCTGAAAGAGATGGCCAGGCTAATGGGAGTTAACTGTGCACAGAAAAATGATTAGAGCAGATGACCCAACCCTTCAAAATAAGAAAAGTCAGAAAGCCCGTGGTACCGAGGAACAATTGCTTCATTCTTCACTGATCAATCTAACGTCAGCCTTTTTTTTAATTATGCAAATAATTCTAAACGAACTGAGCTCCAACATGTGTGAAGGTCATGCACATTAATTTCTCATTTATTAACTTTTTTTTTTTTCAGTGCATGTGACAATTGCGGGCTTAGAATTTATTAATCGTGGGCTTTAATGGCACGTGATGAAAAAGACCACCTGTGAGAACAAAACCCTCCATCTTCAGTGGGAAGGCAATGTGACAAGCAGGCAGATGATTGAATGCGCAACTCTCCGTTCCCATGTCCATTATAGTTCCATTCTTCCCATGAATTTAGCCAATAGGAAATGAAGGCTATTGCAAAGCCATTGGTGCCGCATTGTCAGTGACCAATTGCTAAAGCCTGGAGCTTACACTGGATATAATTGACTGTTGATTGTTGAATGGATGCCTCCCGGAATGAAAAGGGCAATACAATTGAAAGAAAGAAAAAAGTCACTGAAGCTAAATCTACCTTTAAGAGTTTCTTTATTTGTCAAGTAGCTCATAAATTCACGTTACTCTTACCTTGAATAAACTGTCGGCTACACACATAAGCATTCCACTGAGAGCACAGATGTCTAAGAAGATGGTGAAGGGGGGGAAAAGGCAGCAGGTTTGAGATGCACCTGTAAGGTGCAAAGCTTCCTGGAACAACTTTCCAAAGAGAGTACAAGTTGCCCCATAAGCATTTGTTCTTTGAGCAGCGTGAAGGCGGCGAACAGGAGGGCGTGCAGCGTGCTGTACATCACCAACCGGTGAAGAAATCAAAATAACAGCGGCTGTCATCCATCAGCAGAGAAGTGAACATTACCAAACACGCCAGCCAGCTTTCAGGTCCCACTGACAGAGCGCGCATGTTCTATTTATGATCATGTTATTCTCATGCACTCCCCATTCCCCTAAAAAAAAGTGAAAAAATAAAAGTCCATGGAATATTCCTTTTTTGTAGAACGCTGCAGCAACAAAGCGCGGCGTAGTCTGAGCACAACTGAGAGGGTCCAGTTCATGGGGGAAACCCTTTTGACTCAAATTAAGGGGAGGCTGTATAAGGGGGGGGGGGAGGAAAATGGAAGGAGGAGGAGGGCAAGGAAGAAAGAGGTGGTGGTGCCAGACGCAGCGGCAGTAAGAAGCGTACGTACGTGCTTAATTTTAGCGGCTGAGTGTGTGACGTGATATTGCAGCCTGCTCCTGGAGCCCTGCAAGCACCAAGAAGAAGCGCGTCTATTTCTCTCTCTCTCTGTTGTAACTCAGTAGCCCCCCAACATCTCACGTCCACCCACTACGGATCTTTTTTTCTCCCCCCAATTTTTTTCTCCGGAGGGGGGGTGCGCGACTTGCTGGAGAAAAAACATATCAGTGGGAAAATAGAGACGTGGAGTCTGCCGAATTCATTTATGGTAATACTGTAAGAATTGTTCTCTTCTTTTCATCACTCCCAAGAAATTTCTTTCTGTCTCTGTCTCTCTCGGTCTTTCCGCGTATCTCTCTCTTTCTCGGTGGCTGTCGTGTGTTGTTGCGCTCCGTTTTGATGGGAAAAAGCCAGAAGAAGAAGAATACAGGGGGATGTGAGCGGGCAGACCGGAGTGTAACGCATTTTATTTTCATCCATTGAACCATCTTGTTGCGCCGGACTTCTATTGTCGGGAATGGGGAGTATTGATTCACCGGAGGGCTGCAGAATTTATTTATAAAGGATGTGGTCAAGTATGTTGGAAAAATAGCCATAGCTCCGCAGTGTAAGGTAAGATGATTGGTATTACTGTTATTGTAATTGATCTTAGATGATGCTCAAGAAGCAGCTGAAAAGCTCATGTACATATGTCTTCTGTCGGTTAAAGTTTAGCCTCCTCCTGTTACATATTTGTCCTGTCTATTCAACACGATGGCTTTGGGGCTTTCATCCGCTCACATTAGTCCAGGGCGCTTAACAGATCATTTTAAAGAGCTCATCTCTCTCTTCAGAGGCTAAAATCACTTTAAAGTGCCGAGCGTCGATCTGACACTGCATGAGATGTAGTCCGTGTCTCTATATTGAGATTTCCTCTCGAGACGAAATTGCTCTTAGAAGCCCCGGCAATAAAATCAGCGTCTCTTGACGACCAATTTCTCGTCTCCAGAATACTGATTTCGTCTAGCCTTGGCCATGAATCTTGCGGAAGAATGTTGAATCATATGGATTTATTGCGAATGAAATCTGATTTCACTCAATATTGCTTCCACAAATCCTTATGTAACACATATTATCCTTATGTAGTGTGTCGGGAAGGTTTTATCCGTCAGTGGGAAGTAGTTAGAGACATAAGAGCAAATGTATCTATTCTGTAGACTCTGGTATGTATAGCCTACTTGGAAATTGAACGCCTACACACACACATACACACACACACATGCACACACAGTTTGAGACACGCACACATGCACGCTCTGCTGTGACACTGCTCACAGCTGCATTGCCTGTAGGATTAAAGCAATCAGGACATCGCATTGCATTCTCTCTCTCTCTCTCTCTCTCTCTCTCTCTCTCACTCTCTTTCTATCTCTCTCTTCCTCTCACACAAACATACTTAGGCGCGCTCACGCATGCAAGCTCAAGCTCGCACACACACACACACACACACACACACACACACTGTGGCTCTTTATCAAATTGCATTGTCAAAAATGTCAAGCCCTGAATTTTGGAGACATGCAGGATGAGTAGCGGACCAAAAGCGCGCAGAAGGAGAGAAGCCACAGTGACCGGGCACACACACATTTCTAGTCTGTGAATTATTTTTTTTTTTCATATGATCTAACTGTCGTGTGAGGAAACAGACTAAATCACGAAGACAAACAGCTTGATTTAAAAAGATCTTGGTTCCTGCGTAAAATGAGCTGCTGCATCCCACAGCTTGTGAGGACTGCACCGACTTGGATTACTGCTTTAACAGTTTGTCTTTTAATGTCAGATATTCTATACAGCTATATTTGAATACCTACAGGGACAGTGTCAAAGCACATACGACCCACTTCATAATGTCTAAATGAGTCACAATATTGCGCCCACCACCCTCAATGAGATAAATAAATAAATTATTAATGGCTGAAGCAACCACAAGGTGGCAATGTTTGCACAAAGTATAGTAATGAAGGAGGCAGGATGGAGATGCAAAAGACATGTTGCTGAGGTTCATATGTCTTTTTTTTCCCATTTTCATGGCAGGACTTGATGGGAAGTGTTCGATTGAATCACATCAATCAGACTTGATAGACATCATTTGATAGACATCATGCTTCATGTGTGCTCTGCCTTAACAATCCATTGTGTAATTCTCCTTATCTCTCCTTGCAGGCCAAATGACATAGGATGAAGGCTGTTCGAAACCTGTTGATTTATATATTTTCCACCTATCTTCTGGTTATGTTTGGATTAACTGGTGCCCAAGATTATTGGTGTTCCACTCTGGTCAAGGGGGTAATTTATGGATCATATTCGGTGACTGAAATGTTTCCTAAGAACTATACAAACTGTACATGGACGCTGGAGAACCCAGATCCTACCAAATACAGCATCTACCTGAAGCTATACAAGCGAGACTTGAGCTGCTCCGAATATTCTTTGCTTGCTTATCAGTTTGATCATTACTCACACGAAAAGATCAATGAATTGCTGAAAGTCAATGAGTCTATAGTGTACCTGTGCGATTCGAAGAATATTTATGTATTTTTGCTGTATGACAAGAATTTTGTTCAACTACGGAGAGTTTTCCCTTATGATTATAACGGATTGACGCCACAGAAGTTGGATGAGGAGGAGAAGTCTATTGTGGAGTTTTTGGTGTTGAATAAGGCAAGTCCTAGCCAATTTGGGTGTCAAGTGCTTTGTACATGGCTGGAAAACTGCCTGAAATTAGAGAAAGGGACGGTGGAGACATGTGGGATCGTGTACACAAAATGCACATGTCCGCAGCATTTAGGCGATGGAGAATCAGAGAGCATGCTGATGCTCAACAACGTGGTTTTACCTCTAAATCCACAAACGGAAGGTTGCTTGTCACCTCAACTACAAGCTGGGCAGGTCTGCAATCTGAGCGCAGAAGTGAAGCGGCCTCCTAAAGAAGGTGAGTATTCTGTCCTCTTCCTTCTTTATGCTGAAATAGATGTAAATTTAATGGACTACAATATGCATAGATAAGATAGTGTCATGTCAGTGAAATGTGCATGTCAGTCACTCCCTTCTCTGCCCTTATTGCATGTTTGAAGTATGATGGCCCATGAAACAAAGAGCACACAAAGATATATAGAGTGCAGTTGACTCAGAAATGTGTCAGCTTTAGGAACAAACTTGCCAGACGACTTGGGTGTAGTAAAGACCACACCGGCACAAACCGAACCACCCCAAGGGGGTCTTTCATTTGGTTGGATTGAATTCAAAATGCACTATCATTGCTATGAACTTAAAATGGCTGTTTATCTACACATTAGCACAGAGTTAAAATGGCTGCAAATCCAAACATAGATTTTGTGGGTTTATACATTTATGTCAGTGTCATCCAGAAAAAGACCGACAGTGGTCGATATGGACGCACCGTCTGGTTTTTACTGGCATCTATGTTAAGCAATCGGAATCATAAATGCAGCAGTATGCAACATTCAGAACTTGAGTTTGGTTATTTGTTGAATCTGTAGCAACTAATAAACATATGTAGATTAGGATGACTGAATGAAACTATATTGTCTAAGCTGTTCTTTTGTAGAACACATGGGGATGCTACTTTTGTTACGGTCTTGCCATAGAGCAATGCAATGTGTTTTCATTATGTTGGAATGAAAATAAGTAACATGTAAGAGCTTACAAACCCGGCATGATTGGTAGACCTGCTTGCAGCTGTAATTCACACTTATCCATAAATGCATACATAAAGCACCTACACACCTTCATGGATTCACAGGTAGACAGCTGAATGGGCATTTAATAGTAAACGGTTATGATAAGGTCATAATGATTTTGTTCATTAGTGTCAGCAGTTAGCAGGGGGACTTTTTGTAGTTAACACGTTTGTGTAGTTCTTTGAATTGCGAAGGGAGCCCTTCTTGACACATAGCTGCTTGCATTTTAACAGATAGCAGAGGAAAAAAACCCAGAGGAATATGCTACATTCTTCAGAGGTGAGGTGCGTTTACCGTGAGACATAAAAGGAGGGGCATTCATCACAGCACAGTGAACCAAAAATAATGAGTCAACCTTTAGATTTTTTGGGGGAGGAAAATAATGATAGCAGGGATGTTATGGAACTATCTCCCTTGTGGCACTTACCAACATAACAGTTGCTATAATAGCACCCTGGAGAACAGGTGGCAGTTTTGTAATCAAGAAGAACAGGTGAACATCGATTGCAGTAATTCAGATACTTGGTTGACTTCTGCTGAGCGCCGCTACGTGCTATATTTTTAGGCATGTTTTTGAAACACACGAATACAGGATTCTTCTAGAAGCGTTGTACTTAGACATTGCTATACCTTTTTAATACTGTTGTAAGAGTTTCTCATGCTCCAAACTTCCACGATTTATCAAGAGGCTATCTTCCATCAAGTTGGATAATAAACTCATTTTAAGTATCGTTCACCTACACTTTCACTAGAGCCCTTAAGCAATAATGCATAGAGGCTCGGAGGCAAATTACCGTCATAACTCACAATGCAGTCAAGTAGCATGAGCAGCAGCATCAGAAAGTGTGACTCAGCTGTGTGTTTTTATCAGATAATTTCATCATTTAATGAATCTTCTGTAAAAATTACAATTACCAGGAGAGCATTATGTTTATTTTCTCAGAAAATTATCTGATCTAAAGTAACATTTGACATTTTTCTATCAGCATGTTAATAACAGCTTAAGAGCACAGCTTATTTTTTTTTTCGCGCAGAAGATTTTCAACAAGCTTCTATTTATAGGGTCGGTTGATGGGAGGTTTGAATAAATCCGTTTTCATCTGGATAACGGGGAGATCACCACTGGGTTTAAAAGAGCACTGTGTCTCCTGTGGCATCATGGTGACGGAGTGGGTGTTCCTGATGAAGAATAAAGCATTACAAACAGTTGACAAGGGCTCCATTTGATAAAATCGCTTGTCTTTGATCGTCCCAGTTCCTGGTAGAGGATGGCTTCAGAGCACATCAAAGAAAAGCAAGGCTGGAGGTTGTATACTCCAGCCATGGCACTGAAATGCCCCGCCGGTGTTTTACACACACACAGGATCACAACATTTTAAAGGTTAGGTCTCTTAACAATTTAAGGTGATTATGCAGACAAAGGACAAACCACATTTCCTTGATATTGTGGCATTTTGAAAACCACAGAGATACAATGAAATCCTAAACCAGATGTACTACTTGGATGACTCATTTATGCAGTCTCCCATTTCATGAATAAAAGTTGTAAAAGGAGGCAGCAGAGTGGTACAGGAAAACAGATTTAATTCTTGATCTTTTTTATGTGTTGTGTGGGTTTCCTCCCACGTCCCACACATGGAAGTCAAGTAGGCCAAGCTGCCCATAGGTAAATGAGTGACTGACTGAGTTAGCTCTGTGTCCTGGTGATGTGTCATGGGTGTTTTCTTGCTTTCAAGCCAGTGAAGGCTGGGACAGGCTCCAGCATTTTTTTCATACTCTCTCACAAATTAAAATGTATTTTAAAACAGATAGTAAGCACAACCGGGTAGAATGTTCTCACCCAGATATGCCTTTTCCATGTGCAATTCTATGCACATACTGGTGCTTACATGTGCTTACAAAATCCTCAAATTCACATTGTTCAAATTATTCACAAATTGCAGTTGGCTCCAGGAAATAAACATCATGAGGCATTGTCTTGTTCTGTGGCTCAGTCTACTAGTCTGCGCTTGGCTAAGGAAAACTCTCTCATTCTTAGTCTCATATGGTTGGAACTTGCCAGTTTTCAAGGATCAGGGTCAAGGAGTCTCATTGTTTGGGGAAATGCGCTTTGCTGCCCATTTTCCAAGGTGTTAATGCCACAGTTCTTTCCCATTATATGAAAACTGAATTGAAAACAAATTGTGACAATCACCTATGTGTTCATGAAACTATTGTCACATTTATAACAAACTAATTTGGTTAAAATGAAAAACACAATCTTGAGTTTTTTCATTTTGATTGTGCCAGACATTTTGTTTATATAACCGGGACCCTCTCTTTCTATTTTTGTGTTATCACTGATTTATAGCTGATCGTGGGAAAAGATAACAAAAGTGACAGCAACAGTAAGATGCTTTCTGGAGTTTATAATTTGTTTAAAATCAGATAATGCTTTAAAAGGGCTGAAGCTCATAACTGTGCATGATATTCAAATAAATATTTTATGAGCCCACACATTCATTGTTAGTACAAGAAGTAGGTTATAATGACTATGACATTGCAGATTTTATTCATGATCCTTAGTTTTCCACTTGAAAGAAAATTGTTCACACTTCGGAACGTTGAATAGTTATATGTAATAGGTATAAAACATTTTATTTTATACCTACAATTTATTTTATACCTGTTACTATTTCTACATTTGAATTTTCTTGCTTTGATGTGAGTCAGCAGCCACTTAAGTGACATAGAAGAAGAAATTTGTTGCAAAGCCTTCGCATCATTGAGATATACAGATGCTTATTTGAGAAGATACAGACGCTTATTTGATCATTACAGTTTCTGACGATGCAGACCATGTGCCATGTGCAAAATGGCAGTAGGATTTTATTGGCAAATGAAATGTGTGTGAAGCGTTCTAATGCACTGTCACCTGCCAAAGTCCTGAGCACTGCAGCAGCTCAGCCGTGCTGCCTCACATAGTGAGGCCTTTTATTCACTTTGGATCTCAGTCAAGTCACTCAGTAGTCACCCTGCATTATGCTCACCCCCATTGTTCGGTACACTTGGAGGCCATTTTAGTTCCAATTCAGTGAAGGAGAGGGCTCAGCTCAACAACACAGAATCTGTTTGTTTAATCTTAAACATGCATTATTTGTCTTTCACTGTAGTAAATATGCCGAATAGCCCGTCCCCCGACTCCTCCTAAAATCCCAGGCTAAATTATTTCACCTTTTAAGAGTTTTAGCCGAGTGTAAATATTGTCTCCATGTTCAGCTCTTGGATTTTTAGCTGGTTTTTAGCCGTGTCCGCTGTGTTCATTCTTCTGTATTCAACCTCCTGAGGCAGCTGTGTTGAGATGGAAATGCTAAAGAAAGTTGTTAGAGGATGACAAGGTCAACAAAAAAGCGTGATAGACTGTAAGACCCTGAAGAATCAGTGTGAAAGTGCCAGCCATCTTCTTTGTCCATGAACTGCCGAACTGCATATTAAATTTTGCCTATTCAGAAAAGGATGGTGCAGCCTGTGGAACAAATAAGGTTTATGCTGCAATCAATTACACAGTTTTGTGTCAGTTCCAGTGAGTTTTGTGAAACATATATATGAAACTGTTTAAATGAGATCAAGCATTACACCAAACATTACTTCAGGATTTGCAAGACTGTGATTTTTAGGAAAAGATAATGGAGCCTGGAAGTAAGTGAGCAGTTCTTTTCTGTTCATATTCCATATCTTACATATATAAACTGCATATTGTTCAAATGGCCCAGGTCACAGTTTCTGAATATAAAAATTCATGAGGCTCTGAGGTGTCGCCTAAGTCATTTTACACAGTGATATAAAACCACCAAAATGGTTGCCATGTTTAAAGTTCTGCTTGAAACACTCACACTGTCACGCACAGATGCAAATGGGCTCTTTGGAACCACAAAAATCTCTGTTTTCCAACCAATACAAATTTATTATACAATAAAATATAGGGTCCACCACATGAGACCCGATATGTTTTTTATTTTGCATGGCAAGTTAAAAAAAATAAAAAGAAAGAATTTGTACAGTTATGTATAATATAATCTAATAGCATGATATGGCACTCACTTTTCTGCCAAAGTTCAGTAAATTTTTTATTTATTATTATTATTATTTTTTATTTCACAGGGCTCAGTTAGAAAACACTGATGTCTCATATTTCTGTGCTCCATTCATAGTTAAGCAACATCTGAATTGAAACCTGATGACAGCTGTGACAGCTGTTGTGATTCATAAAAAAAAATATCACAAAATGTTTTTTAGTGTTAAACTCTCATTAAATAATAGTAAAAAAAAAAGTTAATTATAATTATTCACCAGTTCTAAGAGCTGTTTCTAACTAGGCTTGGCTGTGATGCTAACAATGACAAGCTGCCAGTGGGGTGGAAGCAGATCAGCAGTGAATCCTGTTGTTCATTTGACATGGATTTGTGATCTCAGTTTTAATGCTTTGTTTCAGCAGTGTGGCAGTTGGAAGTCAGAGTGATAACTCTCCACTACCCAGATTGCTAACTGCAAACTGCCTCCAAGTAAATTAAAGCCTTGTGTTGTCACAGCTGAACTGCAGACAGGGTGCAGTGAAATGCACTAAGTCTGGAAGAAACATCTAAAATACAATTTTAAAAATGTAGACGTCATTTATGGTTCAGGACATTTTCAGGACATATTATCCCTGTAAACATACAGTGTAACATGAAATAGACATACTCAAGGTAAAGAACTTCAAATGTATACTCAAGCACTGTATAGCACTTCAGTAGTTAACATCTATTGACAATTCAGAAAACTATTGCAAGGAAAGCTGGTCTGGGGCCCACCAATTTTGGATTGAAGGTGTAATTATGAAGGTCACGAGTCAACCTTTTTAACTTTACTACCTAAATTCAAAGATTTGTAATATAATTTCAACCAAGAGTTGACTATAATGATATTATATTACAGTAGGAACTGCAATCAGAGTAATTCATTTCAAATTGAATACATATGTAATTGTCTGATGTTAGGCAGACAAACCTTATGTTCTGAATTGCAGTGATTCACAAGCAATGATTTTGCTTATGCATCAGAAATGTCTGATTTATTAGCATACCACCTGTAAGCATGTGTCTTGGCATATTTGTGTGCCTGTATATCCACACTCCCACAACCACTAAGAAATTCTACTTGAATTAAATCATTTAAAACCTATCCTGGTACAGATGACATACCGAATGTTGAAATTAAGAAAAAAGATTGTGTTTTGAAAAATATGAATTCCTTGTGAATTTGATTCCAGTGACATGTTAGTTGGAACAAAAGCACGTTCACAACTGTCTTGCATCACTTTTTTTCTTTTAACAATATCCTTGAATCATGTCCGAACCAATTTTTTTACCGTTCTTGCTTGATATGGGATTTCAGCTGGTCACCTTATGAAGCCTTTTCACTTCATAATGCATCAAATGTTTTCAGTGGGTGACAGGTCTGATCGCAGGCAGGCCAGTTTAGCACTCAAACGTTTTATTGCTACTCTTACTCCTGAACCATGCTGCCTTCCTTGAAATGTCATCTGGATGGCAGCATATGTTGCTCCTGTGTATATGTTGTTAAGCATTTATGAAGCCTTCACAGATGTGCAAGTTACCAACGCTGTGCACTAATTCCCCCCCCCATACCATCACGAATGTTGGCTTTTTAACTATACCTTTCCACTTCACTGAGCCCATGCAGTCATTTTTTATTACAGAATCATATCTGTTTTAATGCAGTTCTGCCTGAGGGCCCAACGATCAGCTTTGGGGATCTCTCTTGAGTTCTTTGAATTTTTAAATGATGTTATGTGTCATAGATGCATGAAACATTACCTCATCCCATAAACATTTCAGTCTTTTGTTGCCAATGCTCCAACTTTTTTTAAAGCATGCTGCTGATATCAAAATCTACTATACCACTGGCAATTGTGGCTAATCTGTCTATGGTCTTTGATCCTCAATCGAAGATAGGTTTTAAATTAATTGCAAAGCATTGTGTTCTGTTTTAACATTTTTATAACTTTTTTAAAAACAGGATTGTAAATGCTACACTGTAAGAAAACTCCGACATTCCTTTTGGATTTTAAGATTATGTCAGTGTAAAAGACTGTTATGAATAATTTTCAATGAATCATGCTGAGCTGAAGTTCTTCGTGTTAAAAAACTTTTATTTTCCACTGCAGAGAATTTATTTGACATGTCATCATGTAGCACACTGCTGCTTCATTTGCCATAATGCGTTCATGGCTAAAGCTGATACAGTTCTTTGTCAAAGGCTCCATACAGTATGCTACTGTGCTGTTTTCATCAGCACACAAGCAATGCATACTTATGATGAAACATTTCCATCTGTAATTGCATGTCTTGTATCCAGTCTCTATTTTGCAATTTATGAGTTAAAGATAAGTGCTTTATAAATCAAAGGGATAGGCACCACTGTGCTCTTTCCTTTGACTTCAAAAAGGTTTCTATATGAATGCAAACATAACAAGTCTCTGTAGATGAAGTAGACTGTCTCATCTTCCTATTATACAAATTAGATTTGTTTATGGCCATTATGTGCATAATTTAATGCTAACAATGATTTCTAATTCCTTTCCATAAAAAAGAAAAAAATATATATTTCTGCAGTCTCATGCGGGAGAAAAGAAGGAACAATGTGAACTTGTTTCCATTTTATCCAGCTACAGCTGAGTGTAAAATGAAGGTTTGGTATCTTTGCTTCACAGCAGAAAGGAGCAATTCAGCTCACTGTAAAATTGGACAACAGCAATGGTGATTCTCATATGACAAATTCATTTAGAATGCAAAGTCGATCAGAGTGGGCCTCAGCAGCCGCACTATTCATCCTTCTAAGAAAACATGAGCATTCACATGAGTCTGTTACAGTTCTGCCCTACAGTTCTAAAGCGAGGACTCTGAAGCTCTTAGTGTGGATAAACAGTGTCAGATGTCTTGAACATTTCTTGTCATTTTTAAACAACCTAAAAAAAACATATTCTAACTTTTGTGTGGGTAGATTTAATGTGGTAATTTTTTTTTATCAAGCCCATGTTATGCAGTGCCAGAGATGCTAATGTAAATTATGCACTTCTTTCAGGCTCTCACTTGCATGTTCTGCATTTCAACCCAGTTAGTTTTGGCCTGTCACTGGATGGCTATTCCAGCCCACAGAGGAGATGCATTTGCATAAACATCCACCCACAAAACCTGGCAAATGAGTCTGTCAGTCAGAGACACTGTCTGTGGTAAAGTGGAGGCAAAATCCAATTTTTTTCTTAAGGAGTTCTGTAGCTCGTCTCACTGGTAGTCCATCTGCAGGGTATAGCAACTGCCCTCATGTAGCTGTAATGGTGGTTGCGTTTAAACTTAACATGGCATGCTCTGATCTAAGGCAGCAGAAGCATTTTTATCATCAGTGCAAACAATGTCATGGCGTGTACACATTTCCTAAGGACTTTTACATTTTCAAAGCAGTAAGAATTAAAAAAGTAAGAATTAAAAACTTAGTTTTTCACTATGAGATTAATCAAGATCTAATATCAAAGCAGCTCTAAACAGTAGCAGAATTTAAATATAATATAAAAACTATTAGAGATTAAGTGATAACTGCTATTTGAAGCATTTACTCTGGAAAAACGTTTTATGGTCAAGGGCAGGAGCTTCAGGTGAATACCACTCAGTAATTGGCATATCTTCCTTTGATTGCAGATTCTCCCATTTAGAACTTAAAAATTTTGCAGTAACATTGGAAATAAAGCAATTCATATTGATTTATGAGCACTATGAGAAACGATGCTTTCCCTCATAAAATAGATGAGTGCAAAATACCTAAATTATAACAAATTAGGGAAAAAAAACATTTAGCTATTGGCTCTGAATGTTGAAATTTGTGTAAAACAGAGTAAATAAAATAGTGGGCATTACATAACACAAGTATAGGACAAACAAACATAATAAAACCATGTAAGTGTTACACTAGGTGTTCGGGCTCAGCAAAATGTGTTTTTCATTATACATATTGTAGTCAACCACTATCTTGTTGTTTTGTTGAATGCAAATATTGTGAAAAGAAAGTTAAAATGAATTTAACAGTGCCATTCATAGTCCACAGAGAAATCCAACTCACACATGAAACAACATCACACACAGCTGACATGGTATAATTATCAATAATATATATTATATAAAATCATTCCTAAAAACCATCCAAATTACTAATATCATTTTGCAATGATAAGTGATTTGTCCTAATACAATCCACTAGCATATCACAGTAATATGACAATCACAGAGTTTCGCTCAGACATCTCGTTTGTCTGTTTTTAGCTCTGCAGGGCTAAACAACACAATCACAAATGGTTCAGTTGTGTTGCCTCTGCCTGTGACAGAGAACATTTTAAGTACAAAATGTATCTTCAGAATTTTGAAAAGAAGAGTGCTTTAAATGGCAGCACAAATGTTTGTCAGATGCATTATGGTATATTTCAGTAATGGCTGCAGCTAACGCTTGCTCTGGTGGTATGATTCCATGGAGCATTGCGGTTATTCAGGTCCTCTCACTGTAAGAGGAAGTGTTACGTAACATAACATAGATTTAAAAATTATCACTCTGCAACACTCTTGTACCAGATTGTCAGCTTCTACAGCTCTCTGTGCTTAACAGCACAGGCAGATAAATGCTCCAAATAATGCACTGTAAATCTTGATATCTGGCAAGGTACAGATACATGTAGGAATCAGATTATTTCATCAAGTCTGGACACTTGCATATTTCATTTACAAAGCAGATTTTGAACAACGTGCGGCATTGGAATCCGATTTGTGAAGAATTTCTGTTTACTGCGTCTGTTTAATAGCTGTCTGCACAGCTGTTAAAATCGAATGTTATGAACACCCCTGACAACCAACACACACTACTGATGTCACATCCACAGCATGGTAACCCTGCTAACACTGCTGCACATCTTAAACTCATTTGTCACAAATACTCTCTGGTGCAGTGGCAGAGTTCTGCACCACAGCTAGATATTGCTATGGCATGAAAGCATGTTTTTTTGAGTCCTCTTCTGGCCTGCAGCATGCCGATCTAAAGCTCGGCCATCAATTAACATACCTACACACTACTAAGGCATTACTATAGCAACCAACACAGATGAGTTAACATTGTCAGAACATTTAATTCCCAATTGATCACTTATAGGCAACAGTGTGGACAGATAGTCCTGAAATTGAATTGGAGACACAAATATAATTTCTAGCAGTCTGGACATTGTCTTGGCAAGATAGCATCTATCCACTTATCTATTGTCCAACCAAATGAACAACTATTATTTATGTCAGTGTATATTGTAGAAGATGCAATTGGTCTAGTTAAATAATTATAATAAATATGCTCTTTCCCTAAATAATCATTCATTTTTAATTTTCTCACAATCCACTTGAAGCCCCAATGGCGGCATCAGTGTGAGCTCTCTAAACACAGTAAAATGAGCAAATCGCACTCCTCTAAATTAGAGAAAGTCTGCTGCAGGGAGTCATATCCATTCAGCCAATACAGCAGACACATCAGATGGTTAGATGCTCTCTGCAGTATTGCATTAAAAAGGAAGAGCTTCAGAGCACAGGAGTCGCAATGAAATGTGACAGATAAATCAAAAGCACTTGGGAGATGGCTTTGGATTACTGAATCAATACTGTACCATTACAGCTAGTCAAGACCTCCCAAACCTGCTACATTTTAGTACAGTGTCTGGCATAGGCTTACAGTTGGGATTGGGATTGTGTATTCTCTGACTTAGCTGGTTAGTAATTTCACCTTTTGTACATACTGTAGGCTCGTAAATAGGCTACAGCATAATTGAAAAATGAAAACAAATATGCAGATGATGTTGAGAGATAGCACATCACTCATATGTCAAATGTCAAATTACGTTTCAGAGAGTCTAGCACAGAACGTTGAGAATTACAAACTGCACACACTGTGTGATCTGAAGCTTTCAAATGTGAATCACAGACAGGTCTGACATTTTAATTCTTGAATAACAATGTTACACCAG
Source organism: Ctenopoma multispine (assembly GCA_034779795.1). NCBI lineage: Eukaryota > Metazoa > Chordata > Actinopteri > Anabantiformes > Anabantidae > Ctenopoma > Ctenopoma multispine. The sequence continues at coordinate 8,807,368 of JAUYWH010000007.1, read as the reverse complement.
CTGGAAATCTTTCTTTTTGCTCAATGGTTAGTGCAAAAGTGTTCTTAGGGTGTGTTCGGTGCAATTTGACATCAATATGAGGGGCAGAAAGGTGCAAAAAGGCACATTTCTGATTACAAAATGTTTTAAAAGACAGTGACTCTGAGCACAGTGGTAAATTATACCTTAATTAAGTCAGTAGTAGTTTTTACCAATAAGAATATTATGCTACATTGCACTGTTCACAAAAGCCAAGTGCAGGATTTATAAATGTTTATTTTACAGTATTAATCAAGCAATAAATAAATAACACAGAAAACCTGAATCAGCGACCATCAGTTAATGATGATTTTGCTCTAAAATGCTCCATTGGCTAATAGAGATAATCTGCTATTGCAATCCTATATAGTATCAACTCAAGATTAGATTATGCAAGAGGTCAACCAAGCATGGTGAGTCTGTATCATCGTTCCTCCCCCTGATGACAGAGGTGTCTAGTTTGGTGTGAGGCAAAGGTTTAGTACTGGTAAGTGCAGCTATCCTGGTCTCTCAGAAACCATTAACCATTCTGTCCTCTTTGCACTGTGAGGTTATTTGAATTCGATGTATGACCCCACAAATAGCAAAAAAAGAAAATTATCACTTGTAATAGCAAATTCATTAGAAAGGTCACCCACAGTAAGAAAAATATAACTTTTACGGCCTGATAAGTTTTGCATGCAGAACGACCAAAAGATGGATATGACACAGAAGTTCTGAATTTCAGCTTAAATTTGATGCTGTACACCTTGACACAACACAGACGATAACACTTTGTATCAGATGATCCAAATGACTGTTTTTAAGTAAAAAACTCTCCTCTGGTTTAAAATAATAATAATAAAAAGTTTTTCTTTTGCTTTTCCAGGCTTTTACTGCAGCCTCATTGAGATGTTGTTTTGGAGGGTTTTCTCTTTCCCATTCTGATGAAGTCCTATGTCGAGTTGGCTCATTGTCTTGCCGCATGATGAAGCTCCTCCCAATTAGTTTTAATGTATTTCTCGGTAAATTAGCTGACAAAATGTTTTTGTACACTTCACAATTCACACTACCACTACCATCAGAGCCATCATTGCGTCAATAAAGATTAGTGAGCCTGTTCCAGAAGCAGCCATGTATTCCCAGGCCATGAGACTACCTCCGATATGCTTCACAGAGGAGATGCATGGTTTGGGTCATGAGCTTATCCTTTCTTTCTTCCAAGTTTGGCCTTTCTTTCCATCACTTAGATAGAGGTAAAGTCATGTTGGAATAGTGAATTGCAGTACCTTCAATCCTTCTTTATAGAGGTTCTGACTGTTGTTGAGTTCTTCCCCACAGCTCTCATATTGCCTCTGTTATCAGCTGTTGTTGTTTTCCTTGGGTGACACAATCTGTGTATGTTGCTCAGTGCACCAACGGTTTCTTTCTTTTTCAGAAAAATTGTTGTTCAGGCTTTGCTCAGTGATTGTGAAATGGCTTATTTTTCTCTCTTTTGTCAGATTCTAAATTGTTTGCTCTTCTCCTGTAGGCAGCTCTCTGGTCTTCCTGTTTATCCTTTTTAACAACAAAAACAGCATTTATAGGTAAAGCCTAAGGCTACGTCATTTACAAGTAATTTGCAACTAGTTATTGTTAAAAAAAATCATTACATAAGACACACCTGTACGAAGAAGCATCTGCCACACCTGTCACTCACCTAAAATTTGGGTCATCTGATTAAAAAGGTGCTGTCTTCTCTGTTATTTACCATATCAAGGTGTAAATAGAATCAAATAAATACTGAACCATCTTTGATTTTAAACTCAATTGTCTTACATGTTACACTAAACTAAGACTTGCCTTCATCACTCCAATACTTTCAAAAGAGGACTTCTAAAATTTGTTAGATTAGCTTCTACTGTACTTGTTTCCAGTCTTCTGGAGAGTGTCTGCCACTCTCAGTATAGCTGGCATGTTAATTCTGTGTTCACTTCTGTAATCAGTTTGGTCTTTGATTTGGTGCATTCAAAGACACCTTTGTTTCCAAAGGAAACATTAATAAACCATTTCGATGCATGAAGCAGTTTTGCAAGCCTTTGATTTTGCCTCTTTGAAACACACATCTATGAAAAGAGATCATGTGATACACAGCTGCTGTGTGTGTATTATGTCAAGCTAATGAATACAGAGCAAATGGCACTGAAGTGATAATGTACAAAATAACTGCTTTGTGATTCTTACCCCTCCTCTGAGCTGCATTTACTTTCTGTCACTATTAATAAGATGTTTGACATTCAATTCAATTCAATTCAATTCAACTTTATTTATATAGCGCCAATTTACAACATAAGTCATCTCAGGGCACTTTGCAGTGTAAGGTTTAAGACCTTACACATTATATAAATATATACACAGTAATATAGAAAACCCAACAGTCCCACTTGAGCAAGCATGTAAGGCAACAGTGGAGAGGAAAAACTCCCTTTAACGGA
>JAUYWH010000007.1:8666036-8804797 GCA_034779795.1 Ctenopoma multispine | reverse complement strand
GGGTGAGTGGACAGAGGAGAGAGAAAAGAACAACAGGCAACAGAGATCAATACAACAACAAGGAGCAGCAGACGATTGCACAGTGTAGTTGTATCAGTTTAAAAAATTAATTCCAAATGCAGTTGCTACAGAATATATAAATGCACAGTATAGGTTATGTGACATTTATGTGTGCAAGCATCTCTGGGATAATTCAGTAACAGCAACAGACAAAAATAGCCAATGAAAATAAAAATTAAAAAGTATTTTTTTTTTTTTGCTTTACATTATTTTCACTTAATAATTTATTGATTTGTTTCTTTTATTTCCTAAAATAACAAGGGTGTGGCTGAAACTAGTGTGAAATTCTGTCTTCATGATTCTGCAGCTACAGTATGTTTTGTAAAAGCTGAAAGTCAAAACCTCACAACGCATCTTTTCAGTTCTATATGGCTTAACAACAACAGTATTTACTTTTTAAAGACCACTGCACTGTTTCGCTCTAAACTCAGTGCAGGAATGATGGCTGGAGGCTACCACTTGAGTCAGCTGCTCATGTGATTCACTTATGCACAGTAACTTTTTTTATACAGCTAACATGCACAAATCTGTCTACCTCCTTTGGAATATATACATTAAATGTATAAAAGAAAGTCTTTAATGCGGTTAAATAATAAAAGTAAATGAATGTTTATGAGCAAAATATTTTGATTCACATGTTATAAATGTATTTATTCAAGCATCTATATTTGATACTGTTCTATTTGAGATACTGGCACACATGGGATGCCAGACAACAGGGGTAATGATAAAGTAATATCATAATGGTTTATTGATTTCTTCCTTCCAAATTAGTTTTTACATTGACAAGCAGACTGTTAATGCAGCAACAAGCATTAAGCCACTTTCCAGATATTCACATTTACAGCAATTAAACATCACATCAAAATTAAAACTGTTATTATTTTAAGGTGAAACCTATAGGAAAAAAACACTTAACAAAACCCAATATTTATTTGACAGAACTTTAATTTGTGTGTTATATTTAAGTGTAAAATTCCAATCCCAGAAATGCATGGCACACTGACTTCAAATAGTAATCTTAAGCAAACCCTCGTGTTCATGTGTGTGTTCGAGTGTGTGTGTGTCTGTGTGCAGATCTCTAAGCAAGTCCCTAAGAACACAGGTATCCATGGAAACCATTGCTGCGAATGGTTCATGCATTCAGAGCCAGTGGATCCACACAGTACTTTCATCATTGTTCAAACTGAAGGATCCATAGTCCCTTTATGTACTACCAGAGCCTTTACTGGTCACTTTGGTGGTCTAGGTGAAATGGTCACTGGTGCCAGTGTTTTCTAATAAAAGCAAACATTTTTGTTTGAAATATCTTATAAAAGTTATAATACTTTTGTAATGCTTCGCAAATTGTTTTTAAAATCTAACTTTACCCAGCTTCACTGACCTCCTGTTCTGTGGGATGTCATCAACGTCATCATCTGCATTGCCTCAACGTTAGTACCTTTACATGAACACTAGTCTGTGAAATGTATAATAATGACTTTAATCATTCTGACAACTTGATATAGAACATAACCAGGTTATTTATAACCCTGTACAATTCTAATATTATTTGATCATCTGTGCAGAAGTGTTTTTGATTTGTTAGACAGTCTCATTCTAAGAATACTACTAGAGAGAGTCTTTTTCTTTAAATGTCCTGACCATGTTTTATGATCCGAAATGTATTTTAATTGAGATATTATAATCTTCTTGCTTCCAGTACTAGTATATGCCCATAGTATTTGATTGTATTTACAGAATATTAATAGTATTAACTGTCTGAGTCGGTTGTGTCAGGAAGGTATGCGGTGTGTATACAGGTAGACTAGTCGTTGACCTCAGCATTAGCCTCAGTAAAATACTGAAGTGTGGCAATGTGTGAAATGTCACAGAAACAGACACTAAATGACTTGGCGTGCTCTATTGCTGTTGCTGTCATACAATTAACTGAAACTGGCCACTGTTTCTTAATTCTTTATGTAATTTGTGAGTCAGCTGGTCACTCACTCACAATGCTTTGCCTTCAGTGTGTTAAGGAAGAACAGCAAGGTGGTTGTGACAGCTATTGTTCCATCATTTATAACCATTACAACAACTAATCAAAGAGAATCTCAGAATTGTATCGTCGTAGTCATCAGTTAGTCTCCTTTAATTCTGTTTGTTCACTTTCTTCTGTTAATCCCAACTTGATACTAATACACAGTTGTGGACACTTACATACATACATACTATGCGTATCGCTGTGACTTATCCCGGTGTGAATCACATGTTCATGTTTAGATGAAACAGTATACATGATTCTTACACAGCAGTGTGAGCGAATTAACTTGAAGGGTTGCAAAATAAGCAGGTTAATGATGTTATTGTGACTCTTTGTGACTCTTTGTATCAGGCAGTCACTACAGTGTAAGGAACATTTTTCTTTTATCCCTTTAACATTGTAAGACATGCCGTGGACAGCACAGATGGACTATTAAAAGTAGATTGAGCAGCTGAATTTAATTTTAAAATATTTCTTTGTCCTTGGTGCCCCTCCAGTTGGTGGTGCCCAAGGCAACCGCCTGTCTCATCTATGCCTGAAAATGACACCGTACATACAGCATGACAGCAATCTCTTAATACAGACAATGCTGCCTCTACCATGAATAGTAAATGTGACCTTGCAGTTATGTCAAAACAATGATAATAAGAACACCTTTTATTCTCCCATGTGAGGCCACAACAAATATGACACTGTTTTGTATGTTGTAGTCTTGCTTTGGCACATAAAAACAGAATGGATCACATATTAAAATAGCATTTCCTTCAAGGCGAATTTCAATGACAGAATAAGCTTTTTGTTTATTTGATTGTTTTTCTCTGTGCAATTTCCACATGTTATAAAGCAAATAACACCCCCAAAAATGTGGGGTGCTATTTGTAGCTACTGCACTGGTGCATGTTATATTAGTGGTAATGCTAATAACACTGAGAGCTTGGATCTTTCTCATCAGACTAAAACACCCAAAAGCTGGTCATAACATACATGAGCATCTTTTCTTATATCTGGGATTTAATTTATTTAGATATTTATAATCGGGATCATACGTCTCATCGAATTTGCTAGAGGACAGATCATTTGTATTCATATTGTAATTTCTCATTGCTACAGTTTGTAACGTAACGGATGCCTTGTGTATTTCCTTTGAAACAAGAATACAATTGAATCTGAGTGTAAAACGTGCATGACAAAGTGTGTGTCCATTCACTTTTAAAGTGCATGTGGCCATAAGCAAGAAAAATGTATGACATTACTGTTACGGCTGCTGCAGGGCCACTAAGCAGTGATGGAGGCAGTTCAAGTTTCTTTAGGTACCAACACCTGGAACTGCTCTGTGGGTTTACCGCTCTATGGGCACATTTGTATGAAAATGTCTATACCCTCCAGTACTCTCACTCAGTGATCTAAAGCTCTCATTTAGCAGGTGCTGTGGAGCTTTGAGATCCTCCACTCCACTCTGCTCCTCAAACCATCTTGCCTAACCATCAGCTCAGCGGTGTCCAAAGCTTGACTGTTGTGATGTTGTCTCAACAGTTACTGAAGTGCAATAATTGCAGCTTTCTTCTCTGATGTGAGGTGACAATTAGACGAAGGAGGCGAAAGAAGAAGATTAGCAGTGAGAGTGAGAGAATACTTTACTGCCATTTGGCCGAGTGAACATACACATATTAAACTACAGGGAAAATCAAAGCATTTTGTAAATATTGTTCTTTGCGGGTGTCAAGAGATGCAGCGTTGACATTATTTTTGGAGTGGCTCCCGATAAGTGATATGGCATGAATATATTTTCATGCTAACATAGAACACTTCTGTGTTGATTTTGTCTGCCTCTTTTACTTTGGAAATTACAGAGTCCATTTTAGCTTTCTGACTGTGATGTATAACCAATACCTGTAAGTCAGCCTTGCCTCATATCTTTGACCCAAATGACAAATGGAAAATAGTAGCTGAAGACACTGATTTTGTTATCTGTGTCCTGAGCAGACTGAGGCATTACAATAAGATTCAGAGGTCAGGGTGAGTGGGTGAATGCAGAAATTGCTCATCCTAATGTCAGCGCTTATCACAGCAGCTCATTTCAAAATATCCATGTCTGTGTGACCCTATTATGAAAAGTCTCCATCCATGGGGCCTGACTGTTTAGTCCATAAGGTAAATTTAACTCTCCATTTACAGTCTCCACCTTCCACCTACACATCGTTGTCATTCTCAGAGCTATACTAGCTGTGACATATGTCACTGGCACAGCAGCAGAGAGAGGACGAGAGATGTTGATGAGTAACAGATTACTGGCAACTACTGGTTAAAAGAAGGAACAGACACTCAAGACAGAAGTGAATCAATACAATGCTTAAAGGCCCCTGAAAACCTATTTGCTCAGTCTGTTCTTTTCTATGAGAGATGGGGTCTTACATGAACACTTCTTGCTAAAGTTGGAACTGTTTTGTTTGTTTGGCATTTGAGATTTCTTTCGGTTTCTGTCCTTTTGACTTACCTTTGAGTCCTTTTCACTAGTTTGAAGTGTGTGTGCTCCATTGAAAAAAGGTGATGTCACACACATTCATGCACAAGTATATGAATAATAAATAAGGATGAGGGCATATTTTTTTTATTTGCTTGCTGTAGCTATAAACACTGTAAAACAGATGAAGAAAGTGTGCTCGGTGCAGTTCATTATTCATGGTATAGTCACACAGGTGCATACTCACATACACCACCGCACACAAAGGCTAAATATCGCCAAACACACAGATTAAATATTGTGGAGATAAGACCAAGACCTGCAAGATCCAAACAACAGCAAAGATAACGCCAAGGACTTTCACAGAACTATACAGACAAATGCAATAGTCACATGTTTGTATACTAGCATATGTCAAAGTCTAAAACTTTGCAACAGCTGATTTAACTGAGTGTGATAATTATGTGGTAATCAGTTTATTTATTACATGTAAAAGTGTTTTCACTTTAAGCTTAAACAAATGCAATGTGCAAACAGCTGCATATAGCCTAATATACTGTAGCCTCCATGGGCTGGATTTTCCCCACACTTGCCTTTCTATTGCCTGCACTTGTTGAGGTAATACTGTGATTAAATTACATCAGAAATTTTCCTTAGGGTCTCTGTAAGCTCGGTGAACCATTTTCAAATGTATTTGACAATTCAGATATTGAGCCAGGAGTTATTTTGACAAAGCAGGCAAGTAGAAGTGTGGATGGTACTGGGTGGATTATTATCAAAGTGGTGATACCCTCGAACACGCAAGCCCATGAACGTCATATCAAGAAAGGTAAAGAGATTTCAGTCAGCTGCTTCAGGCATCTGTGCACCAGGGTTTTAGTTAGACATGTATTACACCACAGTACAGTAAAACAAAGTAGTGCATCACGATGCCTGGACTGTGAGTGGAGGAAAGAGAAATGCTTCTTATATTACACCATACATTTTTACTTTTTAAAGCAAATAACTGGTGTATTTGTTTGCCCTAATAGAGAGTTTTTTTGTAAAAATCTCAGTTATAATAATTTAACTAAAATGTTGTTTTTGCATCATTTCTTTCTCTTTCGTTGATTTGCAGTATTCTAACTATCTCACACAACTGTACAGAGGACTTGGTGGTTTGCCTAAAACACTGTGTATACCTTTCACCCTAAGGCCACAGTTGTTCACAGGGAAAATCATGGCACATTTTTTTGTCCTTGAGGGACATTTGGATATTTGTCCAGTATTTTCTTTGTACCCGTCCTACAAATGCCCTCCATCAATTTCTCCTTGCATTCATCTGAAAAAGCATTGATTTATTGGCCTCACAGCATTTTTGGACATTAACAGTGAAAAAACAAATTCAATCTCAGAGGGAGTGTTGGTTTGTGTCCATTCTTGCAGCATGTCAGGTGTGTAACTCCAAGCCTGACTGAATTCCCAGATGGACTGAAGCCATCAGTGCTGGCTAGACAAGCAGCAAGCAATGAGATTTCTGCTGGAGTGTACCTTTCAGGACAGTATGGCAGTGGTGAACTTAGTGTGAAAGAGATATTTGGTCTAGACAGTGTCTCCCTGCTTTTAATGCACAAAGTCGAGGCTTTGTTTAGAAGGCCCCTCACGTTCAGGGGTAGGGCAAAGCCTGTCAAACAGAGGCTGTCAGAATACCTCCTGTGTTTAACAAAAAGAGGAGCATGCCAGTCCCATTTAATTATTCAAGACCTCAGACAGGCAAAAAAAAGAAAATGCCACCCATCAGATAATGTCAGTGTGTTGGTTTCCACAGAGTAAACAGCCACACCCCCACACAAATCTGTCACTAGCTTGGTATGTTTGTATTGCATTAGTTGGGGCGTATCCATTGTAAAAAAATGTAAAGTGTTATATATATATTTAACTTTTACTCCTGTTCATCCAAGGCAGAAGTCATATTGTTTTGACATATAAAGAGCTACACCAAAATAGAATAGAATAAAAGCCACTTAAATAATACATTCAATAAATAAATCCATAAATAAATAAAAATTGAGCCCTTGTGGATGCTTAAGAATGAATTGTACCTTAATTGTCAGCACCAGCTTTATTTCCAGTAGAAACTGTTTGTATGAAGCACAGCACTCAGACAAATAGAAGCTTAAAGGTACAATATGCAACTTAGAGTGCAGTATTGCTACCACGAGACATCAACCATGCCACTACCCAGCCTCTATACTCTTTTACACCCTGCCATGCTCTGCACAGTCAGATATTATGTCATTGTCACATTACAATAAATAAAATACTGCAAAACTCTAACTCATTAATAAGAACCTCTGCCCAATTCAGAAAGCAAATATCTTTGCACTGCTGGCAATGCTTTTTTCTGAACCTGACTTCACAGGATGCATTGACAGAACATCACCACATTAAAATAATTTTGGAACATATTTCTACTAAAAAATATTAAAACAAAGTGAAATACTGTAGCTTTAATTTTAGTACTGCAAAGCTAGAACAAAATTAAAGGGAATGCATGTTCACACTGGGACCACCAGGGAAGCCCTTTCAAATTAATTTTAAATGTTTTCACTGCAATACAATACAATACAGTATGCCCAGAAATTATAACTCAGTCAAACTGTTTTTGCACTTGAAGGTTGACAAAGGCACCAGGACAAGGTTTCATGAAAAATATGAAACAGTAAAATTAAAGAGCATAAGCTTATGGGTGTTAGTGTATTACATTATGTCCCCATTTGGTTTTAACATACCCCCACTGGAGTTGGATTGCAGTATCTGTTATGCCAGTGGTGTACTAGTTCTGATCATCCCTAGGCTCACTTTGCTAGAAGCGGCACTGATAGACATGAGCAGAGTTAAGTTTGCCCTTTAATGTCTGCAGGGCAACACTGTGGGAGTGGGAAAGAAAACTAGATCAAATACCTAAATTATGAAGCCACATATTTAAACACTAGTTCCCAAAACCAGATTAGCGATAAAAAGCAACAAGCACTGATGCTCTTGTTAAAAGTCCAAATTGTTACATTTCATTACATTTCCCTTCCTTAGAGATTTATTTGTTTCTAAAATGTCCGGATTATAAATATACAGCCATAACCTGACATAACACAGCTGATGCTTCTTCTACTGATTGGATCACGTTTGCTGGCTCTTATTGGTGGAGTGATCGTCTGAGTTGATTAATCGGCCTAATATGAAGGCCGCATACTTTACCACCATGTACTGTAGACTTTTTAATTTTACTGTGCTTTTCTGTAGTGATGCAAGGGATCTTCCTTTTGCAAGTTTTGTTTTTGCTAAATTACTTGAGTCAGTGTCTTGAGGAAATGGCTGATAATGGCTGATTTGAGATGCTAGAGTTGATGTGTGAGAGAAGGAGGAAAAAGGAAAAAAGAAAATGGTCATAAGAATATTAAACATTCACTGCCATATTAATCCAGTTTACTATATACTGAATAAAAAAAGCATGCATCGATCAACTTGTTCCACAAGTGTCTCTGTGTATGTTATGAACATACAGCTTGTTTGGTTCATAGCAATCATAGAAGAAAGAGACAAAGAGAGAGTTTATGATAAAAAAAGAACTAAAAGATTTATGAGGGAGATTGAAAATCACAGCACTCTACATGTCCCCTGCTTTCCGAGCAACCAGGACACCCCATGGCATGTTATATTTTGATATTTTCATAAACATGTCCTATTATTAGCATGTCCTCCAGCACTTGTGACATCAGTCTGACTGCAGCAGCCTCCCTTCATGTCTTGGCTTTGCCTATTACACTTCGTCTGACTCACCAGTGGACTGTGCCTTCCTGCTGGCCATAGGCTGACACTCTCTTCCACCTCATTACCAGAAGGCCAGTAAATGAGGTGAATGCGCCTCCTAGTGTAGTTAGAGGTTGGCACTTAAGGATATACAATACCTTATGTAACTTACCTTAGAAGACAACTGAAGAAACAGATACAATAAACCAGTTAGGCAACTACTGTGCAGCTGTGAGATTTCTTTTGAAATATTGTAGTTGTTTGCACAAGGTGAAAACACAGAGTGCATGCTTTTCTATTTTTTCAATATGCTTCCTGCAGAACACTGATTTAGTCAGATACTGGCTAGGGAAAGAATTTATGTCCAAACAACACTGGAAGAATTACTCTGTCACCCAAACGAGTCGCAACCACTTCATATTTTCAAATCTTTTTTACTTCTAACGGCATATAAAAACAATTCCTCTGTATTTTGGCTAACACGATATTTAAAATGTATTTAAAGCAGATGTTATTGTCACTAAATATTAATGAACCCTCTCCAAATACTGTATTGGATGTAGATTTGTAACTCTTGCAACATTAGACCAGTAATTTGTTGACAAAGTGATTTGGGCTATGGTAATGCATTCTGCTGTTTGTTTTGGTCTGTGAGCCTGTTCTGTGTACAGTAAGTTTCATAGCTCATTTAACTCTTAATAGAAAACAAAAACACAATATATTATGCTTTTCCTCTTATCAGAACATTACTTGTGTTTTGATGTACAGTAATGATGTGTTATAGTGTAATTCTGTTTTAATGAGCTTTGCAAATAAAAAATATGCTTGTTGGCCAAGTAAATTGAAACCATTGATCCAGGTTTGCATTTGTATGTGACTCACAGCTACTGTACACTCATCTGCTGTACTCTCCTATGCTTCACCTGTCAAGTCTTTTTAAAGGGCAATCTCCATTATTAGTAGGTTGTTTAGAGCAAAAGCATAAGGTCACCTTTGTTGCTTTCAGGGGCCACGTCAGATCTGCAGTCTGAAATTTGGCCATTTTGCTAAAGAGACTTAATTATAGATGGGCTGAAGTGAACATTTATCACATTTCACATTCAATATTATGACATATTTGTCAGAGCATTAATTTAGATTAATGGCAAGGGGAGGGTTTTGTGTGATCTGCAAAGCCCTTGACAGCTCATCCCTTCAGAGTCAGATGATTTTAATGAAGGTACAGTACAGTAGGCAAATGTATAATAAACCTTGAGATGTAAAATGTATTTTAGGTGCTGTGTGTGCACATTCTGTTAAAAAGACCGTGGCAATGTTAAATATGCAGTAATTTTCAAACTACTGTAGGTATGTGTGCAGAATGACGAGGAGGCAGGTGCAGGTGGTGCAGTAAAACTGTTCTTTATAGATAGATAAAAAGAAAAAATAGGTTAGTTAACAAGGGAGAGGTCACCTCAGATAGCACCAGTGACCTCTGTGTTCATCCTAATTTTGAATAATCACATTTAAAATCAGGACTTTTCATTCGTGCAAAGAGCACTGTAGACATTTGCAGCGTCCCTAAAATGTAAAAAAAAGTAGCTCATTAAAAACCAATTTCACTGACTTTAGTCAGACAGGTGTTGAGCAGTAGTTGGACTCCGTTTTCCGACTCAGCTTCAGCACTGCAGCAAGCCAAGAATGCCTGCATTATTCAAATGCATTTTGTGTCTCAGTTATCTGTCATACAGGCGGCTGTCAAGTAGCATAAAAAGGTGGGTGGTACTGTCGTGTGCTTCCCGCCTGCTGCTGAACTGAAATGAACTTGACACATAGGCAGGAACACATAAACATCGAATGGATATTTGCTGTAAGTGCGGATGGCTGGGTAGGGGCGGATGCATTCTGGACATTTCCATCCTCTACAGCACACTCTCATACACATAATGGGACAGCTGTGCACTTTAAAACACTTTAACATACTGCATGAATCAGGATTTTTAGGACCTGCAGTCCAGTAGTGACAAGCTATATTTTGTGTCACACAAAATTATCTTTAATTAACTGTGCAGAGATTTAAACAACAATAGAAGATCTATTCTCTAGCTTCCGAAAACTTTAGACAGTTTGTTGTTTATATATTGCTTGGATTTGCAACTTTTAAAGGAATTCAATGGGATAGAAGTCAACATTATTTAACAGATAGTCTCATCTGCCTTTCTGTATGCACATATTGACTAATAGCTGCCAGCTTTAAGGTCTCGGTGACTCCTTGATTCATATACTTGATTTCATAAAAAAAGACATGACAATGAAATCCTCTCTGCTTTTTCTAGTGTCTAATTGTGGCTTTATCCTTATTGCAGCTAAAATAATAACTAACATAACTCAATCCTCTTCCCTTGTTTGCCTCTCACCCCCGTCCTCTTTTCACTTGTTTTAAAACCCTGCAAAGGATTTATTGCCGTAACCATCACTACTAGCCAGCTGCTTTAGATTCAGGTCACATTGCCTTAGGAGTCTCAATATTGCCTCTAAACGAGCCAAGTTCTCATTAAAGGAATTTCAAACATCCCACAGACTTGATCTGTTGTCCACATTCCTGTTGCTTTGTCCTTTAGCAGAGACGGGGAGCCCTGACTCTCCTCACCCTGCCATTAATATGGACAGAGTGATATGCACATTAGTTGACTTGGTTGCTTTGTAACAAGAAGCCAGGCATGTTGATTTCCCTTCTCTGCTTTTTTAGATTTAATGTTGAAACCACTTTATGTATGCAGGTTAGCTCATTTTGATGCATTTATAACCAACACAGCTTAAAAACACACAAACAAGCTCTTCCAGGACTGAGGACTGAAATCACTTTGCCGTGTTTTTTAATCCTCGACGCAATTTACTCAGCTAGATTTCAAGTAGAAGCAAAAGTAGAAACAATACTGCTGGTTCAGTAGCTGACATTAATAAACATAGTCATTTTCCAGGACAGAAACTAAATCTATAGCAGACATCAGAGCACTGAACCCCACTAAGTTAGCAAACAAAAGTCTTCTTGTTCTAACTCCAGAAGCCGCACTTTGTGCTGCTTGTGGCACTGCGGTCTCCTTTCCCCTCCCCTTGCTTGCTCAGGGATGCTGCTGAATAGATAGAAGGCGTGACTCTAGTGGCATTAGATGCAGGACACGGGGATATAAAGGCATCATGTAAGAAAGATAGATCTGAGAATACTGAGAAACAAGTCTTTGATACTGTTTCAGGACGATTATTAGCTGAGGTTTGATTGATTGTGCTTATGAATGCAGTATGTGGGAAGGGGCTCAGCCGAGCATTAGGATGCATAAACAGGAAACGTTGGCCTTTGTGCCATTCTCTCCGTGTTTAGTCTTATTTTATAAAATAGAAAAACTGTTTTTTTTTAAGATATGACAGCAGAGAATGGAATAATCTTCCAGCTACTTCTCACCTGGTGACTTTAACAATATAAACCGCCTGCAGTATGTACAGATTAAATTGAGGGTTATTTGTGGTATCAGTGTAATATTCACTGATTGCTTCACTATTGCTATTGCTGATTTGTTGTTTTGTAGTCATTTATGTCACTGTATTGTACATGCAAATTACAAAAAAATTAAGTACTTTAGATACTTAAGTTGTAATGACAGTGAGGTCAATGTTTTGGTTTTTGGTTATTCAATACAAAGCACTGATAAAAGCACTTTTAGTTGTTTCCTTCAGTTTAACTGGAGGAAAGTTTGACCTTCAGTGCACTACTGATATATATACTGTATATACTGCTTTTTCACACAAGAGGTATCTTGGACTGAGGTCCTTTGTGATCTATAGTAGATTTCAATTAAAGGTTGACTGCACTGTTTTAGAAGGAGGTGGGGGTGTCATTAATGACCAGATCTCCAAAGCAGAAAAAGAGCAGTCAGAGACTGAATAAAAAACGAACAGGAGAGATGAGGATAAAGCCACAAATAATTGAGCAACTGGCTATTGCATAGAAAAGATAATGAGAGAAAATCTCCAACTGATTTGTGCTCTTGTGAGATTCCTCTTGGAAGCTACATCCGCTGAATGTGTCACACGCTTAAGCTGTGAAAGAAAGTAGGTGTCTCTGATGTGTGGAATGACCATAGTTTTCACAAAGCAAGGGATCTCATATTATCATAAGTTGATCATGGAGGAGGTCAGTCGATGCAAACTGCCAAGCCATGGTTGAGGCTGAGACATTAAAACAAGGAAAAACAGGAATGGCTCATTTGTAATGAATTATTGAGAGTGTCATATAATGAATCCTGTCCCCTGTCTCTGCAGGGTTCCTAGAGACACCAGAATTGCTGATTGCTCTAACTTCAAATGAATGTATTGCATTTTGCATTAACTTATAAATATAACCATGGAGAATGTGCCTGGGCTCATTAGTTTTAGCTATTTACATGGTGGTGTGTATTAGACAAGAAGCTACATACATATATACTATATATTTAGAGGATGATTCTCCCTTCAGGAAATGGGTAATATTAACCACAGAAATTCAGTGGTTTGTAATATGTCTGTTTTTATTGGCACTGTGTATAGCTTTCAATCCATACTTACGACAACATACAGTAAATTGTTCTTTAGCGAGTGCAGCGCAAATAAAAGAAAAAAAAATTGAATGTCAGGTTTTTCTCATTAGTTTGTGTGCCGTTTCCTCAGTTATATATTGGTTGGTAACTAACCTTCATTTAGTACTACCCCTGCTGGGTATCCTACCAGTTATAGTGATGTTCATTTCATGCCCAGTTAGTGTTGATGAAGTATATCTGTGTTAAAGAAATCCCGTTTCTTTCATTTTTAAAGACTGATTTAGGTCCAGATAATTGACTTCTGTCTTCAACATTTTAGACATCAGCATTATTACAGCACCAATGGTAAAAGAGCTTATCAGCTGATAGATTTTTCGGCCTAAATGTCACTGCTGTCTGCTTCCAGAACACCACAGGAAATTAACAGCAGGGGATGCTAATTGTTGCCATAAAAAATGGCTAAGTAGACACTAAGTGAAAATATGTTGCTTTTTAATGGCAGTAGTCACAACAAGCAAAACAATTTTGCCTTGTCAGAATAAAGGAATCAATGATTTTAGGTGATCAGTTATGTTATGAATGTAAAGTGATCTTGTATGTGTAATCCTCACAGTCTGGTATAGCTGATTTTTGTTTTAGCACTAAAACTTTAAGAAAAGAAGTAGTTAATGTTTGGATTAAAAAGCCTGTAAGAATAGGTCAGCGTAGCATTTCTTTGTTTGGGCTAGGCTGTAGTCCTCAGTAGCTTACGTATGGTTCATACATATACTTTTAAATTAAAAGTTTAATCAATGTTTTCTATGAAATAAATAACTGCATAACCATTATCATACTGTATGTTGTGAAAACCTCACTGTTGAACATTTTTTAAATAAAGGATCAGTGAAAGAAACACTTTAAAAAGATGGCAGGACTCTCTCTCTTCTCAATTATAGAGGCTAAGGTGGAGCCAGCAAACAACCTTCCCACCTGTCCTTGATGCTGTCCTTTTGTATTGGGTTCTGAGTTCCTTTTTGATTTCGGTGGATCAGCATCCTAAACAGAGGGGAAATATTGTCAGTTTTACTAGAAACCAATAAATGTGAGGTATGAACACAGCAATCTGTTGGGCAGTCAGTCTGTGTGTAATCTGACACTTACCCATGACCCTAAACGGCATTAACTCACATTGTGATGTGAGTCCCACCTGCATCATATTGAATGATGCTATCTTGAAGTCTCAGCTAAAAGGGACACTGTGTGTTTTATGTTACTAAAGGTCAGTTAACTATGGCTGTAATAAATAATTATTTTTAATATAAGTTCATCTGCAGAAAATGTTCTCTAAAACAATTTTCTAAAATGTCAGAACACAGCGAGAATTGCCTTCGTTATTTTCCTAAAGCTCATGGCAATGTATTTATTTGTCCCACTAACTGTCCAATAAAAGTCATATGAGGAGCTGGAACAGATGAATATTTGCTGTTTGTAATCACCTAAATTACAAATTGAGCACCAAAATAGGTGCCAATTACCTTTTGTCAATTGCCTAACAAAGTAATATAATAACTGTCTCAGCACTATAGAGAATTATAATATACAGGGTAGATCTATACTTCTCATCAATGGGATATTTATGTCATTATAATAATTATTTAAAGGTGGCTATAATTTAAAAAAATAACTGATGGTTAATAGTATTATGTGTTACATAACCACAATTTTCTACAAACCAAACTTAAACATACTTTTCCCTTGTAGTTGTTTGTGCCCTGTCATAAAGCACAGTTTGCATGTGATGAGCATTCTCCTGATGCTGGACTTGTGGTAATACATTTTTAACATGTTTTCTGTTTTAACATTTCTAAGATAACAAAGTAAGAAGAAGGAGGAGAAGAAGTTGTAGAGCACCAGTAGTGGGCCGTAGTATATCCCAAATAAGCTAGAAAATATAATTTTTAGGTCATATTTTATATATCTGGGTTATTGTAAATTCATAATCCAATGCTCATTCAGAAAGTAGTTTTTTCCTATTCACAAAACTTGCCATTGTATCCAGGTGGCTGCTGCTGAACATTTGGTTATAACATTATTTAAGGCAAAATGAAAAGGATTTATTGTACAGAATTCACCCAGACTTCATAATGATTTTATACCTATAGTATATTTATTCTGCAGCTGCAAAACACTTTTTTTTTTAACTGGAGACTGCGGTGGAAAATATGACAAATCACTTTACACAGCAGAATGTCTGTATTGTTGGGTTTACATGTAACATCAATGACTGTGAATGTGAGAAAGTATCTATAGCAGATATACTAAAAGGATCTTTTTCACCACATGCAGCCATCCGTACACTAGCTTTTCCTTTGTACACATTATTTTCTTCATAAACTCTTTACTGTATAAATTTATATATAGATTGTGTTTATGAAGTAAAATCATCATCATTCAGGCCATAATCCTGCTGTTCTGTTTTTGTCTGCACAGTATTCTGTAAATACAAGTATAGTACAACGTGCCCCCTGATTACCCTCATCTTATGTCCACAGAGATTCAATTACTGGCAGAATATAGCTGATTTATGTGACTATTCAGTGCTGCCTGACTTAAAATCAGGAGGAATACAAAAAATGCATTCTTCAGTGCCTTTTAATAGCATAATGAGGTAAAAGGATAGTCAAGACTAAAATGGTTCCTTCGCCCATTTGGTGTACTGTCCCTTTCTAGTGTCTAACTCTCTGTGTGTGTAGAAGAAATTTTAGTTATTTATGTCCTTGAACTTTTTGCCTAGTTTAATAAATTCTAATTAGATTAGCACAAGAGAGTGCATGAAAAGACAGGATTTTTTTCTCTGCTGATTAGAGTGGGGTGGGGGATATAAGCATGGGGCTACATTTCTTGCACTGAAACACTCATTAAGGCTGCTGTCACAGAAGTGCAAGGGAAGTGGAAGAAAATGGTTTTGTCATTCAGACTCACAATCACACTTTGTTTGTTGGGTGAGAAACATAGAACGAACAAGTCATTCCTTTTACATGAGGAAATCTTGGATGCTGAATAATAAATACGTATTGATTACTTAATGCATGTACACAGCTTCCTTTATTCATCACGAGTCTCTCACAAAATTAGAAGTTATTCTAAGCCCCATCTTGAAGGTAAACACCGTGAGTCATTTTGTCATACTCATCTATATATCAATAAACTGGAGGGACATTATGTAGAATACTTGCCATAGGCATGACAGATTATTCTGTGCAAATTAACCACTTCCCTTGGTACCATGAGTGAATTGAAAAAAGGAATAAAATGAGCTCCTTTTAAGCCTTACAGCACTTTTGCTGAGGGGGAGAAGACCTGAGAGCTTTGACTGCATATCAGACAGGTACACTGACAATAACGTGAACTTGCCTACAATAGGTCAGACAGGCTATTCAGCCAAAGCTATTTGGGGGCCTGAGTGTCATGGGCCTTTAAAACTCCACGTTCCTCTGCAGTGAGTGCGTTGCCAGCTCCCTATTTCAGTGCTGTGCAAAGCACAGCTGAATGGACAGCAGCCATTGTGTGCCCAGATAATGCACTTCAATCATCCTTAATGTCATGATAGCCAAAAAGGCTCAGGAGCTAAGTTGAAGGGGCTTTATTTTCCCCAATATCTGAGAACAAAAATGGGAGTTTAATAATAAGATTTAGGACTCTGCTTATTTTGCACACTAATTATACTGACCAGCTGTACTAAGAGCTGTGTATAAAATGATGGAAATACAAAATAACGTTGTTGTGGTTTTCTGATGCACATTTGGTGGTGGCCTCTGGGTGGAAAACGATTAAGCAGTCATGTTTAGGTTTAAGCTGATTTAATTTTGTTTGAGTTTTTAGTCAGATTTTTATTCATAACACTTAATATTCTGGACATGGTAGACTGCAGGGAAAGCTTGTGGTGTGCTAATCAATTCCATACATTGGCCAACAGTAAGATGTTGAATGGCTAATTGACCACATTAATGGTGCATGGCTACGTGGTGGTGGACGATGGAGATGTGCACATTAAAAAACAATTAATTTCCAATACTAATGTCACTCTTGGCTGCTTCTGCTGCTGCATATAACAAGGACCTGTCACTGATAAGTCATTTCAACTAGTATTTGATCCAGGCTATGACTTTATGTTGGATTTTTCTTTATAAGGCTGCCTGATAAGAATCTATGCTTCTCCTTTGGTTGATGAGTTTATTTATCGTTTTTCTTGCCTTCTTTCCAAAGCTGGAGGTAATCGTCTGGCCATGCACTGATTACATTCTCTGCTTCTGGCCACTCACACAAATTTCTTATACTCTTGCGTAGGCAACTGTGCACTTTCACTGCTCCGCATTGCTACAAGATATAATTCGCAAATGAAACTTTATTATCCAGAAATCATGAAATGAATTCAGCATCAGCAAATCTACGCTCTGATTTGAGAATTTTTATTCATTCCATGTAGTCTGCTTTTGCTTATTTACATGCACTGCAACCATATGTAAGTAAAATACCCAAAGTGAGGCAGCTTAATAATTCATTTAGATTATTCTTTTTGTCCCCCTTTAAAAGGGTTTTCTGTGTGTAGCATATTCTTTTTTTTGCAAACTTGTGATTTTGAAATTGTGCGTTATACAGACAATTTGATTTGATTTAAAATCACAGTCATTTCACCTATTATCTGTGTGTAAACAATGTGTTCGATGAATTATTGTCAGTAAAGTTCTTGTAGACCACAGCAAATATTTTTATTAGTGTCACATTGTCACACAAAGCAACTTCACTGGTGTTAATTTTTTTTTTTTTATTGATAGATGAATGCTGCTTTTACCCAGAAAAGTAATTCATTTGTTTCATCTCCCTCCACCATTGGCAATACTGCTGTTTGTATACAGACAAACCACTTTGCATTTTGCATGGTTCACAGTGTGGCCTTTAAATAGTATGAGAAAGAAAGAACAAAATAACAAATATGCAAATGAAAGGAAATGTTTTTCTATTTGTTTACTATCCAGAATTTTATCCGTTTGTATATGGTTGATTTCAAAGGCTTCTAGTGGATAATAGCATGAGACCCTTTTCGGGGTGGAAAAATAAAAACATCATGAATTAATTATTCAAGTTTTTTAATGTGCCCTTCCCTTTCTTATTTTACCAATTACTTTGCCCTGGTGAAATTACAATTATCCTCCACAAAGACTCAGCATAATTTTAACAGCAGTATTCAGCATCATTTAAAATAAGATAATGCTTCTTTGCTTTGTTACTTTAACAGTTCTTGGCATCTCTTTCATATCTTGTTGCAAGAATTACAAAAATAAGACTGTGAATATATGCATCATGCTTTGGCCAGATGGTACAGTACACTTAATTTTATATGACATTTTCTTGCACTGCGTCTTTGTGAATCTCATAATTAAGTTAAAATCATATGTAGCCACACTGTGTGGTGTTCTTTGCAACATTGTGGGTTTCCAAAGATCATCAAATGGTTAAATCCCCTGCCTCTTGAACTAAATGCCCACTTTTGTCCTGGGACTGAATCCCTGCTGAGTTTTCTGTCCCGTGTTTTCAGTTTTCTCTCTCCCTCAACAGTCTAAATGAAGAAGAGCAAACACCACAGGTTAGAGTTCTTCCCACAAACGTTTAGAGAGTGTAGGTGAGGTGTTCACCTCTGTCATTCCTAACAATGAAGAAAATATTTGATTAAAACAGGCCTAATAATAAAAATGATTACACATATAGCTCATTGAATATGGATGTATTTTGTTGTGTAGATTGATTATTTTATGTCAGCTAATAACAGTTGTGAAGTTAAACAGTTAAACCAAAACCAACCAATACATTTACATTTGGTATTTAGACTGAAGATGGATGATCCTGGGTAAATTTGATAAAAAGAGAACAGTGACACATAAATGATAATGTAGAATGTTTGCTTTAAAAATACATAAAAAATTAAATATACATTACGTTTGAGAGAGAATAATCCATTTAAATTAATGTCCCTGGTTCTAAAAGTACTGTAATTGCAATCCAGAGCAGCCATGCACAACTTTGAAACTTGGAATAACTGTGATGGTTGTCATCTTGCCAGACTTGGCATCAGAATTCATTAAATAAAAATCCTATTGCGCTACTGTTGTGCTCTTGTCTGAGAATATTTCAGCATCACCACTCTGTCCTTGTAATTATTTTGGAGAGCATATTTGCTTTAACATGAGCTTAGCCAATGAGCCAAGACAGGGCATGTTGCAGGCATCTTCCTCATGACTAACTTGCATATGACACAATGTTCCCTGTGCTGATAGATGCAGGGTGGCAGTCTGAAGCACTGGGTTTTACCACTGCAAAAGGATCAGACATGATTGGTGCTGTGGAAAGGCTGACAGCATTAATTATGAAAGTCTCATTAGGGGCTGTTGGAAATGATTTATCTTGCTATGAAATACGGTCATCTGACCATATTTGCCTCCATGGTTACAGAGTCCATATTGTTTTTTGCTCTTTTAATTTCTTAGGTGGATCATTTTCCATTTATTAGTGAGGAATTTCCATGGATGCCAAACTATGACTCTATTAAATCGAAGGTCACAACTTGGTATGCCAAGCAAAATGGCTCAGAAAAGGACAAGGTATGCTCTTTGAAAATTGGCTGCAGTCGCAAAGGTGCTAAAAAATGTGTCATGTTTCTCACTTGACAGATGCATTGCTTGGCATGGTGGCATTGAGCTTGGCAGCGTTTGTTACTGCCAGGTCATCTACTGGGGTTGTGTGTTTTTATATTGATGCCAAGAGTTGCCTCCATAGTTTTCCAATGTCCCGGCAGGAGCATTGTAGTAAAGCATACCAAAAGATAATTATGCAAAATGTACAACCATATATTAAAATCAAGCTGCTGGTCAAAAAAAGCAAAAAAACAAACAAACAACAAAAAAATAAGAAAAGAAATCATCTCATTTTGAGGCACTTGGGCAAAACTTACAAGAGAATAATTCATTAAATGCTATAAGCATGAGACTAGTGTCCCAGATTTGAGCCTCAGTATTTCACACATAGTATCTGAAGTTTCTATACTATTCATGTAACATGACTTCTCTTTCTGAAATGGTTTCATTAGTAATCCGCTTCCATCCTTGTTTCTGTCAGTTCACAGTAGTCCTTTCAGTTGTGTCCCTGCAGCAGCCCCACTTTTAGTCACGGGTGGTTCAGCAGTGTCGCTTTTTGAAAAGGCTGGTGATTTTGCAAGTTATAAGCCTCAATCTTGGCATTGCTTTCACTTTAAAATGCTCCATAGGCGGATCCATTTTCTGATAGCATCATGCAGCTGAACTGAAAGCACGACACATTGCCCACATTATCATGCACATGGTGCATCTTTTTGAAAACCCAGAATAAATGGCAAGGAAATGAGTATATTCATATGTTGCTATTGTTTTCAATATTCTCCACCTTGTTATTTAAACCAAAATGAAGTGTACTTTCTGAAGATTGATAAGCAAGTATTTGTGTACAATCCCAGAATTGTGGGGATGATGCTCTTGATTCTCATGATGTGGCAGGTTATTAAAGTATAATGTCTAGACTGTGAAATATGCATCTAAACTGTGCAGCTTTTGACAGAGCAGAGATTCAATTTATACATGTTTGGATGAGTCGAAATGATATGAAAACAGACTGCTGAGGCTTGCTCCCTGAAGTGTATGGAAAAGAGGAGAAACGATCTGCTCATGGCACCCAGCAACAGGGCTTCTTGATGCAGTGCTTTGATAACGTCAGAGCTCCATCTAGGTTGCTTTGTGAGGTACTGCTCAATGGTCTTATGATTTAGCTTTGTGCTGTAAATTATCAGTGCAATTTCCAGCAGCTCCCATTTGCCTACATATTTGCCTAATTCAAAATATATCCTCTCTACTTGCAACACACTGTACGTCTGAGTATTCTTGTCTCTCCACACGTGTTCCATTTTTAGGCGACTTCACATGACTTTTCAATGAGGTGCAGTGGCAATAGCACAGAATTCTAATTTGGCTTCAATCTAAGTCATTAGGAGAGTCAACAGGAAGCAAACAGATGGCAGAAGGAATATGATGGATAATTGTATGTCTCAGAGGACAATTTGTAATTTGTATCTGATTTCGTGCAACCCCCTCATTTTCTTAATGAAGAACTAATTGAGTTTTTTAGATTGGCTCAAGCATATGGTCCCACCAATAGTGAAGGGTTTGTATAATAGCTGAAAATGAGATACATGGAGGATATGTGAGTATAAAACTGTTCCTGAATGATAGTCTGATTTGTAGGTTGGAATATCATACATGACTCTGGATGCAGAAGTGCATTTGTTATCAAAAATATGATGCATCTTCATTAAATCATAGTCATCTTAATATCATCTTCATATTTATTATTTTTTTACATTGGAAAATAGTGTTTCACAGTTTTTTCAACACTTACTTTGAGAAAATAAAATGTACTGTCCTGCTTCTAAGTTGTTGGAATAAATAAAACATAACAGTACTTTACTTATAAACTAATGTATATATTTTTGGTTATATGTGCATGTATTTTATTACGTATTCCACTGTTACAATGATTTTCATTTCCTTTCTTCTAGAATGCCTTTGTGATATTGTAACATTTCTTTGTGGTTGCTACTTGCTGTTAGCTGTAACTGTTATGTTAATTTGTGTACAGAAAAATCCAATAATCAACCAGAAGAGGCTTTGATAATTTTTCTGCGCTGATGTTTAGGTTTAAAACCTCAGAGGAAGAAAAAATGAACAAACAAGAGTTTGACACTTACATTATAATACAACTATTTTAGCATGTAGTTAATAATACCTCTTGTAAAGTCTTTATAGTGTTATGTTTAAACATGTATACTCAAATAATAGTAAATCATGACTCACTAAGTCAACAAATGTAATTGAAGGAATTTGCAATGCAGTAGCTCAGCTGTTAAGAAATGGATCAAAGATGGGTAAGGAGTAGGGAGGCGTCCCTCTTCCTGGTCTGTGTGCGCTGTTTGCTTGTTACTGTTTGGGAAGTTACACCCTTCAAAGCACAGTGGTAATGAAGTGCCTCTCATTAAGAGCTACATTTGTGACAGTCAGGCAGGAATGCATGGAGGGCAATATGCAGAGCGCCACTGATAGAAGCCACTCATAGGGGCTTTTGAGTAAAGGCTCATTTCATGCAAGGTTAGACACATCAGTCATTGGACATGGGGCTGGCTTTTACTGCCTTTCAATAAAATTACACATGGAACGTGTCCGTGCAATGAAGATGAACCTGGAAATAAAATGTCTTCCATTGGACTCTCTGCTGGCTGGCTTGATTACTGTCATTGCTTAAGCTCAAAATTCTCTGCATGCAGTGGATCAAAGCCTTTAGTGATGACAAAGGTCATGGACCCAGGGAACTTTTATTCTCTTTGATTGTGTGCTGAGCCTTTGTTTCTAATGTGTACTGCGTGTACTTAGTAGCAGGACATTAATTAAATCAAGTGTGAATACCTTTGTAAATATGTCCATTAATTAAGCTTGAAAGCATCAATATGCTGTGATGGGTCAGAAAAGCTCTGAGCTCTGAACAAATCAGACTTACAGAAATAGTTTGGGTTGGCTGGGAAAATACTGTCCAGCTCTATCCATGTTTGCACATCACCGACACAGTGATGAAAGCCTGTATGTGCCACAGCACATACATAGTAACACAGCTGCCTCAGATTGTGAACCCTAGAATGCTTTTCTTATAACCTTTGTTTTTGTCACCTGCTGACGTGACAGCCCAGTGGTGATGAGGTTGTTGCAGTGCATAGCCAGTAGAAAATTGAGCGGATATTTTGGCCAAAAATCTTCATTGTTTTGGATCCTCCGCAGCTGCCATCTCTGTTTCTGTTTCCGCAAGCAGCGCTGGCTTTGCTAACAGATTCACCCCTGGAAACCAGCTTCCAAAGCTGATTGAAACAAGAGTTATTTTCCTTTTCTTTTTAGAGCAGTCAGACATATCTCACAGTAAGATCACCTCGCAAAGCAGCCTAATCCACAAAACTAGCCACCCAATCACTGCAGCTTTTTAAAGTTGAAGAAGGTTTTTTTTGCTTAAAAGTTTAATCATCTTCTGTACCTCTTTGTTACGCACCTGATTTGTTGATAATCTCTAACAAGAAGGCAAAATGGTTGCCATTATAAACTGATGGCACAGCATGGTCTTTGCTGGTAACTTTAAAAAGATGTGTTTTTTTGCACTTACTGGAAGTAATTGCAGGTTTGATGTTCCAAACTGTAACTGAATGGAGTGCTAATTTTGTTTCTTCTTTTAGCAAATCATTAACTTTAAAAATGTAAAACATGACAAACAGGAAAATGGTGTGTGCATTAATTTGTCCGTGCTTGTGTGTGTGTGTGTGTGTGTGTGTGTGTGTGTGTGTGTGTGTGTGTGTGTGTGTGTGTGTGTGTGTGTGTGTGTGTGCAGGTGAGTGGGTGCCTTAGATAACTGAATGTTTTTTCCACATACTAGATTGACTTTTTTGACAGATTTTGACAAAATGTCGAAATTCATATTTTATAGCATCCTTAAATGTTGGTCATCAGCTGAAACTGAGCTTTTGTTTATGCATGTCATGGATTTATACTGAGTATCAAAAATAATCAGAGAAACTGCTGAAAACTAAACTCCTATGAAATTATGATATCATAGTCCCAGAAGAACACGTACGTACACGTAATTGCTACTATATTTCACTCATATCCCTGGATGAGTCCATAAAAGGTGAGGCTAAGACAAAAAAAACAAATAAAGTTATTTGACTGGGAATTATTTTATTAAGGTATGATGACAGGTTATCACTTTTAGTGTTCACTTAACATATTTCTGAAACAGCATGCTGGATACAACAGCAATATACATTTTTAATGTGATGCTCCTTCAGTTATTAAAAATTTCATGCATTTGCTGTAATATACTGGATATAAACTAATTCATCTATGCAGCTTTTGAGACCTATATATGAAGCTCTCTTGAAGCAACTCCTTTTACGATTATTTTGATTTAAATGATAAAAAAGCTGCATGCTTTTGACCTGACAGGTTTTGCCTGTAGAAGGAAATTTGCTTATCGCTGATCTGTCTGCCAAGGTCATCTATTTCATGTATTCCCTATTTCATGCTAATGTATTTAATGCTCCACAAGAATGTTGGATATATTGAAGAAAAGCTAATGGTCACTGTAACGCCTGTAGAAACAGAATTTTTAATTCTTACCCTAAAAGTGCATCCTTTGTCAGGGTCGTATATCATCAAGGTTATGTGCATGCAAAACACACTGAAAGAATCATTCACTGCACAAAAGTCATGAAAGCTAAAAGTGATGAATATTTCTGAATGGCATTGTCTCTCCTTTCTTGTTGAAACATGATGACTGATGGTTATCAATAAGAAGTATTCACTTTAGTTCTGACTGAAGGACAAAGTCCTCATAAATATTAAATCTAATTTTCTTGAAAACAAACATATTAAAAAGTTTTGAATACTTCTCCAAAACATCAAAAGTATGCTGTTTCTAAATGATGCATCATCTGGGTTTTCTGTCTTACAATCCAGTGAAGACACATTGTTTTGGGCTGTTTTGACAAATGAAACAGCCTGTCCCTCTAGTTATTAAAAATTCTGGTTTGTCACTTACGTGTATTGTCATCTAGCCACGAGCGTGAATGCAGTCCTCGTAGTTCAATTAAACTGCTGTGCTTATTTCTCGCTACTTTTCTAGTGTCATGTTTTGAAATCCTTTTTCTCTTTTTCATTTTACCCCAAGGCTCTCTTAAACACTACATTAGGATTCAAATCTTACTTTTGTGACATCAAAAGATAATAGTCTCGTACACTTAAATGTGAGACCGTGTATGTGCCTAATGAATTAGTTCTCATTTGTGTACCAACAGGTTGAGCTTTTATAAAAGCTTCCTTTCCAGATTGATGTAGCTACAATTACTTGAACATCCATCAAGGAATAATGAATTTGTGATAAGAGCATGTGCAGTTTGATTCAGTATGTTCTCTAAAATGACTGTTTGTCATCTAAGTATCTTACTGAAATCATGCTTTCCTTCATGTTGCAATGCTTTTGTTGCACTGTTCTTCACAACTACTGAGAGCTGCATTGGATTAGAAGTGACTGGTTGCAGGGTTAATATCACTGTTAAATAATAATTGAGTTGATCAATGTTTTGCAGAAACAAATCATTTTCAGAAGGAATGAATGATTTGTAAATCCCGTTGTGATGTTTAGAGTTCACAAAGGACAGCATGCCCCACTACATACAGGGATTGTTTTTTTACATTTATTTTTTCTTGCACTTTAAATAAAACAAGGGACTAGGTAGGATCTAATTAGGAACTGTTCTTTCAGGATACAGTGAAAACTGGTAATGGTACAGTGTTACTAACACAAGGTAACACGTTTGCTATGTGTCTGTAATGATATTTACATATCAACATCAACATTTTTTGCAATATTACTATTGAGTATCATTAAAAAGTAAAAGCATTAAGGAAAACTGTGTAATTTTGAGGTATTGTCTATAGTCATTCAGTCCCACTGAGCCAAGTGGAATAAGCATGAGAATGAATAAGCTACAATGTCCCGTTTTCTAGCTTTTAGTGTTTAGTTTCATCAGGATAAATTCATTAACTGTGTGCCCTGCTTTTTGTATGATTTCCTGCAAAGTAGCAGACGTTCAAGCTGACTAAATCAAACGGCACTTTTATTCTGCCAAACGGTGAATTGGTTCATGATCCAAGACACCACAGGCTAGAGTATAAAGCACAGTAAAGACATAACATGTCAAAGCACCTACAGTAGTTGGCCTGACCAAACATCAGATCAACTTCCCACTGTTTGTCCAACCATCAGTGTGACTACTCTTTCTTTTTTTTTTGTCTGGCACAGAGTTCACACTGTGCATTCTGCTTAATTTGAGCAAAACAGATGTGGACGAGATCAAATCATACAGAAAAGACCTTTGAACATGCTTCTGAAGCTTGTTACTTTGTGCAGTCATGGTTCTGAAGATCCCAATCAGCATCAAAGGGCTGCGATGTTTGTTCCTACCTGGCGGCTTTCTATCCTTTCATTAAACCTTCTTAATATTCCCATTTCTTACACAAACACAGGCACAGTTTTCCTGATGCTATACCGGGAAGGGATATTGTTTGAATGCAACTGAAAACCTGGAGTCACTTTTTGTCTTGACTTATTTATTTATTTTTCTTTATCCAATCGTGGAACATGTTTGTTGATCTGATTTGGTTAATGCCAACAGTCTGATGCACGGATCAAACAGCTGTCTTTTTTTGTAGCCAAGAGATTTGCCATATAATTAGTCATAAAATTTTAGCTTTCAGCGGAACATGATCAGATGAGATGACAGATTTCCTCCTCGAGGCCTCACTCGAAGGAAGGTCGGTTTTCTAAGCTCGCAGTCTGTTGTAGGGAACCGAACACAGGAAACTGAGGCTACAAACTATATTACAATTGATGAATTAAACTTCCTCCCTATCAATGGCTGATGCATTGTATTGTCTTCTGTACTAACATAAGCTATGTGTGAATTTGTTGTTGATGCATCACCTACATTGCCTATTTGCAAATGATATAATCACCTCATTAGGACCACACTGTAAAAAGTAATGTTAGTCTCTAATTAAAACAAGAGTTATACAGTAATTTGCATGAGCTATTTAAGTGAGTAAATTATTAACATTGTTTTACAGTGTGTCGCTTTTACTTATAACAGCTGATGCAAATCATTAACTTAAGGCAACATTGCTAGCATGACTTTTTTCAGTGTGGCTCAGAACATTGTACTCATTGTCTCTTTGTCCCTTTATGGGCAACAAAGAAGTCATGCATTGTAATGAATACAGCTCAGAATACATTTGTTTAATTTTATAAAAGGCTCATGATATTTTGGACTGGGTCAACCAAAAAATTAAAGAGCACAAAGATGACAAACTGTTAAGGAAACTGTGGATCAATAGCATGTTATGTCCCCCCCTCCTCTGTGGCTTTCTGATGGCTTACACATTTTTACTTTCATTTTGTTCTGTTTTGTTTTCGGGGTGTACAGGAGGGTGGGAGGGAGGGAGGGAGGGAGGGATCTGGTCTGTTGAAATGTTAGAGTCTTAAAAACGGATGTGAGTTTATTTGCATGTTTGCTATGTGTCTACACTGTGTTTCAAGCTCAATTAATACTTCCAACTCACCCTTATAAATTTGTTGCATTGTTCTATGCACTAGAGTAAAGGACAAATTAAATACAAACTTGTGTGGTCTTTGTTTCTAGCCATGTACTGCAGTTGCTTCAAACATCCTGAAAAACAGTATGTAATAAGTTTTCTTCTCAGATCATGTTTAAGCCTAGCTTTCATATGAACTCTATTTTGTCCCATAGAATATGGAATGATCGGAGAGCATACAGTAAAAAGTCAGCGGCCAAGATCAGTTCATGACACAAAGGCCCTGCAGGAGCAAGCTGAATCTGCTAAATTTATGGCACAAACTGGTAATACAATAGTTATGTTTCTTTACTTTATTTTGTTAACTAAACTTAATTTCATCATGCATGCTCTCTCTTGTACTGCACCTTTTAAGTGGAAATGTTTTGCATTATTATTTTTTCCTATGCATTTTCTATTGCTACATATGAAGAAAAGAAAGATACATTTCCCATTTCTCTGAGTATTTACATTGAATATAGTTTATAATTGGGTTTTGTGGGTCTGTTTGTTTTATTGTCACATAATGAGTTGGCAAGTGGATTACTCATGCAGTATATTCATAGAACATTAATTAAACAGCAGTTTAAACCTAAGGCCCTGATGTACTTAATCATTTCCTTCAAGGCGTGATAAATTAAATGTCATTCGATAAAAAACCCACCCCTTCAGCCAAATATGAAACACATACTTGGCAAAAAGTTGAACTAATAGATGCTGCCCTTCGAGATAAAATGAAGCTATGTAGCTTAATCAAGTGTAGCATCAATTAAATTAAAAAGTTGAAATTATCTCAGTTCGTAATGACATTTACAACATACCACCTTAGCATTTTGACTAAAGTCAGAATGTCTTAGAATAAGTGAAAGCAATATTTAAATAAAACCTTATTTTTTGTTCATTGTTTAGTTAATTTTTAATTTATGGGTGGGTTTAGAGTTAGCTGCCATTAAGATGTTTTTATTATTTATTTTGATTTTTGGTAAATGTTTTAATTTTTCATGTGTTGTGTTTCCATTTAAATTGCTGTCATTGTTTAAAGACTCCTTTCGTTATCATTTTACTTTGCAACCCACCCTGCATAGACACCGGTACTAACATATAACCATTAACACCTCTACCATTTTACACAAGCACTACTTTAGAGGTATGTTGTTTCCCTGTCGAGTCACATCGCTGTGCTTTTCTGTTTCTCATTCTCACACAACTTACTGTCCCTGTACTGCCTCATTTAACAAATTGATCCACCTTTCAGTCTATTTTATGATCTGCAAAATTAAGGGCAGGGTTTAGTTCCCTATTTGGCTCAATCTATGTGTCCTTGATACATGCTGAGAAACTACATTAAAGCCTATTGTGCTGAAAATTTTAATATGATTTGATGACTTTCAGTGACATAAATGTATTCAGAGCTGCAATTGTATTAAATCATTCTTCTGAATAAAGCCTCAAAGAAAAGGAATACTTCACCTGCAGGTTTAACATAATCAAACATCAATTATTCGGTGACTACTCTGATGTAGGAATTTGACTGTCCACTCATCTGTCACCAAATAATTTGTTCTTTTTTTCATTTAGGCTCTCAGAGCTTTGAAAATCACCCCACTGCCTCACCATAATATACAGCTTTATTTAGCATTTCATAGCTTTTGATATTTGACCCTTTTGGACTATGAAGATTGAAAGACTCAGTGCTATTTCTTCTTATCAATTGTTTTTGCCTAACTCAAAAGACATCTTAAGATTAATGTAACAACTATGGTCCTTCTTACATTTTTACGATTCTGATTTATATGATTATTGGATCACTGTATGTCTACATGAGTTAAATCTGTTCAAAGTCAGCTTAAAAAAAAAACTCCCCATAGTTTCAAAGACCTGGACCATAGAAACAGAATTCATTTTTATTCTGTGGCTAAAATACAACGTGTTACATTTTCTTCTGGGCACAATTGAAATTTGAATAAATTGAAAACTGTCTACTTTGAGCCACACTCGCACGTAAGAAAATGGCTGTGATCTGCTGAATAAAATCCGCTAACTTTCTCATTTTCCCTACCCCTGGGAGTTAACAGTTAAGATGGATTTGAAAATTATTTGAAACCACCATCTAAAGCACAGAATTTGCTCCACTGTTGTCAAGGAAACTACATAGTTTGCTGCAGTGCAAAGGGAATCAATACCTCAGACCTGTTTCTGAACTAACACCCATTAAATTCCATTTTATTTTCTCAGATGTCGTCTTTCTTGCATGTCACCATGTTGTTACAAAAGTTTCTTTGTTTATGCAGATTTTGTCACTTTATTTAAACATATAATTAGGTTTCACTGAAATGCATGAACTATTTTTCAAAGGTGAAGTGACACAGTTGCAACTCTACTCTATGTCTACTGTTGATTTTTATAATCACAGCTATGCCTCCTCTGTGATCTTTGTATAATTGCACATTCAGATTGGTTATAAAAAGACTAATTAATTAACAGACCTGTCTTAAACTAAAATGACCACTTTTAAAGCAACTACTCTAACTTTGTGGACACAAAACACTTTACTGTGCTGCCTACAAATGAAAGTACTAATCAGTAGAGCTAAGCTACCAATTCAATATACTTTATATCAAAGATCACATAAAGGTAGCACAGACTGAACCATAGTGTTCTTGTAAATCCTAAAAGCCCCACCTCACCCCACCATTTTACTCAATCCAGCCCACCTTGCCCCACCCTGCCCCAATAGCCCTGCCTAGGACCATATTGCTGCATTTAACTAGTGTCACCCTTCTCCCATACAGGTGAATCAGGTGCAGAGGAGTGGTCCCAGTGGAGCTCATGCTCTGTAACATGCGGTCAAGGGTCGCAGGTGCGAACAAGAACATGTGTCTCACCATACGGAACACACTGCAGCGGCCCTTTAAGAGAATCAAGGGTTTGCAATAACACTGCCCCTTGTCCAGGTAGTGTTAGTCGCAGATTCTTGAATATTTAATGTGTTTCTTATTGTTGTATATGGGAGTAAATGTGTTGTTGTGTTTTAACAAACTTCTAAATGTGTATATTTAAGGATGTATTTTCATTAATTGCAGATTATTAATCTGTTTTCTTTCTTCGATGTTATTTTGTGAATGTGTTTTTTTTTTTTTTCCAATCATGACCACATTGTGTTTCCCATTTCATATAATTGTAAGGCAATTCATCAGCATTGAAATGGTTTAATGACGTGGTTCTGCATGGAGCTCGGGGAGCAGTAGATACTGATATGTCGTCAGCTTCATTTCCTTGAAGGTCAGCCGTGCATTTTAAAATAGCTTGGCATCATTTCTTCAAACACGCTGTAAGGCATTTCTTCCTCAACACATGATGGCATGGCAAATGAGTCACGGATAGTCAGGTATCAGCATTAGATGCTTTTCTGACTGGTGATTGCAGTGCGTTGATGTTTGTGTGCATCTGGTAAGACTGTGTGCGGTTCCAAAAAAGTCACTGTTATCCATCTTGGTATTGTTTACATAGACAAATATATTGATTTAGTGATATGATTATTAGAAGATATTTGATAGCGCTGTGCAGTGCTTCTGAGGCTGCATCAGGAACTATTAAGTAATTATGGTTGATCAAAAACACCGCAAGCTGTATCCTCTGACAGTCTGATCTATGATGTACTGCACTTCATTTTTTAAATGTGGCATGTGTAAGTGGGAAGTTGGCAGTTTTGATAAGGGTTGTTCTCTTACTGTGTACAAGAGCTCGAAATGACTCAAGAACAGTGGATTAAATACCAGATTTTGTGTGACTCTTTTCTGAGCTCAGTTACAGTTTCTATTTCTCAAGTCAAAAATGCTACACTGCCCAATTCTAGGTATATTCATTAATTTATGAAGAATTGTTATTAATTTAGAAACACAACCACAGAACTGTCTGTGTAATTATTATTGTTCCTTATTTATGGTATATATGACATAAGTTCACATGTTGCTCAGGGGATCTGCCTTGGACCACTGCTGTTCTCCTTATACATACTTCCTTAAAGAGCTGTTATGAGAGAACTCAACGTGAATTTCCATAGTTATGCAGATGATACTCAGCTGTATTTTTCTGTTGAACCTTTTAGCCACGTGAAAGAGAGTTTATATGAAATATTCTAAGAGGCAGACAGATTGATCTGCTTTCTTCAAACTGCATTATGAAAATAATGCAATGAATGAAAATGCAAAAGAATGCTTCCAAAAGAGAGTAAGCTTAAATTGAAGACATACCACTGCAGTCTAAAAGGAACCTTACCATAAAGTTACCATCAATAAAATATCTTTATCATCTGCAAACAAAGGTTTCAGTGCTGTCAGTCAGGCAGGCTGCTAGAAATTCTGCGCCTCCATACCAGTAGTGATGCCATTCATCCAATGTAATGAACCTGCCAAGATACAAAACATTCTGCATTGTGAAATATCCCTTTTAAATGACTGGTCCCCATTTATAACAAACCACCAGCTTCTATAAGTTTTACTTTTTTTTTTTTTTTTACATATGGTGCACTGACTGTACTGAGTAAAAACAGATTCTATGAAAATCACGTTAATATATTTTTTAAAAATGTGTACGGATTTACATTTATTCTAAGCTGTGATGGTGTAACACAGACTAGCGTGATGAGCTGTAATTAGTGTGGCTTTCCTTTAACCTGCAAAAATGTGGAAATACCTCGATCGATGTGCAGACACATCTTTCTGGCACCATATATTAATGCAGAATTTAACAATATTAATGTAGAATCTGACTGACTGTAGTCAAAGAAGTGTTGCCAAAATGATAAGCTATGTCTCTTGTATTCATTTAACAGTGGAGGTTGGTGGTCTGGAGGAAGCAGCTACAAATTTTGGCAAATTTTTAGTATGATAAATTTGTTGCTTGTGGTGTTGTCATGACGTTTGTTGACAGTTGCAAGTCATGAAAATGATGTCTGTTTGTATTACGTTAAGAAGAAGCTATAGTACAAGTAAGAGGTGACAGTTTCTGCTTACACAGTAATGCAAAACGTTATTTTAGTCAGTCACACCTGAAAAGATTTAGGGTAACCTATTAGTACATTATTGAAAACTAATAGCCGGGCAGAAACACAGAGCTTTGCTTATACAATCAAAAGTTGAAAAGAAAATCATTAAGATCGTGATTCCACCTTTGTTCCCAATTACAGCAGCACTTATTTAATGTGTGGGGTCAGAACTTGCTGTTTGGCATTTTACAGCAAATTGATTAGGACACCTGAACCTTTACCTGAAGGACTCCGAAAGCAGTTTTGATTACTGATGGAACTATTGATCTTTTGCTTGAATTGTACAAATGTAAGAGCCAAGTGCAATATCGCGGCTTCATGAGTGGCAGCGTGTCTAATTTTATTATTATCAACTAACTCAAATTAGCTATTTAAAAGAAAAGATGGCTCTGTTAATCATATGGTAAATAAAGTTGAACAGAAGAGGGAGGCTAACAAGCTAAAAAGGTAAAACCTCACTGAAATAATATGAGAAGGCCAACCACATCCCAGCTTATCCCAAATTAATGAAACCATTCTTGGCCAATGTGTTTACTTTGGCCACCATTTTGTGTTGGTCCAAGAATTTCACCTCTAGCTGCACACTACGACTACTCCCTGTAAATTGTGGCTGCAGTTCACAGAAAAAAAAACACAAAGAAGTGAAATCCTATTCCGTATTTTCTAGCTGTGGTTACTACCTCCTTTGAACTCAAAATTTCAAAGTAAATGCTTCAGCCACCACGGGACACTTAGCTAAGCGCATCAAAGCAGTGCCTCGAGGCAGGGGCTGGGACAGACGGTAGCGCGCTTCATGGCGGACCATCGGCTTGATCCCAAGATCCAACTACTCTACAACTGATCATGAGATCTAACTATTGTACTGCAGGAACTTTAAGCCTCTACACAAGCTGTGGATAGTGACCCCTTTGAAGAACAACTATCAGGCCCATGTGGACAAAGTAGTCTGACATAAATATCCAAGGTCCTAAATCCCATTTGCAATCAACAGATGATAAAAGCCCTCTGTCCATTTGTCCACTGCCAGTTTTCATACATTTTGTCCTTTATTTTGTGCCTCAGTCTTGAAACATCTAAAAAATGTACAGTATAGTCACATCAACCTCTTCTTCCTATGGCAGTCCCCTGGATGTCATCATAGTCCTTCTGATACAAAAAAAATGTTCCAGTGTGAGTTTTAAAGGTAATTTTGGAGCCTTATTCCTGTCTGTAAATGCGCTTTTTCATGGAGATCGAAAAGGGAGCAGTTACTGCAGAAATTAATATCAGAGGTTAAACTGTACATTTTAAAAGAAGTGTGTTTATCATTTCATATCACTGTGTACATTTGCATTTGTAGGAACAGTGAAAAGTGCCAAGACAACACAGGAGGTATCTTACGTCTGTCTGCCTCTAAGAT
This sequence comes from Ctenopoma multispine, assembly GCA_034779795.1. Classification (NCBI taxonomy): domain Eukaryota; kingdom Metazoa; phylum Chordata; class Actinopteri; order Anabantiformes; family Anabantidae; genus Ctenopoma; species Ctenopoma multispine. Next base: position 8,771,192 of record JAUYWH010000007.1, on the reverse strand, counting down.
TTCCATATTTCCCTCTCCAAAGTAAAACTTTGAGCCAATAGCAAATATTCTCTGCAGTTCTATGAAGACTCACCATCTGTCAACCAAAACCCAGTTAAGCTTACACACAAACTAAGATGCAAGAAGAATGATGTGTTTTGCCAGCTATTGTTATTAAATTAAATTGAAAAAATGTCTAAAAGTTGCATTTAATATTTATAAAATTATTAATTTCAAATATGTATTTTGTTAAGCAAATGAGATGAGGATGAAAGACAAATTTATCAGTAGCTTTAGATTTAAGAGATGAATGTGCTGCGGTATTGTCGAATTTAATGCTAAATCGTAGTGGCAGTATGTCCCAAGAGTCCAAAAATAACATTACGCCACATTTGATTTTAATTGACAAAATAACTAGGCTTTGAAATATTCATTTCTCAGGCTGATCAGGAAATGTTGTACAAAACAATGAGCCTTCTTTTTGATAATTTGCTTTTTGGATTTGGGCTGCCTAGGTTGATATTTAGGGTCATTTCATTACCAATTACCTGACAAAATAAAATGTGCCCAGTTATTCAGAGGTCTGGAACCAGGGTATACACAGTCTGCTTTGTGTGTAATGATGATTACTGTGTTGATGTAACAACAGATTTGCAGAACCATTGTCAGCCCACATTAACCTGAAGATCCACTGCTATTAGATTCCCAGTCATCTGTGAACACTCAACAAACTGTATCACTGTGCTCTTCACCCGCAGAAAGTCAGGATTCGTACTGTTGCTGTTTTAATGTGTGAAACCGCCATGTGAAAGATTGACATTTTTACCTGTGTAAGAAGCATTGTGAATGGGGTAGCACTTACTTAGTATTGTGTAGATGATAAAGAACACTAAGTGAGGTGGTTGAAGCTTGTGCTCCACACTGTCTTTGTGCTCAGTGTTTCATTTGCATTAGTTCTGTTAATTATTTTGATTGATTTTATTATTTATCATTTATGGCTCAGTGCAGTTTGTTATGGGTTTGTTTATGCCATAGCAGAGACAGAGACATTGATCAGGCCTGACACATTTTCTGTGCCCGCAGTACACGGTGTATGGGAGGAGTGGTCACCATGGAGCCTGTGCTCATTCACATGCGGCCGAGGGCACCGCACTAGGACTAGGATGTGTTCTCCTCCCCAGCATGGAGGCAGGGCCTGTGACGGACCTGAGACCCAGACTAAGCTTTGCAACATAGCTCTGTGCCCAGGTATCATCTATCTGCTCTCTAAATATATTAAAAACAAGAATGATGAGTGATTAACAGTTATCCTTGATCAAAATCAGAGGAATGAAAAAAATTAGAATCTGATCATAAGAAAATTAATTCTTAAGAGCTACAGCAGTTTCCCTATGTAATCATTAATAAAGATTTTAATGAATGCAGGGCTTGTGGTGCCTTTAAAGTAAGAGTGCTTACACAATAATGCGGTTTAGGAAACCCTGTTGAGAGTCAGTACTGTAATACTGACGTCAAAATCACTTACCCGGAATTGCTTGTGAATGGTAAGCAGATTAGTGATGATGAGTTTTTCCACATAGTAAATGTTAGCTTTGCTGTGGTAACAGACCCAGTGAAAACCACTCAATCCCAAATGCTTTCTCTGTGCCCAGACAGGGAAAATGGAAGGCAGTTTAATATGAACATACACTTTTATGTTTTATTTTCCTTTGCCTTTGGCTGTTTTTTCAAATTAAAAAATAGACCAACAGAATCTTAGTTGTAGTATAAATCTCCAAAATCTACAAACAGTCATGTGAGTTTTTGCTTTCCAATTAATGTCTATTTTATTGGCTTTCGATCAGAGAGAGAATAGTGATCTGAATATCTCCTCCCATTTCTGTCTGCCCTCTTTTTCCCTTCATTTGGGACATGCTTGTTGGGTTGTGGTTGGTGCCTCAGTGGACGGACAGTGGCAGGAGTGGAGCTCTTGGAGCGATTGCTCGGTGACCTGTGCCAATGGCACTCAGCAGAGGACCAGGCAGTGCTCAGCGGCCGCCCATGGGGGATCTGAGTGTCGCGGTCACTGGGCAGAAAGCAGAGAGTGCCATAATCCTGACTGCACAGGTAAAATCTGGAGCCTCTTAATTCTGTATCCGCTTTGATGTCTAAATTCAAAATCAAGTTTAGAAACGGGGGAAAAAGTGAGACAAAGGATAGGCTGTCCCATATTGTTATCATCCTTACTTTAATCATGACTTTCAACTTCAGATTAAATATGGAGTCTGATTTTGTTGAGCTGTTTTTCTCTTTCTGTTGTGCATTGTCAAGCTCTGCAGCAAGAATCAAAGCAGTGTTGTAAGAATCAAGAATAATGTTTAAGACCATGCTCTATCAATTGGATTTGTAAAATCCAGTTATATATACTGTATGCTTTTCGCATAATTCAGGGTTAGCTGTCCAAACTGTCTGTCAACATCATAGATGTATTAGAGGCTCAAAATGTCAGCTTAGTGGTCTCCATCAGGCTTTGAATTGTCTGATCATATGAAGGGCCTGAGCACTCACATAATCTCCTGATGCAATGTTCAATGCAGCAGCGTAAAACAGCAGTTTTTCTTTTCCGTATTTTACTGGCATTTGTGTGGCAAAGAGATCCCAAATCCCATAAGACAGTGGAAATGTTATGTAACCAGTCTTGGACAACTTAAATAGCGGTAAATGCTTGTGAACACATATTTTTAATTTGCGTGTAAAATAATCAAGCAGGAGAAGCTGTTGTTTGCCTCATAGTGACCACTGAATGAGTCCTACCTATTTAGCAATTCTTGTTTGTTTCCAAGGTGAGGGATCAAACATTAGTGAGATAACACAGTCTAACCCACTATTTAACAACTCAGAACAATGTCCATGGCTGCTAGAGGCATTACTCTGCTTTGTGGTACAAAAAAGAATAGTTGAAAGTAAACACAATATGTATTACAGAAATAGTCAGATGTTTTCTTTGAATGGTGTAGTGTGCTAAGAGGCAACAGGCATTCTTTAAAATGGATCAAAACACAATAAAGTCAAAATACTGTCTAATAACTGCAATAAAGACTTGTGCAGGGTTATGAATCAATGTTATGTGTTAGAAAATTGAAAGATTTTTTTTCCCAGGACTGCTGGCACAATGAACCTTTTCAAACACATGAGCATGCATCTGTCTGAGGAATCAGCTGCTCCGATGTGGAGCAGAGGCTTCAGTAACTGCTGGGGTTTGATCAATATCTTGCGAATAGTTTTAGCCAACAGGTCATTGTGGGTTTTTTTTTTTTTTTTTCTTCCGGAAGAAGTCCTGACAGAGGTTAGTGGTAGGACACGATATAGCTCCGCATGTGTGAAGGAAGAGGGTAAGTAGAGGTTAAAATAGGAGTGGAACATGTTTTGTACCTTTGTACAGGGTGTTGTACCTTTCCATTCAGACAAGGGCATGTGATTTACTACATCGCTGAAGGGGAGCATCTGTTTTTTTGTCTAATGCACAATTTGACAGTGTTCATTACAAGGGCATAAAACATGCTGCTGGTTTTGGAAACTTCAGCATAAATGTATTTCAGTATTGGCAAAGTGAGGTGAATAATCACAAGTCAGAGCTGCTTTTTAGCCACAAAACATACGTCGTGCTGATTATTCAAATTCTTGTTCATTCTAGGAAAAACATCTACAAACTGAATGCATGGATAGCAAAAATAAATAAATGTAATAAAAATAATATACACTAATTAAAAGCTCGGTGATATTAGATCTCACACTGTTATATCATATTAGTTGATATTCTGTTGGTTTATCTGCATATTAGAGGCCAGGAAGAGTTTCTGTTCCTAACTGCGAATGATTCTCTTTTAGCCAATGGCCAGTGGAATCCTTGGGGTCCGTGGAGCGGCTGCTCTAAGTCCTGCGACGGCGGATGGCAGAGGCGAGCTCGAGTATGTCAGGGGGCAGCGGAGACTGGGCAGCAGTGTGACGGCAACAGAGAAGAAGTCCGAAAGTGCAGTGACCAACGCTGTCCAGGTGAGCCAAAGGATAATGAGGATTAAATCTGAGTGTCCACAGAGAATCTGAATGGAAGTGGGGAGATAATTATCTCTATCAAGTGAATGATATGTCCTGTTACATAAGATCAGTTAAAACAGAATCTGAAGAGGAGATGCAGATGAGGGAGGAATAAGAATGGTTATATATTAACATTAAAAACTGAACTACTGCTGACAAACATTAGTATCTCGTTAAACTCTCACTGTTTATTAGGATTATAACAATGTAGCACATACAGTAAATATATTTATCATAATCTTCAAATTGTTCACATTCACCAACATTATACAGCTTTGCTCTCCTACAGTTCCATAACGCTTGTTCTTACGTAATAGGAAGAAATTATTGCATCACATTGACAATACTAAAAAAGCTATTTGCATTGTTGCATTGTCTTTTTTTTCTTTCTTCAGCACCATATGAGATTTGTGGTGAGGACTATGCAGTGTCAATGGTGTGGAGACGGACACCTTCCGGAGAGCTGGCCTTTAACAGATGCCCACCAAATGCCACAGGTAATGGCATAACGATTTCTTGAATCTTTAAAATAATCTTTTGCTTTCACATCTTCATTTCCACATGTAGTAGAGTGCACTGAGGGTTTAATTTTGGGCTTGTGTTCATTTTTTGTGACCCATCTCGTGGTAGGAAAAACAAATCATCAGTGGTTCAACAAAAAAGGTAACAAAAGGGTGGATATTTTAATATTTATAATATAAATTCATTCTTTTTTTAAACTAAACCACTGTGTATTTGTGCTAAATGTGACTTTTTTTGAAGGAGTGGCTGTTTGTCACTTTACAATGGTAGTTACTCATTTTGCTAGTTTATGAGGAATAATGCTATATTCCTGCCAAAATAGTAAACTATCCTTTAGTTTTGAAAATATACAGCAACTGCTTTTTTGACTTATTTGAGTCAGGGAAAAATCATGATAATAAACCATATCTGGTGCCAAAATTGTGTTTCCACATCTGAGGAGAAAGCACATATCCCTTCATCTCTTTTCCACATGCAGTGATGTAACTCGCGGTTACATCCCGTCAGTGCCTTGCTTGTGTACTGAATCGAAAAAAAATTGTAACTGCGATTGTGAGAGCATTGTCGAAGAAAAGCACACTGATGTCTGTTTTTAGCTGTTAAGCAGAAGCTTTAATACGTACACAGAGAGAAGAGCATTGGAGCAGGGGATGCAAGTTCTCTAACAGGGCAAGACGAACACTCAGATCTTGAAGAGAAAATAAAGGAGGGAGGGGGGGAGAGAGGAGCAGATAAAAAAGAAAGGCACCATCTGATAAAGCTGCTATGATTCAACTTACTATTGTTCTTGTTGAAGGTCAAATTGCTAACAAACACACAGTGAGTTGTTGTTGGGTGCTAAAGTTACATGTTCATTTGCCACAGTGAGCTGTCTTTAAACTTTAAACAGTACAGTGTTATGAATTGACATTTCCTTCACAACCATAAAATGTCTAACTAGTGAACTAGTAGCAGACTCACTGTCATTCACAGATGGCTTACCTGCGGCAAAGTTACGCAGGGTAAGATTTAGTAGCATGACATTAGCTTTCCGGCTTGTCATTAGTTTTATAGCTAATAACAGTTTGGCATTATGAAGCTATTTCGAGCTCACAGTAAGGGCATTTTGTGCTTTTTCTTCTTCTGTGCTCGATGCTGTTGGAAGTTTATCACCTTTACTGATTAAGATTTTCATCTACACCAAGATGTTTGCTCTTTAGTAAGCATTATCACATCAACTACATACATTACATATTTAAAAAGGAAAGTAAAAACAAATAAAACTGGATTTTTATGAACCCTAAAATATGACTTTATATAACAAACTTCTTCCTTGAAGAATATAATAACTGACTTTAGACGTGTTGACTACTGCTACTGTCTATATACTTATATTATACTGTCCTCATTCAGTCTATTACTTCTTATAAATGTACAATAGATTAACACATTCTGCCATTGTACAGTAAGTAAGTAATAATAGTAGTAATCATTTTGTAATTGTCAGTGTTGGTGGACTCCGTTTGCAGATGTACATTTTGCACAACCGTGTGCCTAAATTGGTTTGTCCAAAATCTAATATTGCTACATCATGTTGCTAGAGAGCCAAGCTCGTTAATTCCTGAACAACATCCTAATAAAGGGCTAAAATAACAGATAGCACTGTGCATCCCCACTGTCAAAGCTGGCACTGACCACTGGAAAAAAGACCTCAATGGACAACAGTTCAGGTTAGTTCAAGTTTATTTGTAAAGCCATTAATCACAGTTCCAGTGTCAGCAGGTTTCACAAAGCCCACATTATTAAGCTAAAGCATAAATGAAAACAAAACCTCCCAACTTTTGATCTGTAATTAGATCAAGGTCAAACACCCTCAATGTGAAAAGAAACCAAACCCCTTGCATACAGAACCTCCTTCTATGAGGACAGACAGAAATGTGGCTGCGAAGAGCAGGCAAACAAAGATGAAATATTGATCAGCAAAGACAACATAACAAAATGTGTGACATGAATGCAGTAGGACTGCTTGGATGAAGTGTCCAAATGTGTTAGGGGCTTCAGCGCCTGCTCAGCCGTAGACGCTGGCGTCATCAAGGTCATCATAGGAACAGCACCCAGTGCAGGGGCGTCAGCGCTGCTTCGGTCATCATGGATGACAACTGCCACCAGAGGCGAGAAGAGGGGGAAAGTCTACATAGGATACGAGGATACATACACACAGCAGATGAATTTGTTCGCTTTGTATCACTCGAAGGTTCATACATTGGTAAACACATCAAGTACACTTAGCAGCCTTCTGTCTAACTAGCCAGCTTTTCCTGAGGAGACTGAGTGACTTCTGGGTGACTGTGGAGAGCTAAAGTGAAAACGCAATGATGAGGTTTCTTCATTTCTTAAGTTTGTACATAATTCTGTTAGTTTTTCTCATTTCTGTACAACTAGGGTTAGTTCAGTTTTATTTCACTAAAATGTGCAGTACAGTAAAATAAGACTATATATTACTCATAATAATAATTGCTAAGTTTCAAATATACTGGACTAACCCAGTCTTGCTTCTAACTAAATATCATAAAAAGGAAGTCGAATATAAGTAAACCTTCTTTCTTTGATTTTATGAAAGATGTCAAAAATTATACTGATATTATTTTCTCCTGTATAAACATAAAGGCTGTTAAAACTGCTATATAATCTTCTTTTCTTTTTTTTTTTGTCCGGTTGTCCTTTCCCCTCTACTTAAATGCAGTGTTACTACAATCATAGTTATATTGCAGAAAGTAATCCAAGCTGCAAATCTCAATCATTAGTGACAGTTCAGATCCTCTAACTAGGACAGGGAGCAATTAAAACAACAGCTATTAAACAAACTCTTCACAGGTTAATGCAGAGAAAGATGACACTGTCCTGGCACCATCCTTTAGAATGGAGGAGTTTATTTATGACATTCAGTGTTTTGGTCCTCAAAAATCCTTTAGCTCCCTTTCTTGCAGATAATGTTTTGAATAGAAATTTCTTAAATGGCACCACAGCTACAGATACCATAAAAACAGTGACAGGTCAGTGCTTCAGTGAAGTGCAGCCTTGGTTTGATCAATCACTTCTCCGCTGACCTATATTTCATACTCAGCTTGACTCTACATACATCACTGATGATACAGGGTTAGATGGCAGATTGGTGCAGAGTCACAGTCTAAGCCTTGAGTTTCCATTTCTGACTAAAGCCCAGAGGAATCAGGGCCGAAATAAATTACAGAATTTATTCAGTATAAAACGAAATAAAATTACATATTAAATGGCAAAAAAGAGTAAAAAAAAAACCATTGAATCTATTAAATTTACACAGTTAATGGAAGAAGAGCAGTGATATGTGGTGTCATCTCTCTCTAATGAGTGTAGGTGTACCTTCTTTTTAATGTTGCTCATTCCCACCTCTGTAATGCATATCTAATGAGCACTCAAGTGTTTATGGACAGTTTTATTATTAAATGGCAGCAAGTGTGGTATTAGGTTTTATTTTATACAACTAATAAACCACAACCATGAGGTTTTTTTTTTTTTTTAAAACCATGACTTTCTCTACAAAACTGTTGTGTAAACAAATAATGAGCTCTGATCCAGCATTTCACATTAAAATTATTTTGGCCTTGGGCAATTTCTATCTTCCAGTACTGCTGAATCCACATTAAAATTGCATCACACAGTATAATACTAAAATGAAATAGCGCAGGTCATCAGAGGGCCAAAAATCTAACATCATTTAAAAACATTTTTCTGTAGCAGTTGATTTAAAGTAATCTTTCAAATGAATACACAAACAAGATTCAAATCTATCATCTGAGTTATTCCCTGCTTATCAGTTTAAAGCAGTTCTTGAGTGTGACCTCCTCTTGCTGCTTTGTGTGTTTTTGCGAATCCCTACTTAAAGCAGCTTCTTTCTCAGCTTTCAGTGACCTTTAGGAATGCCACTGCCAAAACACTCAAGTGAATCTTTAATCTCTAGGTATCAAATCGTCATGAAATATATTATTTACCACCTTTTCTGAGTGTGTTGACCTGAAAGGTGATAGAATAAACATGTGAAAATATTCCTTTTGAGGAGTTTTAGCTTCTTTTATGATAGGGCCCCAGAATCTGAAAGTAACTACAACCACCCAGGCGAAGCCACTTTGAGGGGAGACGGATGCTCAGTGCAGTGTAAAGCTGTGGGCTTCTCCTGCTGCCCTCTGGGTTGTCTCGTGGTGCTGCATGGATGCTCACGGCATATAGCAATGTTTTGTGTGCACTCATGAGTTCAGTGCATATCACCAGGTGGTAGCAGTGGAGAAGGTGGGCGTAGGAGGTGTGGTTTTGATCTGTCTCTGTCTGTGTGTGTTAGTGTGTGAAAGACAGGGAGAGAGAGGGAGAACAAGAGATAGCGCAGGCATTGTGTGCGATGTGGGAAATGTTTTGTAATGTGGGAGTTTTCCTCAGGATGTCAAGCACCTGTATTGAAGCGATGGGGTGATGTGTGAAGTGCACTCCAACAGGTCGTCAGCTGGGAAGGTGTGATGTTGGACCCTTGTGTAGGATGTGTGTGGAGATGTGGGTGGATATTGGGTGGTTCTGGTATTTTGAGATCCCTGTTTAAATGCCTGACACCTATCACAGCTGAGCTGCAGCATGACTGAATGAGCCACTATAAGTTGCATTAACACAGCACACTTTGTATACTGTATATTAAAAGTCATGCCACTGTCTGCTAAAAAATACAAATCCAGCTCTGAATGAATACTGTAGCACATTTCTTCCAGAAGCTGCCCTTTCTCTCTTTTTGTAATATTCCATAAATCGACTGCAGAATTTATTGGGGCGTCGTCACATTTTTAGTAAGTGATGGACAGAAAATGAACAAAAAGTTTCTCATTAGAAGAGTCAATATTTTTGTCTTCCTCTCTTTTTTTCTCCTTCCCCTTTCTCTGTACCCAACTCCCTCCACTCCACTGCCTCCATCTGCCTCTCTTAATCCCAACCCCCCCTTCCTTGCTCCTTCTCTCCTCCAAATCCGCTATCTCCTTCCCCTCTACAGGCACCACTAGTCGACGCTGCTCTTTGGATCACCGTGGTATGGCCTTCTGGGAGCAGCCCAGCTATGCTCGATGCATAACAAATGAATTCAGATACTTGCAGCAATCAGTAGGTGCAAAGTCAGCTCCCTCACACAGCCTCTGTTTCCAGTGCATCATAAATTACCTCCCCAGTGTTTCCTCTTCCCCACATTCTCATCATACTGTAGCCAAAGATTAACCACTTTCAGTAGAGGAGCAAATTAAAAACTGATCTTGCCATTTTTCTCTTTGTGATGAATGGTCATCTTCAAGCTCTTAAACTGGTAGATTTACTGTTTCTTGCATGTTATAATCTATGTTTGTCTTTGTACACACGCTAGAATCCCAAACATGAACACAGCTAAAGAATCAAATGTGATATTGCAATTAAGAAACATGTTGTACTTTTTGCACTTTTACAAGCAGTAAACTTTTACTGCCTTTAAAAACCATCTGCTACAGTAAATTACAGCACAACATCTGAACAAGCACTGCACGGTGAAGAAACATGGTAACAACTTAAGAAAACTCAGAGAACGTAGCCGATCTTCTATTTAACAGGATGACCTCTTTTTCAACTAGAGAGCTGTGTTGTGAACTCAATCTCTCTCACCCTTTATTTCACTTTATGTAAGATGAGATATTTTGATCACCATAAAAATATGTTCTGCAACACAACAGTGCTTCCACTAGAATAGATAATTTTGGTAACCCTCCATCACTGTTAAAAATAAAATAATTCAGAAGAGCTGAGATAGCACATATAGAGCCACACCTGTGAACGTGTATTTATGGACATAATCCCTGTGCAGTGATATGAATTGTCATTTCACTGTGCAATTTCTGCCTAAGTGTGTGTCTTCTGCTCCAGTTAACTCTTTTATTCATATCGGCTCATTTCAATACATCTGCGAGGCAGAATATATTTTGGCATGGCTCAGATATAAGTGTCACATAAAGGGCCTTAGAGAGTGGAGTCTTTCTTTCTGATTTTCTGCACTACATTTACTCCAAATGTGTAGCTTAGCGTGTACAGACACAGATGCCCCAAGTATTGTCTTCTCCTGTTTTTGGAGGTTCAGGGGCACCTTGCCAAGGGCCAAAGGACGCTGGCAAAGGATGGGATGTCCCAGGTAACTAAAAACCTGCTGGACCTCACCCAGAGGAGGAACTTCTACGCTGGTGACCTGCTGTCTTCCGTGGAGATACTTCGTAATGTGACTGAGACCTTCAAGAGGGCCAGCTATGAGCCATCGTCAGATGATGTGCAAGTAAGCGGACATTGCATTTCTTTTAGCACACGAAGAGACATAATGAGACACATCTTACTGTATAATGTCGTACACATTTATCTATCTTGTTGGCTAATACTCTATCTAAGAAAGACATTTTCTTACATGTCTAAAATAGCACAAAGGCTGACAAACACATGCCATGGCTCTATTGTATCAAGAGATCTCTACATCCTAAGCCGTTTCATCTCACCACGTTGAGGTTGACTGCAGTCTTGATCCTCTTTATGTCAACAGGATGATGGCGATTATAGCTAAAGCTCCACCTCCATCACCAAAAGATAATTTACGTCCTCTGAGTCGTGTCCCTTTCAAAAACACCTTTTTTGAGCCTCTTTGTGATGTTTGTGTTGTGTTGCGATTTGCTGCTGCTATGTTTTGTGTATGTTTGTGTAGGTACCGTATATATGCTTAGATGTACACTTAAGCATGTGATTGGCTCATGCTGTTTTTAGAATGACCTGTTATTTAGTTTAGTTTGACATTTGTGTGCGTTAACAAAAAACTGGATTTTCAATTCTAGTTCTTTTATGAGTTTCTAATTCTGAGCTGTTACTTGATTGAGCTTGTTTGGTTGTTTTTCTTCTGCAGACATTAGTATTACCATACAGTGCATGAGGAAGGAACAACAGGCTACCTTTCACTAATTTCAAGACTTAATACTAGACACATCCCTGTTTGAGTTCACTTTTGAATTATAGGTCTTAGCTGGCGCACAGCTTGTACATCAAGTTAGGATGTAGGTAATTAAATCACCAAAACGTTCAACGCACTTAATTATGCGCTTTCAAAGCGCGGTGGTATTTGGAATGCTAAATGTCAGAGATGCTCTTTTTCTTAGTTTAGTGCAGTTTATCAACAGTTTCCACTGGATGTAAGGTGTATGATCTGCTTCTAATATTCTTCAGACTTATCTTCTTAAAATGTTGCCCGTGGATGAGAAACTTAGGGTCCATGTAGCCATTTTCTTAAAATAGGAAATCTGCGAGCATCCTGTCTCTGGTTACTACAAGTGCTCTATTGTGTGTGTGTGTGTGTGTGTGTGTGTGTGTGTGTGTTTGTGTGTGTGTGTGTGAGGTGTGTGTGGGCAGACAGGAGAGCAGTCAGTCAGCCCACCCCCTCTTTGTGCCTTTGCGCTAATGCAGTGTTAAAGTGGGCACATTACCACCAGAGGGAGCATAAGCATTCAAGTAGAAAACAAGATAGCCTGTGTCAAGAGAGAGAGCCACTCCCTCAGGCACACTGTAGACCAGACGAAATAACAAGGCTAAAGATCAGACAGGGGTCCTATTACTACTGCAGGCATGCACCCCAAGCAGCCCCTGTTCTCTGCTGCTGAAGAAGACAATCCACACAGCTGCTCAAACATTCCCTTTCATCTTTTTTTATGATTGCAGCTTGTGCTACTCTCCTCTAGCATCTCTAGCATTGAGTGTTTGCTGCAAGCTGCAGGGGTTTAAGGTGTATATTTGTCAAAGTTGATCCACAAATTCGTTTTTCAGATGGCTTACCATCATGGTTTAGGTTGTAAATTTCTTTGTACAATTCAGCCTTGCAGGGACAATCATTATTCCCTTTTCCTGTGATCAGAAATGTCAGTCTGTTATCCACAATTCGTTTTTAGTGCATAGTGTTCTTGCAGTGTGGGTGGGTGTTATGTATTTTCCCTTTTATCCTCTCCACAGAACTTCTTTCAAATCATCAGCAATCTCCTGGAGGAGGAAAATAAGGAGAAATGGGAAGATGCACAAAAGGTAAGGATGTGTCAGCACACTCAGGTTTCTGCATGTTATGGTAAATTCCTCAAAATGGACTCAGAGCTTGTTTGCAGTCGCACTGTGTAAGCAGCGGAACATTTGAAAAGTTAGGTTGGAGTTTAGATAATGTTATACTTACGCATTGCATTGTGCGAGGTCATTGAGCAGGGATGACACCTGGCCGCATTTAGAACGCTAGTTCTTCAGAGCTCCACTAGGTGGCAGCAGCACTGCCACAGAGACTGTCCAGGCATTTACACTGCAGGACTCACTTCTTGTGTACACACATTGTTTTACCCAGCTGTCACTAATAATGGAAACCAGTGTTATATTAGTCCATGACATAAGTTGATTTATATTATAGAAGCACTTTAGTTTTTACATCAGCTATCTCTGTCTGCCTTTCTCTGGCATTGTAGGGCATCATATGGAGGAACAATATGATGAAAAAAGCATAGACTCACTATTCAGTTCAAGTGTGGGGGCAACAGAGTGCAGTGCTGCAGCAAAGTAATGTAGATCAAAATTTAAGTACAGAACACAACGCAGTGTTTAACCATGGGGATTGGCTTCTGGCTACATCCTCTGTTGACCACATCTATCAGTTTGAGAGGTGGCAACACGCATTTTCAAAACTGCCACTGGTGTCTGAGACAATCTGAACCCTGAAATCCACCACATCCAGACTCTGACAGAGATACCATCTGTGATGACTGTGAGTCGGCAGAGGGTGTGTGCGCTGTCGGCACCTTTGCTGGCAAATTGACTTAAATTAGGTATCACCTGCACTGACACATGACTGAGGGGGTGTCTTAAAATCAGTCAGATTTTTTTCCTTGTCTCTGTTTCCTCATGCCTGACTTCAGCTCAGATGGCAGGGGAATGCGAGCAGTTTAAACTTTGCTGTAAGTGCCAGTCCTGGCTGTCTCTACAGGCAGTAATTAGGTGTTTATTCAGTGCAGGTTTAGTTTGGCAGGCCACAAAGGCAGGTTGTTGGTGAGCAGAGCTCACAAATGAACAGTTTCGTCAGTAAGAATGCGTCAGAGATGGAGACATCAGAGCAAGCATAGAAATAAATCTCTGTGATTAAACATCCAGAAGACAAATGTGACACAGTTCATTATTTTTGTGGTTATTAATGTGCCTGTCTAAGGAGTGCTGCTTCAGTTTTGGCACGCCACCAAACGGACATTGGCTAAGCCATGTTTTCTGATTTCAACAGACGAGGCTCGGACTTCACAGCTAACAAATTTTTCTCACTTGCTGGCTTTTCTTGCATTAATGAGTGTTCTGAACTCAGTTTCCACGCACCCACACACTGCATGGTGGAGACACTGAAAATACTTATATGAATATGAAACACCTCACTATGAGGTTTTACTGGTTGTGGAATTGGCTCTGTGCAGAGATCACTATATATGCACCTCCTGTCACTGTTACCATGGCAAGGAAAGGAAGAGCTCTGTCTACAGAACCTCCACTGCAGCCATTTCCCTGCACTGCCTTCACATCTCACGGTTGCCATGGAGACCAACAGAATGAGCATGACTGCACTGTGCGTCAGACATGCCGGAAGGGGCGACATGATGTGCTTTTCTCTCCCACTATGGCTTTCACTCTGCTGTGTCAGAGGCTCTCAACTTCAGCATCACTGATCCGCTTGCCTGGCTTAGCAGCGGCACATGTAGAGGCATGTGCAAATACACAGAACGCAAGGTGTTACAGAGGAGGGAACATACCTGCCTCTGGTGTTTGCTGAATATCCACCCTGAGTGAGGTGTTAATTGCTAAATGCCACTGAGCGGTCTTTCTAATTGCCCCATCATTGACATCATCATTGCTTGCTCACACATTTGTTAAAGTCCTGCAATAATATTTGTATAACATGACACATTTCTCTAGCAGACATTTTGAAATGATACTATGCTCTCATTCATGGCACAGCGACACATTCTTATAAATTTCAGAAGGCATCCAATCCAAGGACAAAACTGGTGGCCTCCAAATCAAAGCATTCCGTTGTATTATCTGACCAATCACAACTAGACTGGTAGGAAGAACAGTGGTCCAGTGTTTTGAAGATGAGTTATTGGATTACCGTGCCTTTGATTTATTGACCTTGTGGAATGAGATGACCGGACCTGCAGTCACTGGTCCAGCTGTAGAGCTGTCCATGGTGCTGAATCTCTGCCTCTGCATTCTCCCGCTGAGTGCTGATGTCCACGTGAACCCAGGCAATCACCCTTGACTTGGCAGAGCCCTACCGAAGAGAAGCCAACCAGCAGTCGTGTGTGTAAACCCAGTGGCCATACACTCTGATGACTGATGTCACGTGGATGGTTCAATTAAACATCTATAATCTATATTATCTTCTTTCTCTTATTCGATTAATTTATCTCTTCCAATTTCTATAAGTCATTGTTTCTGTGTTTATTGAGCTATTGTGAACTTTAAAATTTCGTAATGTACTTTACAACTTTAGTATTCAAACTAATACCTGCTGTTGCTGCAGTTGTGAAATCGTGGAGACAATGTTTAAATTCAAAGTGTCCTTTTGTCTATTTCATCATATTTAGATCTATCCTGGAGCAGTGGAGCTCATGCAGGTCATAGAGGAATTCATTCACATCGTTGGATTGGGCATGAAGGATTTCCACAATGCCTACTTGATGACTGGGAACTTGGGTAAGAATCAGCTCACTTTTCCTCCTAGCCCACAGCCTCTGAGCTCATTTTATCGTCATGTCTGCTCGACATGAACACATAATCCCTGTGCTCTGCTAACTCTTTGTGTCAATTGCCACACCATCATTAATTTAGGATAAATGGCGCATGGTGAGGGTGGGGGAGTAAAATTACTGCAAATCAATAACATTAATTAAAACTGAGCTTGTGGTCTTTATGGGCTAAATTCTTATGAAAACACTTAACACCCAAGAGCATGCAGTGTAGTCAATGAGGTTAGTCCTACACGAGGAGAGCACCGCTTAGATTGCTTCGAATTTTAGATGTTCAAGTAAGAGAAGTGAAATAAAATGCACAGGTATATTTATTTAGGTTGGTCTAACAACTGCATTTTATTCACTATACACATTTTATATAATCCACATTTTTGCAGTAGTCAAATTAAGTGTAACATATTCAAAAGTGATGTAATTTTGTCTGATGAAGCGCTGTGCTGCAGTCCTTTCAGAAAGTCTTATTTAGCAGAACACACCCGGAAGCATGTTGTGCAGCCGCATGAAACAGATTGTTTATCAGTTTATTGTGATTAGTAGACTTGAAAATAATATTGCGGGAGTGTCTGATAAAAGGCTATAAAATTTGAAGTAAAATTACAAGTTCTTCTTTTCAGCTGTAATGAGCTTAGAAATTTCTGCACCATAGATTCTGGTCCAGATTATAACTCCCCTTCTTTGAAAAAGAAAAAGCATTTGGATATAAGTCTATGAGCAATGTTTCTTTGCCCTAATGTTCTCATGGGTTCTTTTAGCTTCTGTCGTGCAGCTTCTTGGATGATCTGAGGTCTCTGTTGCATTTAATTTTTTTACTCAGCCATAAATGGTATCTTACTGAAATTAAATAATAGAACTGCAGTCATGATTTATTCATGCAAGTGAATGTGAGCATGTAGAGCTGGGCCAGTAGGCAGTTCCTCTGGAGGAGAGAGGTTTCTTTCCTGTATACTTTACAATAGCTAACATTTGACCCACTTCTAGCAAACACTTACAATGAGTGGCTCTTTATGGTGCATGATTTCCATAATGATTTATAGGTAGCCCCCAAGAATGGCATACTAAACATGGTACAATGAATGCACCCATCAAAATGTCATTATGAAACACAGTGAGAGGCAAATGGACACTTGGAATTAAGGCTTGAATGCATTTCATAACACATAAGCATTAATGACTTCTTTCACGGATGTGAGACTATTTCTGTGGCTGTCTCCTTTTCCAGTCTGACTTAATGGTAGTCGTCCAATCTCACTGCCACTGCCTCCTCTTTATGGTCAAAAAAGCATTAACACATGACCCCTGTTTCATACACAACGTGGAGTCTATTCTGTGAAACTGACTCTAAATGATCAATTAAGTGTTTCGTCCCTACATTTCCTGAACAACAGTCTATGTTGCATACTTAAACCTAACTATGCAGTACTTGACTTGTTTGACATAAGCCAGCCAAATGACTGCATGGCCCCCGGGTCAAATCTGTGAGGCTATGGATTAAACTGCTCCCATCCAACGGACATGATATTACAATAAAATCTTTTTGTAAACGTGAATTAGTTTCTGTTAATTTCATAGAATATCTTACAGAAACTTAGAGAAACTTAAGCAGTACACCACAGTGAACATACTGCGACACATCTTCCCTGTACTTGATCTAACAGTAATATTTCCCTTTTTATACAAATCCACCAGGGGACTCATTTTTAAGACATAAGTCCAACTATTCTACTTATTTTTAGGATCCAGACTTAGATATCGGTGACTGTCATACAGTAGGTACTAGAATATGTGAGATCTGGAACATATGGAAGATGATGCAGCTTTTGCAAACAAACTGTATATTAATTAAGAATTTTGTGAAAGAAAGTAGATTTCAGTTGTCTTTTTTGTCTCTTCTCCTTGTTATAGAGCAGGCAGCCTCTTTTCCTTAGAACCAATTCATATCAAGTGGTACTGTGCCCTGGATTGGACATTTTTACCAGACTTTACATGTTTATTGAGCAGAACCTGATGACTGTACATAGATTAAAAATGTACTTAATGTACATTTTTAATGTTTGTATATAAAGAACTGATAGCTATTCAAAACAATCTTTATTTTCCATCAAACTTTTAAGAACCATGCGTGAAGCTCTTAGTAAGTGAAAGGGGATGCTGCATATACAGTATCATAAGCATTTCAGTGATGCAGAACTGAGGAAGGCAGATTTTGCAAAGAGGCCAAGGGGCCATTGAGCTTTTAAGCAATTATATGAAAATGTAGAAGTAATGAGCTCCTCTGGCTAGAATCAACTAGAGCCTCACAGTAGCCAGTCAAGGTCTAGTGAGGATACTTTATTTTTCTGCAAAAAAGGAATGCATTTTTTACCTGTTTGTTTAAATGTCATGAGAATTTTTTTTTTTTTTTTCAGTTTTGCTATTATGTAAAAAATATAGAACTACTCTACAGTATGCTACACAACTATGTGAAGAGATTCAGGAATGCCCTGATAATTAAAGAAGCGTCAATCAGTAGTTCCCGAATAACTCAAGGACTATATTGTAGATAATTATGAGTTACTAGAAAAACAAGTGTTACCCAAGACTCAATTTACCAAACTCTGTTTAGATAACACATGCCTAAGACAGTGCATACAGACCCAGCTCACTTCACAGTGTTTTGGTGACCACGTGGGCCTTTTGATTAAAGAAATGGAAAGTTTTGTGGCTCCATTAGTGGGAGCCAAGTGGAGAGCATCTGGCTGAGTAAGATACTGCGCCATCATTTCGTCACTAATTTATGGCAGCCTCTTGACACCTAGATAAATACTGGCTGTCACCAGTGCATCGTCCTCTGTCCTCCTACTTTTAGTCAAATAACCTTGATTGCAAAAGGCTCTCCACTCTAACAACTTATTCTGTCTCCTTAGAAGCAAACATTAGAGGACAAAGTGAAGCTTGGAACATGCTGGACAATTAAACACAGCTTTGAAGGTGGAATACATCATGCACTTTTGACATTTTTGTTCTGGCTGTCTATTGTGAGGCTGTACTTCATGGCTGAGAGGATATTTTGACATTAATATTGATTAATTGCAATTACACATCCATATAATGGTTTTAAATGCTCAATTTATTTTCTGTGCAACTTGTGTTTGTTGTCTGACTCGGACAGTTAAGTTAATGCTGAACCTCTCATGAGCGCATTCAGACGTAATGAACAATACTATAATTCCCGCTTCTCAAAATGAGCCATACAGAATGCCCTCAGTGCACTGAATCAGAGTTCAGGAGCATCACAGTCCTAAATGATCACTTTATTTGTGTTGTCTAGCCCCATCAGGCAAGTGCAAAGCCTCATTTACCTGCAGAATTACCCAGTACCCTGAAAGACCATTTTCCTAGCACCATGTTGTGCTTCACAGTGTGCCCATGACTAAAGCCACCAACACAAAAGCACACAAACACACACATGTACTTACCACTGCTGCTCCGAACATCTGGTGCTGGTGAGCAGGCCTCTTTGCAAATGGCAGGTCCTGTGGTGCTCAGTGATTTCATGCCTGCTGCTGGATCATCCCAGCCACACAGATACACCTTTACTGTCACAGATTTTACTCAAACATGGAGTGTCGCCAGGATTCAAATTGTATTACTGGCAGAGAACAAGGAACAATAGAGCTTTTGCATCAATGCTAGGATTAGCCTCAGATTCCCCTCACTGAAGCACCACCTGACTGGGACTGGATGTGATACCAGGTAAAGAACAGTACAGCTTTATCCTCTCCTTGTAATGCTGAGGCCTTTTCAGTTGATCCTGGGTATTTTCCCTGTCATTGCCTTAGTGCACGGACTTTTATGGCACCTCAGCAGAGAGGTGAGAAAAGGAACGAGTGATTAAGTAGATTACTTGTCTACCAGTTGTCAGTCGTAGCATTGATTTTGCACTTTGCAGTAAATGTGTTCATGAATGAATTAAAAGCCCAGTTGGGAATTTCTTTGACATATAAACTATCTGTAAATGCACCATGCATCAGTTCCAGCTTGACAAATATACTGTAAATAACGATTTTGTGTTTCTCTGTTCACTTTCTCAATTTAAAATTTAATTCTGTTTCAGTTTCTATAAACATTACTGTTGCAAACAAACCCAAACATCTTATTACATTGGTGACTACAGTAGCTATAGTTACAGTTGTTATATGCTGTGTTTTGAAGTGCAAGCTCTAATGTAAGTCACATAACTACTGGTTCATAAATATTTGGATAACAAATTGTTCTTTTAAAGAATAAAAGAATTTGCGTGACACAGGATTTGTGATGTTCAGGCAGTAATTTAGTCGTTCGGAAAGCCAATGATAAGCTACATTTACTAATAAAAGAGCAAAAATACTTTAGGTCAATGTAATGAGGATGATAATCCATATGACATACTTACATGTCAAGTCAACATATCATACAACTATAAAGTCATCGAGTATAATTGATTATCTATATTTCTTTGTTGGTCTGTTTGAATTCTGCAGTGGCCAGCATCCAGAGACTTCCTGCAGTGTCTGTGATGACTGACATCAACTTTCCCATGAAGGGTCGTAAAGGCATGGTTGACTGGGCCAGGAACTCTGAAGATAAAGTGGTCATCCCAAAGGGCCTCTTTGTTTCCCAGTCAGCAGGTATGTGACTGAATATTCTGTATTTTACATCTGACTTGTTGTCCAGCGTGATCGGTGTACAAACTATTTGTCTTGAAAACAGTGTGTAAAGTTTATTTTTCCGCTTAAAGCCTGCAGTGAATTTAGTAGAAATGTGTGATTAATAAATTGTGAATAATGATCAGTTTAATAGTTGCTACAGCTGAGGAATGGAAAATAAATAAGTTAACATGTTAGTCAAAGCTGAATGATTTTAGTGGAGTTGCTTTGTATGGAACCTTAAGCCTTTAACACAGACCCATGCGTCTTCTGCAGAAGGTGTTTCATTAATGTTTAACTTATACCAACCTTTGCCTTGGGAAATTGAAATAATGCTACAAGCCTTTGCCTGTGCTTGTTGAGTCAGTGTTCTACTGACTCTGCATATTCAGCATTGTTTCTGCCACTGTATTGTATATTACAATCCAGAGCCAGGCAGGTTGGTTAATTGGTGTAATCAGTCTTATCTGGAATGTATCAAAGATAACAAAACACGGGATTGATTAGTAATCTCTGCCACGTGCCTAATCCAGCCACTGTAATTTGTAGAGTGCAAGAGGCTGAATCGTCAGGTGAGCAGCACGAAGTCTGTTACACAATGTTACTGAAAGTGCATATTTCTTAAAGTGTTATAAGCAGGAAGTGCAGTTGCACTACAAATTAACAGGATTACTTAAACCAACAAAAATGTTTGTCCTTGAATAATTGAAATATGCCATGTAACAGAAATGCAGCTATTATAGTATCTGATGTAAACAGTATGAATGTAATGCATTTACATTTCAATTTAAATCTGGCAATATGATCCACTTATATAATGAGATTATGCGATACTATCAAGATAAAGTCCTGACAGTACTGTTTAATTCATGCTTTCATGTTTCCCCCTTTAGATATGGAAGGATCACCTGTGTTCATTTTGGGAACAGTTCTCTACAAGACTCTTGGACTCATGTTACCTTCACCAAAGTAAGGGCAGCATATCTCCCTGTCTGTGTCTTCTGCTCTGCTGGCAAATGAAAATGTGCTACAGATTTAATCCTTTAGAGGCAGCAGAGACGTCCCTTTTTTATTCAGAGTAGTAGGTCAAATCTTAAAAAGTGCCTGACTCCAGAGTATCTGAAATAACAGAGACTCAAAATTAAAAGTTTCAAATAGGGACTGTGTTATCGTTGTATGTTTTATTTTAGGTCCATTTTTACTTTACCTTCAGTTTCTAATTCTTCTTATTGTGTCCTAGCTGCTAACAAAGCAAATGAAGGTTTGTGTTCACTCTAATTTAAGTAAACAAACGTGTTTACTGTAGCATGGAATATGTAATTAATTAAGGGTGACAGTAGTTACTGGAAAAAACAGCAGGGTGTCCCAAACAAACACCTGGTGTCAGACCCCAATCAACAAGTCTCTGGTGCCAGTGTCCAAAGGACAGAGCGGTCATTCCAGGACCGGCCAGACCAGCTGTCACAGGTGGAGCAGCAGCCCTCTGTGCACATGTAGAGAAGAGTTCATGATCGGGCACTGAGGCTTGCTCTCTCCAAAATAACAGGGATTATAAGTCTTCCATTTGGCAAATTTTAAGTTTGTAAAGTTTAAAAAAAAAGGAAAGCAACTGTCTTGCCACTAAACGTTAGAAATCTCTAAGTGGAGTGGAGTGGAGAACTGTAATTTATCCATTCACTCTATTGATTTTAAAAATAGGTCCACAGAACTGACCTGTATAATATGAAAAAGTCAGACAGAAATATTCTCAGCTCAAGTGGTGCTGGACAGAGAGGGGGCTGAAACTGTCTTACCTCTGCTTTCTTTGTGTAGTTGACAGTTTTCCTCCTAGTAGGAAGTGCTCATGGATTTCAGGCTCTAATATACAGAATCTTCTGTCCTCTATTCAATAGTTAGAGATGGTTTTTCAAACACGACCATAATGCCAGATTTTAAAAGCGTGGGATACAAAGAAACATCTCGTTTGGTTCAGTCGAGCCTTTTCACTTTTTTCTGGTTTGCTTGGATGTTTTGAACACTGTTGCTGGCAAACAGCCTGGAAAGCTGCATTGACATAAAATGGACAGCTTTTCCTCCTGTCGTTGACACAAAATCTTCTCCAAAGCCATAAATACCTTTTTAATATCAGCATTACTTACAGAGCCCACATAAAGTATCGCTGATAACACTGGCAATGTTAAATGACCCATACAACTGAATGCAACAATTACAGTCGACAGAACATTGTGGTTATGCAGCTTCTGTCTCAGGAAACAGAAACAGGAGCTTCTGTTTTATGTTGTTTTAGAGAGTTAAGTCATTCATTCAGCATGTGACCCTCGCTAATTACAATTAGCGTCTAAGAAAATTTATTGATTTTTCTCTTTTTTGGTGCCTCTCCGTTTGACCCAGGAACCACACAGTTGTGAACTCCAAGGTTATTGCTGTGACTGTGAGGCCTGAGCCCAAGACAACCGAGTCCCATCTGGAGATTGAACTGGCTCACCTGGCAAATGTAAGCACAGCCGTCAATCTGTCGTACTGAATCACAGCAAATGACATCTTCGTATAGATTAGCAAATAAACACGGTATATTATTACATGTGAATTGTGCTTTTTGTGTTAGCTTTGGTATAACAGATAAAAGATTTCTCTCTCAACCTTGCCGAAGGATTTTTTTTTTGTGTGTTGACTGAATGCTTTACAATGACCACAGCACATATCACTTCCCATTATCCAACACACAATGGTGGTTAATTGGCTCGATAATTCATTTGCAAGCACCCGTTGTCAAGAGAGTGCACAGCAGTGAGATAATTACAAGGACAATCCCTTTTATGATACAAGCCTTTTTATTCATCTTGCAGATAAAGTGCATGTAAATCAGAGTGTGTCAGCAAGTGTGTGTGTGTGTGTGTGTGTGTGTCTGTCTGTGTGTGTCTGTGTGTGTGTCTGTGTAATAGTGTACTCCAAACTTCAGTTTATGATTTCTTTGTGATCTATGTGACAAAGTTTCAAAAAATTTACATGGAAGGATAAATATGTAGTTGATTTATAAAGACATCGATGATAATGATGACGAGTTATGATCATAATTTACCTGGTAAACATTTTATCTTTTTTTTGCCTTCCAGGGAACAATGAACCCCTTCTGTGCAATGTGGGACAGCACCGTAATGTAAGTGGACATCCACTTTCACTTTTCTTACATGTTTTTCTTGCTGAGCTTTTAGTTCCCGTATGTTATAGTACTACTCTGTTATACTTCTGCTCTTTCATCTTCAAAACTCAGAACTTATGAGTAGCACAGCAAATATAAGAGACAGCAAAAAAGTAAATGTTACATTAATCCTTTTGAGAGGACAGACAAATAATATGAATATGATATAACAGAGCTATGCTTTGCTGTGGCTGTCAAACATGTTGATTTCAGTTTGTTTTTCAGTGTATTTATCATCTTTTGAGATGAGTGAGTTCTAGTAATATTCTAAGGGGGTTATGCAGTGTTCTTGTGTTCAGTATATACAGTACATAGTCAACTTTCGTGATTTTATCAAGATTCTTATGAGAGCCTAACACTGTATGAGTCACTCATGAGTCATAAGTTCACTGCATCACAGTCATAGAGACTTGCATGGGAGATGCACTACACAAATTAAATAACAGTTAGAGGAATGTATCGGCTTCAGCCGACATCAGAAAAATACTGATTTTACAAATGAATGTTAATAAAGACAACTTGTACAGATCAAAACAGGCCTGAGGTGCAACAGCATCAATCAGAAATACTGCAGAGTTATGTAATGCTGCAAGTGAAAAACATAATGCATAATATTAATATTGACAAAATATGAACATTGCAAATGCTATTGCAAAAAGAAACCTATTCAACAAAAGCAAAAAAAAGAAAACTAAAAAAACTAAACCTTACAAACTAAAATGCAGACAAACCTGTCAAAGGCCTGTATTTCCATGTTTATTGTGTTCACAGACTGTGCACACTGCTTTGCCTGAGTTGTAGTAATGTGTAAGGTGACTTGGTGATACTGCTTTGCAGCGGTCTGCGTTTTGCTCTCTCACACTTAACACTTCATGGCAATGTCTTTGCCAAATTGTCATTTGATGAAAAACAAAGTTGTTGGATCTTTTCCATACGAAAAAAAAAAAAAAAGTTTCTTGCCACTTTGCAGTCCTGATCACTAATTACACTAAAAAACAAGAGTAATTCATAACTTTCAAATTATTTACTGTTTTACATTTTAATGTAGAATCTCTACATTTAACACTATCTGTGGACTTTTGAATTGTCTTCTATATAGATGAACAGACTGAAATGTGCAAAGTATTAAAGAGTATTAACATGTATTACATTACTGTGTAGCATGTTACAACACACCTCTGCCTTTAGAAACTATTTCTATTCAGGGTATAGTTGATGAGTACTTATTTATGAGCAATTACTGGAAATACATTTTCTCAGCAGCTGCAGCTGAACCAGCTTAAACAACAGGTCGTTTAAGGTTGTTATTTTTACTTTGAAGTAGCATGTGAATTGTGCATGGTCGGTCCTCTAACGTGGTATTTGAGGGCAACCGGTCTATTTTTGAACTGCAAAGATACAACTGGGACAACTCTGCTCTACTCTCTTTCGCTGACTTTCACAAACAAAGTGATTAATATGAGTATTTTTTTTCCTCGTCTACTAGTTATTTCAATGATAGCACCACCAAATGACACCACGGTATGATTATCATGTTCATTTCAAACAGTTGGCTCCTCCAACTATACAATAGCAGCCACTCTCAGGACTCATCGAGGGGGCAAAACACCATCTGTCAGCCATGTTGGCTCAGACCAAATAAAAGCCCTCGCTGTAACAATTAGCAGAATGAAAATCTTGTTCACAAATAGAGAACTATGTCGTCTATGCTGCCCACTGCACTGACTAGTTGTGGTCCAGATTCAGAACATGTGAAACCTGAGCTGCACACTGGAGGCAGCTACAGTAAAGCTGTAAGGCTATGACAGCTGCTACACCTCTCTGCTGCTTTACTCTTACCACAGGGATGGAAACCCGAGGCATAAATATTCTTGTGTGACAACACAAGGAAAAAGTGTTGTGGTTTGTCTGTTTATGTAAGCGACTTGGAGAACGGTTTTAGGCAGGGAGCATGCTTTTCATCACTACAAAGCTGTAGCTTCATATCCATACATTCATTATTTTCCTTGTTGCTTTCTGGATTTATCCTTAGCCCATGTTTTGCCACACAGAGTGAACTGAACCGAATAATAATAATAGGGTGCTGTTAAATCTCAATAACAGAAATATCTGTTGTTGTTTTTTAGCAAGAAGAACAAGGCTCAGTTCAGTTAATTTTTGGTGTTCTCTGCTGAATCAAGACACTGGTTTGATGAGAATTATTTGATATATAGAGCAAAAGAAATCCAGCAAAACATTTGAAAAAAAGAATGCATGGTCGCAGAATTGACTAATACTTTCAGTTTTAAGTAATTTTGTGAATTATTTGGTTTTGATTCAGATTTTTTTTATTCATTACAGGTTATTTTACAGATTCATATTTTACATGCAAAAATATACATATACACTGATTATTACAGTGTTACAATGTCACTTCATCACTATAATCAGTGACAGTAATATAGTGATATAAATATGATTAATGGTGTCAGTTTGATAAGTTAAATGGTAATAGCAAATAATGAAAAATAAAATACTGTAGTAGTAGTAGTAAATAAGTATATTTTGCTAATAGAAGTTATGTATGTAAGTAACATTTTGAATGCATGAATATTATTAAACTGTGGAATTAGAACTTTTACTTAAAGTAAACGATCTGACTAAATTCCGCACTAATAATTTGCAATTTTAAGAAGATATTTTTTTTATCATCATTTTAAACACTGAAACAGAAATCAGTCTTGACAAGATAATGAGATCTCAAGCAATCTTCATTCATTTCTTTGCGAGTAAAATTTTTGAAATTACTCACCGACTCGTCAGAGCCTTGTATTGTAGGTTTAATGGCATTGTCATGCTTTAATGGTGTATAACCCAGAGAACTATAGGATAATGTGTTGCACTTGGATGCCTCAGCTTTTACTTTAAAGAACAAAAGAAAATAAATGCATTAAAAAAATAAAAGAAGAAACATAAGACAGCTCTCCATGTGTGTGTGGATAATAAAATATTGGAGCATCCATAGAGCCAGCCATATATATATATATATATATATATATGGCTGGCTCTATGGATGTTTTTTTATTTACTCTACAATTCTGCAGCTCCACAGCACCAGGAGTAAACACTAAACA
Source organism: Ctenopoma multispine (assembly GCA_034779795.1). NCBI lineage: Eukaryota > Metazoa > Chordata > Actinopteri > Anabantiformes > Anabantidae > Ctenopoma > Ctenopoma multispine. Next base: position 8,744,791 of record JAUYWH010000007.1, on the reverse strand, counting down.
GGTCAGATACACTTTTATTACTCTTTCAAATGTCAGTATTTTCAGCCATCAAACAAGCCTGAAATTACTGAAATCCCACCACTGTGCTAAGGGAAACAATGAAATACAATTAACTCCTCAGTTGTGTTCAAAAATAAATTGTCGCTGGATAATGAATCTACCAGTCCCTTCAAGAATACAATGACAATTTCTATTCTATAAATAATACTGATATTAAAAAAAGTGTTTAAAAAATATTATGGAAATTTTGTAGGACTGCAGTCCCAACCTGAGATTAACTTGAATCAGTCTTTCTTTAAAATTTAAAATTGTAGGATGAAATTACAAGCTAACTTTCAGCATTATTACCTTTCTCCAGCAATTAGATGCTTTAAAAATCATCTATAAATAATATTTTTTGTAAAGAACTGCCTGGATGAATATTTTTTGACTTTTTAGGGATAGATGCTTTAGCAACCAATTTTAAATTATCCAACAGTCTCACAGAGGCCACACATTAAACTGAGGATGACAAGATTAATTAGTATGACTGCTGATTGCAGCACTACTATTACGTTTACTTTTTAAGATATATTTCCCCTTTGTTCGACCATTTTTGCTTTTCCACTTTTACTGCGATCCTCATGTTAGTGTCACGTGTTACAGTCCAGTGTAACCAAATATGCTGCCGTTTTTTTATGGAACAATATGTGTGATACATTTGCCATAGCTGCATGGAAAATGAAGTGCTGGGATATTTCTTTCTTTCTTAAAGTTACACAGTTTCCAATACAGTCAGTTGACATAATTTACTTAGCACAACATACCAGACCATACACTATAAAAATGTGATACAAAGAAGTCTAGGGGATGGATGTAATCACATTTAATGGTATTTGTACTATATCTTGAACAACAACAGGCCATTCAAAACAAATTTTAGAACAGTTATGCTGGCAGAGGGTACAATTCAAAACATGAAATTACCGCAAACACTTCCTGTGGACTCAAAGCTTATTAATAATTTACGTGTCAAGATGTGAAAAGCAGCTGCCACAGCTTCAGGTTCTAAAAACATCTGGAGATCCTGGATTTGTGCCAAACAGGTCACACCAAACTGAGGCAAAAGCTTAAAGCACCAGGAGAAAGCTCTGTTGAAGACGTGGTTCTCTGTCACTCATGTTTTAGTTTAAGTAGATACAAGGATTTCCCATTAACCTGTTCAGTTCTTAAATGTAGAGACATAGTAGTAACTTACTTTATGTGGTATCTCAACTGAACCTGATATGCAGAACTTGAACTTAACAACCATGTCTGACCTTGTCTTACATAAAACATTAGACAAGTCAGGGGCATCCTGGAGTTAACGTTACATACAGTGTTTATTCTCTCTTTCAACTGTGTATAATTAAAGGTATATTTTATTCATGAATAGAAATATAGCTATCATTCAGGTGTATAGTATTTAAAGCTCAAAATGTATGTTTTCAGCTTTATCTTTCAGTTAAAGTTGTGTTTGACTTCCATCTTTCCTTCGTTGACGTCAAGCTCCTTTGACACTTCCATATCTGAGATCAGCAGATCAGCAGTCACATCCTAGACCCTCAAATAGATCAGTTAGCTCCACAAACTCACACTTAATCAAGATTTAGTCCCAAGGAGCGATGTGGGGAGATTTTTTTGTTTATTGGTTGGTTTTTGAATGGAAACTGTCGACACTGCAGATGTGGAAAAGATAACTGCGGCAGCGTCGCAATCTTTACTTCTGATGTATTCATTGGAAAATGAAATTAAACCACTTGTGGTTGTGCTCGGGACCTCTGGTTGTCGACTCCGTGGACGAACCCTGTATACTGAAAAAGGGACATTGGCAGGCAGAAGAAGTAACAATGTGGGCGGTGTTTACAGTAATTCTAAGGTTCGCTCTAGCAGAGGCTTGTGATGGACTGATGAGGACACTAACCATGCATTAGCTGACAACAGGAGGTATGACTGTGTTTGTGTGTGACTGTTGGGGTGAGTTGGGGTAAATCACATGTACACCCTGAGGTAGTACACAATGAGTGCAGCAGCGTGAGGGTCCTTTGATGACTCACTGGTGCAACATTAAATGAACAGTACTGACTTGATTCTTTTTTGCTTGGACTGATATATTTACACGTTGCTTTCTTTGCAAACCTTGCGATAGATTTTTAATACCTTACTCTCTCACAACAGGATTAAAATGAAAGTCAGCTAACTGCGGTGATAAGAGGCATAATCGACTCATTAGTAGGTGCATGATACCTTCACTTTGTATGCACCTGCGGAGTTATTCTTGTCCTAACAAATCCAGACGGCAGGTGCTTTTGCTTGTCTACCTCCGTTCGAGGTTTTGTACCGTTCACTATTATTAAGATTTTCTAATAATATTTTTTTTAATTTTAATTTTTTTTCAGTTAACACTGAATTTCCACCAGCTGACATGAATTGGCCTTTATTGAGAGATTCGAGATGGATGGAATAATTCACCAGCATTGCCCCCGCCTTTCTTTTTTGTGTCAGTCATTCAAGACTATAAAATCGCCTAAAGTGCATCGCCTAAGGCACTCTTTAAACCCCAGCCCAGTGTCTGGCTGATCTAATGTTGGCATGCACAGAATTTAAAGAGATTTTTTTATGGTTTTCCCCGATCTCTGAAAGAATATATGGTGAGCAGTGCTGTCTCATATGATAAAACGACTTGTGTGATGTAGAACAACACAGATCAAAAACTGCATTCTACTTGGGTAATTTAGTCTGTAGAGTTTCACCAACTTGCTTAACTGACAATCATGATAATATAGAGCTTAACCTTTTCATTTTAAAGTACACTGCTTGGATGTTCAGATAAGTTAGGGGTTTAGATATAAGATTTACATGACTAGGAAATCTGACAAAGTTCAGCAAAGTACACAAATATACTGTAACTGGATTTTCTTTGTTTGAGTGCAGACACAGAAGAAAGGTTTGAATACTGAATGTGTCTAAAACTTTGTCGACTTTTCTTGTCCCTCTACTGTCATCTGGCATGTTGACATCTAAATATGTTAAGACTGGAGTGCGCTCAAATTCTGTCAAATTTCAGTCCTGGAAATTTTAATATAAAATTGTCAATACATCACAGCAAGAGAGGAAAATGGCCAACGACGGGTACGTGATGAATGTCATGTCATCAGTCTCACTGTGGTTAACATCAACACTGACACTTTCTCTCAGGGACATTTTGTATTCTAGGGCCACCAGGCTCAATAAGGTCAAAGTACACATCAAACGTATGGTACAGAAATCCCAAGTCAGAGATGTTCTCTTGTCAGCGTCTCCCACTGGCACAAAAGAGAAGCAAACATCTAGCAAGTCAAAAGTTAGAAACAGATCATGTCGAGGATTGAGTTCTCACCAGGGGATCAGTGGATTCATCCCAAAGTTATGAAGAAATAGTGTCATCACACATGCTCTCAATCTCTCACATTACAAGAAAGTGCGCATTGGAGAATGTTTTTTTTTGCTTCTGAATATGACAGCTGTGTTTTGAGGGTACAACAGCATCATACTGAAGTGTGCAGCTGTGTGAAGGGTGTGATGGTTGGTGGTCACCCAGCGACTTCATCGTGGCTCATCTGTGTCCTGTAGGAATACCTCAAACCATCAAAAGTTGGCACTACAGTGTGATTGTAACAGTATTTTTGTTGCCTTCTATCACCAGCCTTGTTATAATGTTGTCTGACTTTGTGCAAAGAACCACCCAGCAGCTACAGGTTTAAGTAACTTACCACTCTACGACTTCTCCCTTCTACAAGATAATCAAAGCTGAATTCTGAGTACCCTGTCAACACCTTGTTTTTGATGATAATTAGAGATCATACAACTGTACATATTTGTGTTAACAATTTTTCCCCGGATCTTTTGCTGTGGATCCTAATCTGGTACTCAACCGGGAGTCACATACCACAGTCAGTACATTATCAATGCATTATCCCATGAGTAATTGGGGTCTTGTGGTGTCTGTCTTATTCAGTGCAGCATAGTGTTACATTTAGAAGGAACTATTTGAGAGCCTCTCTAAATCTCAGATTTTATCTTTTATTTATGATCATCAAATGACACTGTTTGAACCTTCCTTTATGAAGCCAGATAAAAAGAAAATCCTTGAAAACTTAAATCAGCAGAATGCTGCATCTGTTATATTCAGATAGACCTTTAAGAGGTGATTCAGGGCTCTTACTGTTTCTGTCAGGAGAAAGCCTACAGTATTTACTCCACTGCTTTTAGAAAGTATGGGCTTCTTATGTCTTTGTCATTACTAGATGTTAGGTATAGATATTTTACTACATTCATTTGATGTATTTAGTTAATTCTGTCTATAAAGAACTCGATCTGATAGTAATGTTCCTAACTACAGATTGTATGCACTCATGGGGCAGCAAAGCAAAAACATGCACACAACTAGAAGTGCAGAGTTGACGGAATATGGTGATTTTTTTTTTTTTTATGTTTGTTTTATTGGTGCACAGAGAGCTGGTTGGAAAATGTGCAACAGTCTCCACAGTCCTTTCCAGGAATAATAAATATTGCTCCCATATTGATGAACTGACAAAGCAGGATTGCCTCGCACAGCAGAGATCACTTGGCACACGGATCATCAGCTGGCATTTTCTATATTGTCTTAAAGTGGTTTAAGTCTTTTTACCTATCTACCTTTGTCATGACATTAGTAGAGAAATGGCAGAGAGGTGTCTTGCAGGACAACAGGTGTTCGCCAGAGCGCCTGTGACACCAATGTTAATGTGCTGCGGTAAACACTGCTGCTTTGGACACAGCTATGTTCTGTTTTGTGTCAATAAAGTTTTCACATGGGATATGTAATCAATGAGGATGCTTTTTTTTTTCTTCTAAAGATTGGAAATGAGTGTGGGCGAATGACAAATGGAAGAGAGACGCTCCTTTCATTTCACCTACTAGTGGTGTGAAGTGGGGACTGGCTGCAACCATTCGCGCTGCTTCCGCGGGGTGTTATTAGTTCTGCAGTGTTTTTTAGTAAAATGCTTCACACCGAGGGGCGACAGCTTTCGTTTAAAATGATTTTCAGGAATAATCCCAAAACATCATTTATTCCGGTCACATCATTAGACTTGCAGGCGGAAAAGCAGATCCTGCGACAGCGTGCGTTTATTTTTTCACTGTATCAGCCTCCCCCTCTCACGCCAGCAGAGAGGAACAGAGTATCAATCTGATGCTGTCCACCGTTTCCAGGGTGAAAATTCCCCTAAGGAAGCATTCAAAAGCTTCTAATTAAAACAGCTGAGGGGGGGGGGAATCAACCGAAAAGGAAAAAAAGACGGGATAACAGGAAAACACTAAGAGGAAAAAAGGGGGAATACAGTCGTTTCCTAGAGGAATAGAAAATCACGCAGAAAGACATGCAGGTAAATATGAAACGCTCTTGTCTCTAAGCATTATGAGGGGGGGGGGGGAGAGAATGGTGTTTTGATATCAGTTGTTATGTTTGCCTATGGCGAATCAATCAGCACCGGTCTGCTTGGACAGCTCCGTGCGTCCTCCCCCTCCTCCGTGTCTCTGCTTCTCTATCCGCTCCAGCTGAAATGCTGCTTGTAGCCACACAAGAGCCGTGTCGATGTGTCTGTTCGCTTTTTCTTTTTTTTTTCTTTTTCTTTTTTTTTTTAATGTAACCGGCTTCACGACTCTCTAGCTCTCGATCCAAATAAATTATAAAAAAGAAAAGAAAAACCTGAAGAGATGTCGATAGGTCCCGTGAAGTCGTGCCACCGCTGGAATTAAAAGCTCTAATTGCCTCTGCCTTCTTGTTGCAGGAACGATTCTTGGGGAACCTGGTCCACAAAAGGATGTAAAACGGTGCTAACAGATGCATCCCATACAAAATGCTTATGTGATCGTGTATCTACCTTCGCCATTTTGGCTCAGCAACCAAGAGAAATAGTAAGTAGGCTATTGATTTGTTATTCAGTGTGGGTTTTATAGCCTAATGTAAAGGAAAAACGCTGCCTCTGTCTGTCTGTGTGTCTGTCTGTGTGTGTGTGCGTGTGCGTGCGCGCTGGTGCGAATGGAAATTGAATCTTTGGTGTGCTAATCCTGTTAAATAGTAATTCAGCGGTAAAGGGAGATTGTGGGGGATATTTTCTAATTTGCACATAGATTTAGACACGCGGGAGGGTGTGTGCGTTCTGATGCTTGTGTGTATGTCAGTGACTCTTCTTCGCATCAATCAAATGAACCTTATGGTCAGGGAGAAAATAAAAGTTGTCATATTTGAGTGGTTGTATATGTACGGCCACCAGTAAACCTCACAAATGATGTTATTTGAGATTTTTTTTAAAGCATGTTTTGAGCTTATGTGCTAAAGCTAGAATACTGTAAAGGAACCGGAAGCCTGTCATTTATTGAGAATATAAAGTCATTAACACTGACAACATAAGAGTACTTAAACTGTGGCCTCTGCAGTAGTGCACAGCTTGGAACTGAAAGAAATCTTCTCAATCAGGCCTGAAGGTTTCCACAGCAGAATGACAAACATTAATTTAGTCTTAAAAGTGCATTTTGCACACTGTATGCAGTCTGTGTGTGTGTCAGTGTACAGTACCACCAACCAGAGTGTGTAAATGTAGCTTCAGATTGCAGGCCTCTGAACGATCAGCTTGTCTGATTTCAAATGTGACCGGAAACAAACAAGAAGTGATGAGCAAATGAAGCAAAAAACTGATTCTTCAGCTGTGGTTGATTTGCAATATAGCCTACAGCTGTAACAGATGGAAAGTTTTGGGCGTGTATCTAAACAACCTTCAAACCCACGCATGCACCTCAAAACCACACAGTGCATTAAGGAACCCATTGTTGACTATTCAGATTGGTGGTGGTTGTTTTGATTGGTTCCCATTGCTGTGCTCTGGGCAGCAATAAAGATTAACTGTCCTGCATGAACCACATCCAACCTCCCACTGACTTTGTCTTGTTCTGTCTCCTTCACAGACCATGGAGTACTCAGGGGTCCCATCTGTGACATTGATAGTTGGCTGTGGTCTGTCTTGCCTCGCCTTGATCACATTGGCAGTGATCTATTGTGTGCTATGGAGGTAACTGCAACACTTCAACCACATGATGATAACTAATAATCAGTTAAACTTGTTCTTTTATAACATCTTATTTGTTTAATAATAACAGTCAGAAACTGAATAAACACATTGATTTTGTTGCTGTTATTATCCTTGTTGTCTTTAGATATATCCGCTCTGAACGATCTATCATCCTTCTCAACTTCTGCTTATCTATAATCTGCTCCAACATATTGATCCTTGTCGGACAAACACAGACCCACAATGCGGTAAGTGTCATTTCAAGATTCATCCATTATACTTTACATAGAGTGGAGGTCAGTGATTGTTCTAAATATCAAAGAATTTAACAAAAGATACCGGTGCAGTGGAAAGATCCAAGTATCACAATGACTTTGGCCTTATTCAAGCTTAAATTGAGCTCAGACCCATTCTTCATTCACTAGAAGTTTAATCTACGAACTAGTGCCTTTCGTATGCCAGGTGTTGGCTCAGTCATTGCAAGTGTTAGATTATAGCTTCTCTCAAGCTAATTACTCATTTTCTTTTTGGTTTCGCACTAAGAACACTTTCATATTTCATCCAAATGGAAAATAAAGTGTTTCTAATGTCTTTTAGAAGATGTAGACCAACTCTGCATTGGCTCAGGACCATCAGTCTTTGCTCAGATGTTTCATTGTCCTCTGGTAAAGTTGAGACAACCCCAATCTGCTGGCACTGAGAGTGATGGTCTTTAATAGCAATTAAAAGTGCCAAGCCATAAAGAGAACAAAAAAAAAATGAACAAAAAAGGGCAGTCAGAACAGTCTGAGATGAAATATAGCACTGATGCTAGTTTTATTGCTGTGGTTCAAACGTGAAGCTCTGCAGTCGTTAACAAATCAGAATAGAAGAGATTTGACAGTGTAGGAGTAGAGAGGCAGACATGATGCACACCAGGAGACATGGTGCACCCGTCAATCAAAGACTAATGAAATTATTGTGATGCTGGTCCTCAAAGGATCCTCTAATGGTGACAATAAAGCGTGGCTTAAAAGTTGGGTTGAAGGATAAAAGCAGCTCTCGTACTTAGATTTCCTTTGCAGTGTGCATTACTGAAATGACTGAAAGCCATTACAGAGTGATATGAAATGGTTTTTGTTCGGATGTCAGTGAGAGCTAGAGTTCAGATTGAGTCAGCAGGAATTCAAAAGGAAAACTGCTATACTTTAAGAACGGCTGCTTCCAATACATTTGTATCACTTCCTCTATCAGGCTTCGTAACTGGCCAGTAAACAAGTGGCTAATGTAAAAGATTGTTTGGCAAACAGTAGTTGGGATTTACAAGCTGCCCACACAGATGCCCTTCTCAGTCATTTGGCAGCTCTACAGAATGACACATTGTCCGATTACACAGACATTTTATTATGTAACTATATTCTCACTATACCTTTACCTTTTGCAAGGAAAGTCTTTTAAATTTCTCATCTCATTATGTCCAACTGTTACTCCTCATTTATCCTTCCTCTTTAGCTGTACGGCTCATTTACAAGCTAGTGTTTTAATGTTTCGTCTTTCTTACGCAGCAGTCGTAGTTGTGCAGTTCATCAACTCGCGTAAAACATCTTTTAAAACGTACGACTGTGGGGGGGGGGTTTCTATCATTAGAGACGAGTTATGGCTGGAAACATTTGGGCCTGCCAGCAGTTGGGACCAGACCCTACTCTACTAATTCAAAATGTTTCATCCAGAATTTTTTTTTCTAAAACTGCACTATTCAGTTCCTATAGTAACTGTGAATAAAACGCACTAACTGCAGTGATTCATGAGAAACTGACTTGGTTCCCATTATCCAGTCCATAACAAAACAAAACACAGCACCACACGTAAGTTTATTTGTTTCTTTGCCGGCCCTTACATAGGTTATCTGGCACACAACAGTAGCCAAGACTATGAATGCACAAAGCTTTAGGCAATTTTTAACGCTGAGCTGATTTGAAGCCTTGTCAGATTTAATCAAGGCTCCAGTCATTTCCTGTCTTGATAATGAGACCCAACACTTAGGATGGAATACTCACTCGACATGCTTCTGATAGGGTATCTGTCTCTGAAATTTGCAAAGAGATTAGGTGGTTTTCAGAAAATCCGCTGACAGACTGAAGATGTCATCTCAGCATTTTTCAGAATGACTTCACAAACTACCTTGGCTAACTCACAGGGTGCCAAATTAAAGCAACACTGTCTAATCTGTTCAACATTATTATTTACACTAAATGTGAATATGAAGAAACTACAGGTGCAAAGAGGGCAGTCAGATGCCCAGTAAGTGCCATGGATGAGGTCACATTAAGTCCCATCATCTCCAATAGTAAAATACATTGTTGTTGATCCAGGCACGTTTTAAGCTTTGCTTGTCTTGTCAGTCTTCATGGAGCTATGCATAAAACTTCCAGGGCAATAACTTCATTACTATCATTCTTTTGTTCTATCCCAGTGCGTCTCTCCTGTAGTCACAATATTTGAGAAAAATTTTATCTGTTTGATCAGACATACTGTAGAACTCAGTGTGATTGGTAGGCCAGCAAGAGTAGAAAACATAGCCCCTGTGTGGGTTTAATTGCCATGCTGCCTGACACTGCCTCACTTGTTTTTCCTCCATCTCTTGTAAGAAGTGCATATAATTGGCTCCAGTGTTTGTGGATTCAGAGTTGCACATCGTCTAACAGAAATCATCTCTTTGCTGTAGAGGTGTCTTCTGGGAACAGGAAGTCAGTGAGTCACCTTTGCCTGCATTTGCCTTTGTCCTCTGTCGTTGTTCATCTTGGTTTATAGAAAGGAGACAAACAAAGAGAAGCACACACTGTTGGTTTTGCCAGGGAAGATAGAATTAGAGGGTGTCTTGGAGTAACTCAGGATGTTCCTGTAACATGTTCATTCAATAATGAGCAAAAACACATTAAGTGAGTTGGGGTCAAGGTATTCAAGGTCTGCTGTATTATAAATAAAGTCACAATTGGTATAGAGAGAACACTGTGACACACTTCTGCCTAAGAAACAGTGAAGTAAAAATAGTTTTTTACATTTTATCTGCTTTTTATTTTTGGGCATCAAAACATCCTGATGCATCAGGAGATTACAAATGATCACCACTTTGTTCAAATGCTGCACGTCATGTAATAGTACGCACGTTTCATTAAAGATTATCTTATCAAAGATTCATAACTATAACATTAGAAAGTGCTTGACAGAGAATATACTGTACATGTATGTCCCATGACAATGTTCATACAAGACAGCAATACAGGCATGCTCAAGGTCATATGCAGTATACTCATATAAGCAGTATTTGAGTATATTCTTAGCACATGAAGCTTGACCTCCCTTATAGAGAGGTGCAGAAAAGAGGTGATTTAAGAAACAGCTTATTCCCACATGCTACTTGCTTTATTACAGCAGGAGGATAATGTGAGGTACAGGAAGGAGAGGTAGAAATTTACAGTATATTACTCAGTATTTCTCTGTGGCTCAACAACACTTTGCCACCACTACTTTACTTGTTTGGAGTTTCTAACGTCCTCCACCCAAACATCTCCTCTTAAAGCACCGGGGCACTTGTTGCTTGAATAAAGGAGGGTGCTTCAAATCTAAATAACAACCAGCCTCCTCCTCCTCCTACAATGATTCAATTTATAAGATAAAAGTAATGTCAGAAGATCTGGTTTGGAGTTTTCACAGGACTACATCTACATTTCAATTAATAAACTTTTCGCTATAAATTCTTAGTCATTCTTAGTTCTCTAAGTTCTAATTAGAAAAATAGCAAAAAATGTCAATGAAAAGTTACACTTTTAACTTAATACAAACAAATAAAAAATGTCTGATGTTCTGAGGAAAATATTTTAATTAAATTAATTTAATCCAACTATAAACAGGTTGTTCTCAGCTCAACTGTAAGCATGAATACTAACTAAGGGAGCATTTAGTCAGAGATTTAGTCAAAGTTTAGTCAAAGTTTAGTCAAAGTTTAGTCAGGCTGTGGTAGTAAAGTCCTCAGATTTTTTGTCCTGACCTTAAACTACCATTATTGAGCTGACTTGAAGTACACCCCATTACCCTCTACCCTTACCTTCATGTCTATCAGCTGTGCAATGTTTTAATGTGGTCTCTTCCTCGGTTCCTCTGTTTCCATGGATACTGACACAGTGAGCTCAACATCTCCCGGCATTTGCCTTTCTAAAGGGCAGCGTGAACTCAGGGTATCAACCTCATTTTTAAATGACTGCCTACGTCCAGTGGCCGCTATCATAATGTCCTCATGATGTACCTTTCTCTTTTTTTCAAATGTACAGTTTTTATTTCTGAGGACTAATAAGTCTGGATGTGATAGGCACCCAAGTGAACTGTGAAACATAATGCCTGCATATGACCTGTTTCCAGGAAACAAGGCAGGCTCTATTTTCAGCACCTCGGACAGGACATGAGCAACGGCAACACTAGAATTAGCTTTGTATGTAAGTCTACTGATAGTATAGCTACCGCACTGTATATGACAGACCTGCATCCTTTCACTTTCCACTACACAGCAATAAGCCCACATACAGGAGGCTGAATCCTGCAGAGGCAGAAACGTAGGAGACTCAAAACTAGATACAGCCCAGAAAATGCTATTTCTTATTCAAAGCTTATTAGACAGAGATTTATAGATCAAATTGTGTGTGTGTGTGTGTGTGTGTGTGTGTGTGTGTGTGTGTGTGATTTCTACAAAAGCAGCTGTACGCACCTGTAATTACCACACGGGCAGGTGGCACTGTGGAATGGGAGCTTCATATGCTTTGATTTGATGCGTTGCTTTGATTCATCCATCCTTGCAGCATTAGCAGCTCTAAAGTGCTGTAAATCAAAGTAAATCTTTCACTAAACCAGAATCATTTTCCTGTCATATATGCAATTTGCCATTCTTATCAGCATATATATATAGATATAGATATATATATATATATATCTATATCTATATATATATATATAAAAGATTTGCCAAACACATGGTTTACCCCTAATTTATGAAGCACACAGGTGTTCAGCATTGACAAAATACAAAATGTAAATCTGTCACTATTATGTCACACCATAAAGAATTTAGCAGATTTAGTAGAATAATTTCTTTCACTTAAAAATCTGAAAATGTGTTTTTTCCTGGCTTATCTTTTACCTTTATAGCAGTTTGAATCTGCCAGAATTGAATGATGTTGCCACTATGTTGCTGTAGTTACATAAAATATTTTAGCAGTTTGGGTTTGGGCAGTGAAATTAGAACATGTTGAACTGACCAAGCAAACAACAAATAACAGATACCTGCACATGTCAAAGATGCTGAAAATATAGCATTATGTAATGTACAGTACCTACTGCACCTGAATGAACCCTACATGAATCTTCATAGTCCTGAATCCACATTTGTGCAATTAATATCCCTTGTGAGTGGAGGTAGATTAAAAGGAATTTCCCACTTCTCATGCGTGACATAATGCAGGATTATTGTCTTGTGTGAACCCCATGAACACTACAGGGGATGGATGGACTTAGTGTGGTATTCTCAGTGGGGATTTTAAGTGTATGGGGGATCTCACAGTGTGGTGTGGATGTCCTGGGATGAGATGATACACTTCAATCTTTCCCTCTTTGTGCCGTATTGCTCAGATTACCAGCGCTTCACACTGCAAATAATCAGAAGTGAAAAAAAGATTAATCTCTTCTCACTCACAAAAGTCAGTGTGCAGTGACAAGATTCTTATGGATACTCCTTTTTAATCCTCTTCTAAACAATCCCATTTGGCGATGCTTCTCCGTGGAACAAAGATGGACAAGGCTAATGAAGCTGAAAAGTGCCATTACATTGTCGAGCCTGAATGCAATCTGCTGTCTCCGCCGTGTGTATTCTGTATGATCTAAGCAGTGTTTCCCTCCTCTCTGTGTAAAACAGTTGACCTTGGCTCACATGCCTCCAGGTGGGAACCCCAGCATACTAATGAGGGTTAGTGCAGAGGAATGCTACGCCATGGCTTTCTGTGTCTAGCCTGGCTCTGATCTTTACTACTGCTGCCACCTCTGTTGCTGCAGTTCAGACTGATGCTTTGTTTCATTCACTGCACAGGATGGTACTTCAGTGGAGGGTCTAGATGGGCAAATGCTGTTTGTGCTGCAAGAATACTTGAAGAACCTAAAGAACTATTAATGTAATCTATGTGTATCTGCAGGGAACCTCTTGCTTTACAGGTATCAGGTGGACTTTGCGTTTGTTATGCAGCTGTTGTGGTACTCGTTGAACCCATCATCAGTGAATGAACTATATCTCTTTCGGACTTAACTCTTGTACCACTAGGGTGTCTGCGTCATGACGACAGCCTTTCTGCACTTCTTCTTCCTGGCATCATTCTGCTGGGTTCTCACAGAGGCCTGGCAGTCCTACATGGCAGTGACGGGAAAGGTTCGGACCAGGCTCATCCGCAAGCGTTTTCTGTGTCTGGGCTGGGGTAAGTGAGCAGCATGTTTCCTGAAATCTCTCCATTATCTTCCATCATACGTCACAGCTGCCATTTTCTCTCAAGGTATCTGGTCAAGGTGTGTTTCCACGTAACTGTACATGTTTTCTCTCTGCTGTTCTCATCCTCTCTGTGGGGAAGCCAGATCTTCAACCTATCGGGTTCTTTGTTGTGGTGCTTTTGTGCTAGAGTCAGGCTCTCTGAGGGCTGTGTAAATGGACCAGGCTTCAACAGTGGGGGGAGGCAGGCTGGTATGGCTCTCCCATAGCAGGTTGTAGTGACCTTATGTCTGATAAAGAGTGTGGGAGCCAAGCATTTACAGTGCAGCAGGATTCATTTTATCTGAAAGCTTCAGGAATAGAGTTCAGGGGAATGAAATAGGTGCAAAGCTAAAATGTATTGAATTTATATCTCAACCTTGGTTTGAGTATGAACTCTTGATTATACATTTTCTGAAATGCTTTGCAGAGTCTAATGGTCAGTTTGTAACATAATTTCATTTATCACAAGCGACATGGGGGTAGAATTATTCAATTAATATAATGCGTTTAATGCAATGTATTTAAATGTGTGGGTCTTAGGTAACTAAGTTTTAACTACCTCCTACGCTGTGATCCTGTGAACCTCTGTAACATGTCAGAAAAAGATAAAATAATGATGATTCACGCAAAACTGTCAATAAGCACAGACAGACAAAAATATGCGTATCAAAATTTTAAAGATTTTAACTTTTTTATTTGGTAAATGTCACTATGAATCCTCATCCAAAGGTTTCTTTCTTAGAGACTACTAGAAATCTCTCCTTTAAAAAAATCAATTTGATTATGAAAGAGCCCACACTCATTCTTCTTGTTACCTAGCAACAAACAAGGCTCTCTTAGTCATTGCAGTGCCACAGCTTGCTGCAAAAAATGGACAAAGCCTGTTCTAAAATCACATAGATTTACAAAAGAACGCAACAACAGACAACTGGATGATAAATAAGATGGTCAAGACTTGAAAATAAAGTGACACTACAGATTACCACCTGTATTCAAAGACAAACAAAAACATTTTCAAAATGAATTTCGTCAGCAACACACGGTACCTGTTGTGTCTTAATTCAGCCTGTTTGAAGTGCAGTGTCTCCACCGGGCTGTTGCCTGCACGGTGATTTATGACATGCTTGTGTACACTCCGCACTCTTTACCTCTTCAGCACTGCAGAGAGGCACTGGATGGCCGCAGGGTCTTCGTCTCGTGCCTCCAGGAAACTGATTACATCAATAGCACCTGCCTGTGCTCCTCCGAGAGGAAAAGCGTTAATATTCTGAGCACACAGTAGTAAGAACCAAATCCATTTCACCAAATCTATAATGAGGAGCAATAAAGCACAAAATACCTTCATATTAAAAGAGTGAAGGGAGATGAAATTTCTTACAGTACAGTGATGAAATTACACTATGTTATTTTTTTAACTCTGTGCCTTGCTTTCATTTTGTCAAAGCACAGTGCAGGCCGCTCTCTTCTTAATGAAATGCAGTACAGTATGATGACTGAAATATTGAAATGCATATAGTTGCTCATACACTCTCAGATAATTGTATAGTCTGAAGCGTCTCTTGGAGTGAGTCTAGTTGCTCTTTGATTAATGACTGAAAGGCTTGCTGACTTTCTCAACACTGAAGTAGGTTATGCTCTCAGTTCTGACAAGCAACCAGAACTGTTTGAATAACTATTGATTTTTCTTTTCTTCTTCTTTTTAAGGATTACCAGCTTTAGTGGTTGCTGTTTCAATGGGATTCACCAAAACAAAGGGTTATGGGACGCCCTTATAGTAAGTTCCTTTATTTTGTCTGTATTTGTTATTCAGCACACACGCAGTAAAGCTTGTGGTAACATTTAAGAGTAATGATTAAGTGCTTCTGCAGTGGCTTACTTATCCTAAATAGTGCCATAAACAAAGTCCCATGAACCCAATCACATTTCAAAATAGCGCAGCAAGACCCCAATTCCATCTGAGTTGTATCCCTGCTGGATAGCAAACGCATAAACACTGCTTAAAATCTCTTTAGCATTTTATTACCCTGTGAAACTTTGGATATGGAGTTACAGCATATGGCACTTCTCCCCTGATAATCGAGGAAAACACAATTGTGTGCTGGTGTGCGCCATTAACTTGGATGTTAATGCCTTAGTGGGAGTTGAATGTTTTTTCTTCTGCTTTCCCTGCAGCTGTTGGCTGTCTTTGGAGGGTGGGCTTCTGTATGCCTTTGTTGGACCTGCAGCTGCTGTTGTTCTGGTACGTTTCAGTCACCAGATGTCCAGTTTTTACTTTTTACATGTTGAGACTGACAAAATGTTGATTTACTACAGTGAAAAAAAAACAACTGCTAAAGCAGTTTGAGGCATCAGAAAAATGTGCAGGTGTTAATTCTGTAAGCATGTGAAATTCAGTTTTCCTGTTATTATGTTAATAATACTAAATTCCAGCTTGTGTTTAAAGAACAATATGCTCATAAACCCTAATGCGGTTATAGCTATCATACATTACCATTGTGCTACAATTGCACTGTGTTAAAATTCAACAAAATGCTGCTATGAAAATGCCTAACAGGAGGAACTTGTTTCAAAGCCAAAGTTATGAGCATCCCATCAGGCAATACAGCTAAGTAATTCACTCATTTACCATAATGGTGCTCCATGTAGCTGTGAGGTTATAAAGTATTAATGCATTACATTTTTTCAGAATTTAATATACAGGGGTATTTTAATTACCCTGTATTCACATTGTTGTACAGAGAAAATCACACAAACGACCATGAATGTGCAAATCACTGTTGTTCTTTCTTTCTGAAGTCATTGAATGCTGAGTAATAATATTCATTGACAAACTTTAGAGCTGTGGTGGGATTTGAAATACCATCATTTCAGAAATATCTATGTTTAAAGAGACTTACTTGGTTTCTGACTTAGTTTCAGGAACAATTGAAGACTTGCTGTAATATAGTTTTTTTTTGTTGTGACAAACCTCAGAGGGACAAAATCTAATCTATGCAAAAATGGCAGGGAACCCACTGCAGTGAGAAGGAACACCATAAGGCTCTTATCACTGTATTGATACAGTAACATCATAATCAAATATCTCACAGCAACAAAGCTTGTTGAATAAAAAATTACACAAATGTATTTGTATAAATACTTAATGAACTCTTTATCTCAGCTAAAGGGATTTGAAATAGACTGTAGCCTAATGTTTTAAAGGATTTTCTACCCAACTACTGTAAATTTCCTTCCGTTTGCTGTTACTGTAGGCACTACTAATAATAGGAGAAGGTGCCTTTGAGAAGACAAGTGTTTCTTGTCAGGCAGATCTTTTCTTAAGGCTGTTGTGCTGGGATGAGTGTGCAGGGCATGCCTCATCCATTGGCTGAAATGTCACAGAGATGAGCACACAAAAGAAGCTAGAGGTCAAAGCTCAGTGAAGACAGAAAATCAAGAAAAAAAATGGCTGCGGGATAATAACATCAATCATTGGCTACCTATGGAGAATGTCAACAATGCGTTTAACAGTGGTTTTGAAATTGACTCAAAAGCTAATATTCCTCTCCCCTTCCTATTGACAGGTCAATATGGTGATTGGTATCTTGGTTTTTAATAAACTAGTGTCCAGGGACGGCATACTGGACAAGAAGCTGAAGCATCGTGCAGGGTATGACAGCACATCCTTGTTAGTACCTCTGTTTTTCTTCTAAACATTTTTATTCATAATTACATCCAGAAATGTACATATGCTTTGATTTTGTTTTATACATATGGAGATTTAGACCTCCTTTTCTTGCTGTGAAAGGAAATTAGGAAGCATAAACATAAAGAGGTCAGATCTCTCTTGGGAGGGACATGCTTTCGTATTTCTTTGGCAGAATCAGTCCAAGATGAAAATCATTAAAACACCCACATGTTGGCTGCTTCTGCTGCTACTAATATGACAGGGAGAATTTAAAGTCGGAGTAGTGGCTGTTAGCGTTGTTTGTCATGCTGTTGTCTCTATGTCCCACAGACAGATGAGTGAGCCACATACAGGATTAACTCTCAAGTGTGCCAAATGCGGTGTTGTATCAACAACTGCTTTATCAGCAACTACAGCTAGCAATGCAATGTAAGTGTCTGTCAGTGTCTCTGAATCAATAAGACGATGCTACAGGGGGAGTCTCTGCATGTACACCGTGTCCAGCTCTACAATTTATATCAACTCATAGTCTCCTGCAGCGTAAACTGATGCTCCAGTTACATCAGATAGCAATATCTGTTAATGTAAAACGTGCGCTGCTTATTTTAAAGTTAATGTTGTACACTGCTTTTACATTAAAGTCCTGTTGTTACTATGATGTAAAAAGGCCCCGATGGAGATGTTACTCACCAGTCCAGACTTGTCGTGATATCTACACCAATGTGCTTGCTTTTATTTCCCCTACACAATCCTTCCCTTCTCTCAGGGCATCCCTGTGGAGTTCCTGTGTCGTCTTACCTCTGCTGGCTTTGACCTGGATGTCTGCAGTGCTTGCCATGACAGACAAGCGTTCCATCCTCTTTCAGATCCTCTTTGCTGTCTTTGACTCACTGCAGGGTTTTGTCATTGTGATGGTGCACTGTATCCTACGGAGAGAGGTAGAGGACAATTTTACATTTACATTTTGCTTTCATTCACCTATGACATTTATTCACTTGGGAATATAAAGTGTGAACTTTTTATTTAAATTGTTGCAGGGAGTAGTTAATAGAAACGGACGAAATTGTTAAACTTATTTTAAAAAAAATAAATGTGATAAAAACTGATTCTCTCTGTCTGAAGGTCCAGGATGCTTTCAGATGTCGGCTCAGAAACTGCCAAGACCCCATCAGTGGTGATGCAACAGGAACCTTCCCTAATGGGCATGCTCAGATAATGGTAGGCACAGTTACCCTCTGTTATCTGTAACCATTAGAGCCTTATAATTTAAACAGGCCCATTGTTCCCTAGTTATTTATAACACACATGCACACCCACTTGTTCTCCACTGACCTTAATTTAACTCCATTGATTATTTTTTTCCTTTTTATTATACAGTTCAATCTGGCCTCTAAAACATGAGGCATTGTCTCCTATAGGTTTATAATTTTCCACACTACATATTTGCAAAACTGCAATTACATGCAATGTAGATACTTGACCGTCTGATAAATGGCATTAGTTCCCTTTGGTTTTTCTCAAGCCCTAAGCTTAATCCTTTATTTCTGTTTGATTGAACTTACTGTCCACGTCTGGCATGCATCCCTTTCATTTCCTCTCACAGGGTAATAGAGGACTGTTGCCTGCCTGACCTTTGAAATGGGACACCAGTCTCTTCATCTAGCAAGCCGACACCACTGGCACATCATAGCAATGATCTGCCATTAGTATTCTAATACCCCTCAGAGTGAAATAGTTTTCATGATAGCAGAACTGTGTCTGGGTCTCCTGGTTCATTCCAGTCATTAGCAGCAAGTCCAAGCTGCTGCAGAAGCATTTTTAACATAGATGTTTTATTGCTATATTG
The DNA here is from genome assembly GCA_034779795.1 of Ctenopoma multispine. NCBI lineage: Eukaryota > Metazoa > Chordata > Actinopteri > Anabantiformes > Anabantidae > Ctenopoma > Ctenopoma multispine. The sequence continues at coordinate 8,725,634 of JAUYWH010000007.1, read as the reverse complement.
CTAGGAAGAAGCAGATGAAAAAATCAGTACTTTGCAATTTTCTGAAGCATTGAGAAATCATAAGCTAATGTTTTATTGATCCTAATCTTGTATATATGCACTACACAGAGTATGTGAAGCTTTTATTTTTTACCCTTGCTGACCATTTGATAATATTTTACCTACAGACGGACTTTGAGAAAGATGTGGACATTGCCTGCCGCTCAGGTAGGGAACAGATGGTCTCTTACTAACAAGATTCTTCTTCCTTTGCATGTAAAAAAGAAAACCAAAAGAGGTTAGACAGTAAAAAATAGCTCAGGTTAGATAACAACCAACAATCCCCACAGGAGTTTTTTTCACAGTTACCAAAACACTGAGTTTAATCTGAGAACAAAACAGTATAAAGAGAGCTTTTGGATATTCACATTGTTTGCTTTGCTGCACTAAAACACTGCAATATATGTGAATGTGATTATGACAGCAGCTCTTCTCATATTCTGACAGTTGTCTCATAATTGTTTTACAATAACATGTTGGTGCTGTCATAGAAAGGGTACATAGGCGCTGTGTCTGTGATTTGGGGAGGATCTTCTCTGTCTAATCCTGTTGGTAGACTAGTTTCTGATATAATAAAAGTATGTTGTATAAATATTCTTAAGAGATTGTACAAGCCTGCATGTAACTTGTATATACCTGGAGATTCATCTTTCTTCAGTCCCTTCCAAACCAATGAAGAAAACGCCTTGAAAGGATCTGCAGGGAATAACCAAGCGGACCATTATTCAGACCGCTCAGAAACACAGCTTGTTAAGAGACAAAAAGGGTTGTCTGACTCTTTTGACCGATGTTACTTCATGCTGTGCAGACTTGTAAAGCTAAAGTGGACATGCCCGATACAAAAAGGCAGAGCAGACAGGTGTCATTTATAAATCATGACCAGATTCAGACTGAAGTTGTAGCTGCAGTCAGAGAGATGTGCACTTTACAGGTTACTCAATGGACTCAGAGTTTAAGTTGGATGTTTACAAAAAGGGATTATTGGCAGGAAGTAGAAGTAATATTCTGCAGTGTCATCCTACACAATAAAAGTATAATCAGAAGATTTATTCAGTATGAGTGCTAGACTCACTACACTGAGCATTTAGTTAGACTCAGACAAAAAGGCAAGTATTAGATCGTGTTTGTTGTCCTTGTAGCCTCCTTGTAGGCCTTCCTTGCAGACGACATAATTTGTACTGATTCATGAGGCAAACATTAAATACTCTGTTGTGGAGGACATGGTGTACTTATTACCAGAAGGTTTTTATTTATAGATAGCTGCTGTTTTTTTGTTTTTTTTAGAATATTTGGTGCATTACAAGGTTATCACCAATCACTAAATCAGCACTGGGGTGTGCGCTGTTGTGTCCCTGTGGATTGAGGTGTTGTGTTACAATCAGAGTTATTCGTCCTGTCATTACAGTTTCCCCCCTGCACTAAATCCTCTGAGAATCGGTTCACATTTGAATTCTCTTGTTCTTCTGGTCATGTGCTGGATAATCTCAGACAAACTGTGACGCTACTTTCATTTCAGTGAAATTCCAACTAATCTGTGTATCACTCTGCCCTGCAGCACTCCACAAAGACATGGGCTCCTGTCGCGCTGCCACCATAACAGGCACCCTCTCCCGCATTTCCCTCAATGATGAAGAGGATGAGAAGGCCCCAGAGGGTCTCAACTACTCTACGTTGCCTGGCAACATCATCTCCAAAGTGATTATCCAGCAGCCTTCAGCTCTGCACATGTCGATGGGAGTGGGTGATCTGAAAGAGCAGTGCATGGCTGACAGCAATGCTGACATGCGCCGCACTGTTTACCTGTGCACTGACGATGCCATGCGTCAGAGTGACCAAGACATGGGTGGCCATGACATGGAGGGCCACTCGGTGCAGGGCCAAATGATGGAGACAGACTACATTGTAATGCCTCGTGCCTCTGCAGCAGTGGTGTCAGGGACGGGTACTTTGCCCACCCTCCTAAAAGAGGACACCAAGATGAACATCACTATGGATACGCTGCCACATGAGAGGCTGATGCATTACAAGATGAGTCCTGACTTCGGTATCAGCCCGTCAGGCATGGACCACATGAATGTGAACCTGGAGCAGCAGTATCCTAGCGCTCCAGAGCAGATGCAAAACCTGCCCTTTGAACCTCGCACGGCTGTAAAGAACTTCCTCGCTGAGATGGAGGAAAGTGCGGGGCTTTCTAGAAGTGAGACAGGGTCTACAATATCTATGAGCTCCTTAGAGGTACATATGCTAATGTTTATAAAACACAGAGGACACAGACCTGCAATAAATACTTTACCACACCACAAACATCAAAGTATTTTCGAATGAAACTGATGACCTAATAATATAATGCCTTCCTATTTTATTTTTATAGAGACGAAAATCACGATATTCTGATCTGGACTTTGAGGTACGTAAAAAAAAAAAAAAAAAGTTTTCCATAGTACATGCATCTAGCTTTCTTATGCTAAGAAAAGCCTTTTTTTGCAGTTGTGTTTGTCATTTGATTTACTAGTACTTGTTGTGCCACTTAAGCTTATTGGAATTACACAGCCTTGACTCAACGAGATTTATTGACATGCTGTGTAGTTAAGGTAAAAGCAAGGCTGTCAATTGACAAACAGGGCAACAGTTCTCATCTACATTTTGTCCTCCTCCATCTCCTACATCCATTAGCTATACGTTGATTTTCAAAATGTATGCTTTTAAAGTCATTTGCACATTTCACATCTGATTTTACCACGGGTTTTAACAATGATTATATTGGCTTGCAAACACATATTCAAACCCCGTTTGGCAGGTTTTAGCATTTCCTTTGCTATGTTAAATCAGGTTTTACTGCATATATATTGGACACACTTTCAAAGTAAAGGAAACATGAGGCTTCTGGCTCTCATTTTGGTGTGGGGTGCATTTTGTTTTAGCGTATAGATGCACACCAACCAAGATTTGTGCCAAGGTTTGATTTTAAGGATTTGCTTTACACCAACAAAATTCTAAATGAGGCAATTTGTCATTCTGTTTAATCCAGCTACACCACTCATTGAAAATTAAAATACTTCAGGCTTTCAGTGTCCTATAACCCTATCTTTAATTATCTTGGTGTTTCCTTTATTTTGGCAGTCATTTGTATGTATGCAGAGACAAGTAGATTTGTTTCAAACCTGGCCAATAAGAAAACTACCATGACACTAACAAATTGATCAGAGTTGGAGGGGGTGGAGAGGAAGATGCATTTCCATTATTGGCTGTCAATACCAAAGAAAAAACCCTTGCCATTGCAGAAAGTCATGCACACCAGGAAAAGACACATGGAGCTGTTCCAGGAACTGAATCAGAAATTTCAAACCCTGGACCGATTTCGAGACATACCAAATATGGGCAGCATGGTGAGTAACAGGAAACCAGGGGGGTGGCTGTCAGCCAATTAAAGAGAGCAACATCCAAACACCCTATTTAGATATATCCGGTGCAGGACACATAATGTGTGATTGTGCAAATGAGCAGCTATGTAGCTGAAGTATTCATGTGGAAGTGAACCTTCCTATATGTAGCGAGCCTGCCAGCAGCTGGCAGGGGGGCGAGTGAGGGGGCTGCCCCTTAAAACCACTGAAGCATTTTCTCTGCAAGGCCAGCCTCAGGAAGAAAGACCTTTGGTAATCTTGTTGCAATAGAGTGCATCCATTCCAATGCAAGGCCATGAATGCACTTTTATTTACATGCACATTTATCTAATTAGCAACCCCATCATTTTTCCATTAATGCATGGCAGATTATTTAATCTATCAACATCTATACAAATACTACTTTAAGTTTGCTATTCTCTTACTGCAACTTTGTGTGGGGGGGGGGATGGATATAGACGTCAGACCTATTATGAGGATTCTTCCTGACCTTGCTGCACAGCAAAAGTCCTACCATGTGTCTCCACACCTTGCTGGAGCTGTAGACAGTGGGGATGGCAAGCTTTATCCATCTCTCTCAGACAAGCAGCAATGTTTACTGTAGTGAGTGCAACAAATAGAAATTGGTCTGGAGACCTAACACAGCCTGACAATTCGACAATTTCCGCTACGCAGCAGCTTTTTAGCTGCATTTAATTCTTTTTCACTCAAATTTCAATCATCCCTACAGCACAATGCAATTTAAGGTCCGTTGCTTAGTTACCAGTGCAAGTTCTTTTGAATAAAAAATGATAACTACAGTACATTCTCACTCCCCCTTTGTCTTTTTTTCCCAAATGAATCTAGTGCAGAGCTGGTTGCAGACATTAGTATCCATTTTATATTTCCAAACTGGGAGCAGCCTCTCTGCCTTATTTGCAATAGTGTCTTTGGGACTGTCAATGAGGGCATATACAGATGAATGGCTCACACATGAATCCCAAATAGTCCACCGGTTTCTGAGCCTGGGGAAAACACAATTCTGCTATGACTCCATGATAATAGCGTAAGCATGTTCACATTTAATACACTACCATTATCTTTTGTTATTTGATGCTTTCCACAGCATTAATCCATTATTTTTAATTAGCAACGGAGAGGAATTCATATAAGCCTTTTTGAATGAAATGTGTTTTTTTTGTAAAAATAACAGTTTAGCTGCAGAGGATGTCATGCCACTAATATCACACCCCGCTGGCCATGTTCACAGGACAAGGCAATGCCAAACAAGAACCCATGGGAGAGCTACAATCCAGCCTGTGAGTACCAGAATTACGCCACTATGAATGTACTAGAATCTGACACCAAGGACTCACTGGAGATGACGCCTGCAGAGTGGGAAAAGTGTGTCAACTTACCCTTAGATGTCCAGGAGGGAGACTTCCAGACAGAGGTCTAGAGGGCGAACAAGGAGAAAATACAAACTAGGAAAGGCGGAGAAAGCGATGTATTTTGCACTGAATAAAGCAACAGACTTTTCTAACAGCCTTGGCATACATATCTGGATAATACGAGTGTGGCAGGGACATTATGTGCCAATACAATATAAGGACTGAAGAGAGAGAAAAAAGAAAAAAGGGAAAAAAACATCAGTGTTACTTTTTGTATTCTCACTAGTGTACTTAGTGTGGGGCAGCCTGGTGTACAATATTTACCATCATGTGTTTCAAATTATCTGTTGAGGAATTGGCGAAAAAAGGAAATCTCTCTAGATACAACCTCACAAAGCAAATGACATACCATGTCGTCCCAGCTTCATTGGGTCTAGTTTTGATTTCATAAAACTGGACCTGGGAGCACAATGTATATATTTATGCAGGTTTTTAAAAAGTTTATAACAGTCTGTTTGGCCATTACTACACTTTTTACTTTATAATATAAAACATGGGAGGCAAAGAGGATTTTTTCTGTCATATTAAAATGAATGTTTGTCGAGCTACATTCTTCATTGCTTTAAATGCAATAAAGATAATACTCACTTTTATATAAATAATATATTTCACAACTTTAATACTGCAGAATCTGCTTGAAGGATCCCAGCAAGCTCTCTCATCTGCAGCTCTGTATAAAATATTTAAAAACAAAATGTTGTATGGTGTAAATAAACTTTTGTCTACATATGTTTTACTTGTGCCAATTTATTTTAATGAGAAAAAATGCCAACCTGATCAAAAGTTATAGCGAAAAATGTTAACATTTGAAAAGGAATGTAAATAAAAGAGGAAATATGTTCGTACTGCTTCAGTGGTTGTCAAGTTTATGTGGTTTGTTGGTTGTGAAATGCATTACTGATCTTGCTTGATTAAGTGCAGTGTTGAATGTATGAACTGGGCATGTTACCACACATGAATGGAGAATGTGGAATTGGGCTTTTAAGACAATTCAACAGTGTCCAATAAGCTAAAAAATATTTGACTTATATTAAACATCCAGCCTCCTCTCAAGGTTAGTTTAGGACAGACTGGATAATCCAGAAACTGACAGAGGTTCTCTCCAGTACCCCACACATTGTCCCCTCTGATGATTTCTATCTCAAGTTAGTAATTTTGTCTGATTTAAACCTTTCCCTTTCACTATTTTTGAAGGTTAGTACTGTAAAGTGTCCTGACTCACCTCATAAATCCATCCCTCTATCTGATTTCTGAATTTGGATAGGAAACATTCAAACTCCTAATGGATTTCTGGTGCCTCCAGAAGGTTCGCCTGATAAGATCAGTTCAGATTCTCCTGAGCACACAGAGCCAGACAGAGTGCAAATGGGAGGAGGGTGTGAGGGCTTAGGGAAAATCTTGTTTGTTCTGTCTGGTGGTCTGTGGTATGGCTGGCACTTCGGCAATTAGAGCATCAGTATCTGTCCCCTCTCTGGGGAACAGTGGTCCACCCAGCAGGAGAAGAGGAAGAGATGCAGGAGGAGTAGGTGTTACTTGAACCTGCACCATCAGTGAACAAACAACACGACAAAAAAAACTGGAGAAGCAGACAAGAAACATGCCTACATGAATGAGAGCTCAGTTGTTTCAATGTAGTACAAACATAAATTAAGTTGATTACATGCAGAGCTCAGTCTAGACATTAATGCCTGACTTTACAGTGCATTTCAATTTAGACTACCAGACATAATCAGCTTAATTACATACAGTACTGCTGCCTGTTAGAGGCTCTGTGAAAGATTTTTTAATTAATGTCCCAACATCCAACAGAGTGAAGTGCCTTTAAACGTATCACCGCTGGCTCTGATTAAACGTTTCTCACTGAAAACTCTTTTCTTCATTTATGATTGATCAATAGCCTTTACATAAAACAAGATACACTTAAAATGAGTGCTAATAGACTTATATTTTGATGCATGGCAGTGCCTGTAAATGACTTGTTAGTGGATTATTGTGACACAGATTGTGTCCAAGGTTACATTATTTTGCGTAGTTTTATTGTATCATAAAAAAAAAACTTTTGAATATTTTCAGTCAATTCTTTTTGTGTCTGAAAGATACGGTCATATTGCAGTGTACAAATGCAAAGTATATGGGAAAAAGTCATGCACATAAATGTATTTATTTTATTTACGAGTCATTCAGATGTAGGAACTTTTTTTCTACCTAAAATGCCTAACACTATAAGCATTTTCTGAACAAATGAATGGCTGACAGCTTTTTTTTCTTCCACAGAATGAATTTAATTTAGAGAAAGATGAAAACAGACAAGTTTCAGTGCCTCCAGAGAAAATTTATGTGCTTATATGACCTAATGGTATTCAAATGAGAAGCACTAAATGTGTGTGCGATTAAAGTTCTTCATCAGCTCTGCCGGGTGAATTATGTCACTCTCAGATGAGCTTTCCATGCAGTGACTTACCAGCAACTAAGCATGGCAAACTTTATCATACAAGTCAACAATCTGAATTTTACGTTGGGGTTTGCTAAAATGCTATTATGACATTTATATCATCTTCCCTTGTCAAAAAAGGATTTTAAAGGTTTAAAAGTACTTGAGTGAACAAAGTACTGCAGATTTAATTCATCCCCACGAACACTGAACAATCTTTTTCTTTTGTATTGGAGGAAATACACTGTGACCTCTATATTTAATTTGCACCATATGCTAATAAATAACAAAATTAGGCAAAATTATTAGTACACTTCCTGTAAGCCATTCATTTTAACAGCCACGTTAAATAGCATAAATAAAAACTTTTTAAAAACCATTCAGTACCTGCACCTACTCTTTAGTTGTTCATAAAGCTGGGGGCATGTTGACGAGTGTGCTGGACCGATCTGTTCTGCCACTTTGTCAAACTCTCTGGCATCAGTAAGAGATGCATGGTGCCCCTTTGCCTCCAACGTTAACCTCCTCTATTGTTATTTCCCCACAGAAAAAAAGAAAGTCTCTTTAATATCTACTCTGTAGGTTTGTCGATATTTCTGAGAAACTGTCCAATAGTTAAGGGGAACATAGGCTGTGAAAGATTCAATGTTAACCTGCATTACAATGGTAATGAATCAATCAGATTCACCTCCTGCCTTTGTCTTTAAAATGCTATTTAATGATATACACATAAATAACTCTGACAAATATAGATGCAATTTAAAATGTTGACCATAGCTACATTGACATTTAACACTAAACCAAAATTAGTGTGCTTGCCTGGTTCAGTTTTTTTTTTCTTTTACAAAAACCAGTTGTACATTCAGTTATAGTAACAGGTAAAAACGAGATGATCAATATTTTTAACAGTCGCAGTTAAACTTGCTGGACATCAGCAGGTTAGCAAGTTTGCAGTAACTCTAGCATTGGCATGATGGTTTGTTAACATAGCTGGAGCTAACTGGCATAGCGTACACATTAAGCATTCAATAGTTTGGGAAAAATCATGTATAATATTCAGTAATTTGAACTTCGGAAAATTACAATCAACTGTAAACTAATAGGTGTACTATGTAGTAGCCCTGACAATGAATAAAAAATCCTAATACCTGAACAAAAATAAAAATGAAACTTTGGAAGACTCCACAGCAGGTGCTCTCTGTACAGTGTATAATGTATTTTGGTGTTTCATCCCATGGAGCAATAAGATAGATGATGGGTACAGAGGCCCTTGACAATGGCTGCACTGTTCTGTAATTCCTCTTGGTATCTACAGTAGTACACACAATCCTCTCAGCCTTATTTGAGTTCTACTCTACTCTACTGGAGAAAAAACACAGTACTTTCATCTACAGTCAGAAGCCAGGGCATTTACAGCTAATCACATAAAATAAGTCATAATTCGAAGGATCAGACATGATGAATGCACAGCTGTCCTGCTGACATACAGGTTTCTTTTCTGGATAGAAATTTGAAGATCCGAAACTTGGTTGAGCAAGTTTAAATCTTTCATCTATGCTTACATCATTGGGTGTCCTTGAAAATTTAATAAACTGTTTGCCAATACAGTCAAATGAAGATTATAGCAATGCATACATAAAAACATTTTAGCCTCCTGTAAGTTGGAGAACTCAATTTGCATGAAAACATTAGTTCTAATGTATGCTTTCAATTTGGGCATGTTCACAAAACAAATGGCACAGTTTTCAACACAGTATGATGAAATCAAATGCATCTGTTATGCATGGCCCTCGGGCAGATAATACTGTAGCTGACTGCAAAAATATTTCTTTAATTTCATGAACTAATTCATTCATGTATTCATTGTCCCCAACAAACAAATGTAGAAAGAGGAGCCTAAAAAACCAATGCAGGAGCCAAGAAGGAAATGAGACAAGAGTGGTTTTTGAATAAGGGGGATGATAAGAAAAGTTGCACTCTGAACAGCACAAATCCTCTGATCTGACATGTTGATCACACAATCCCCTTTGCTTGAGTTCTAGGACTCCATGTTTTTGGCTCTAGGCTCATTCGGTTTATTAGTGCATGTGGGGGTGGCATAATGGCTTAACTCAAAGCAGGCTTGCACAATAGTTATGACAAGGTATGCATACCACAAACTCAAATTGGACATGCACACAAAATTACATGCAAATCCATGGGAAGCAAGCACTGAGTAGCTATATGCTAATCCAAGAATGGGTGTATTTACTGTCAGTTTCATTTGATATATGTCCTTATTCCACTGAAACTTGGTAAAGTGTCAAAAGCATTGAAAAGCAGGGTAACACTCAGAATTACTGGTTGTAGTTAAGTACTTCACAGCTCCTTAAAAGATTTAGTAAAATGTCCCAATTGTGGTCATGATTTTGTCAAAGGACTCATTATAGTCAGTGAATAGTGACTACAGATACTGTGTCGAAGACAGAATTAAAGGTCATTTTAAATTCATGTCTATATCACAAGCTTTGTACTTAAGACATATTTCATAAAACTCATAAAACCACAATATTTTATAAACCGCAATACGATAAATGTTCACACATTTTATTTTATTAAATATAGGTATCATTAACACACCTTTTTCACACCACATTGTACTATACACCAAGTGAAAACTGCACCTGATGCAGCCTCCTTCATAATCTTTTCATCGCATCTCCTGCTGTTGCCTCTACTGATTCTTAACGAAGGAAACCAGACTATTATCTCAAAGGAAAAACAAAAGTCATTAGATTTGAGGGTTGATTTCTGAGGCTAAATTTCAGTGGCATAAACAGCAGTGTGTGCCCATCATAGTGCAACACATTCATGAGGCACAGAGATTTGGTTTCTAAACGAAGTCATTCATATTCAGATTCTCTGTTACTTTGTTAGTTGTTAATTAAACCAACATTAATTTGCATTAATTCTGACATCGGTAAATACAAATACATGTTTTGTGAAATACATCGAAAAATTAAATATGTCTGAATAAACCCATTAACAGATGTACAGTATGTCACAAGCCTGCTGTTGATAAACTGTGAGCACTGGAAAAGGTGATACGTGCTCCTTAAATGAAATAAAACGATGCCCACATATATGATTTATTCTATTTTAAAAATATTTTATCTTTTTTTTTTTTTCTGTATGTTTTTCTGACACAGATGGGAAAAGGCATTCAAATAAAAACTAAGACTAACTGAAAAGACAACAGTTGAAGTTGGTCCTTTACATTTCGCACACACTGTAGTTGTGCAGGTACAGAAACATTTGCTTGAATAATAGTGTACGTCTGCAAATAACTAAATGCAGGAAAAAAGCAAATTCACTAGCACTATATTTAACCTCAGACAACAAAACTTTGAAAATGTTACTGCTGTCAACACTTAGAAATCATTATTTCTATACCAATTAGTCTCTTAGAAAACAGGCAGGCAGAACAATCTGTGTAGGCTGAGTTGTTTTTCTATTATTTTATCTTAAAAGGTAAAGTCAACAATAGATATTGTCATTAAGTAGCCATTTAAAGGGTCTAGAAAGTGCTTAGAGAATGTAAAATGTAAGTTCATGTCGAGGCTCTATTTACAAATAAAACTTAGCTAAAGTTTTGGAGCAGCATATGACAGTCTCCACTGCTGCAATAAATGCTTCCTATCCGGCAGAAAAATGACCAATTTGTGTCAGTTTCAAAGTATTGGGAGGTGAATTCTCAGGTTTGAATTAAATTGAGGGACACTCCCAGAATCCCAAAGTAATCAATAATATAGTTGACTGAGAGAGACACAACAATCAGTCTGCACAGTCTCATTAAGAGTGGGGACGTCAACTCAAAACAAAGCTGGAATCCAAAAGACACCACCGCAATAATGCCTTAACACCAATACATTAAATTTATGGAAAACTGCTGACAGGCATTTATCTACTCTTAATATTATACTTTCTAGTCCCTTTAAGATACAGTTAGAAAATCTACAAGTCCAGCTAAATGAATACTGATTTTTAGTGCACATATTCATCATCACTTATGTCAGAGTCATCAGGTTCCACCTCCCCTTCAATCACAGACTTCTTCCCTCTGCAGCAGGACACCACCAGGCCAATAAGGAAAGCCTAAAAATAAAAAGCAAAGCACACATTATGAAATATTTCATAAAGATAATTACAACATCGACAGAATACATCAAGATCACCCAGGAAAGAGGCTATTAAATATTCTCCTGAAGAGATTAGCTGTGTGCAGTGTTGGAAAATCATTTTCCAGAAAGTAGAAGTAAAATTATGTGCTTCTGCTTTCACACTCTTCCCTGAAGATAATACTCTACAATTGCTTATGATCTATGTTTTATGGATGGTGTTGCTGTAACTGTTTTACTGTTCAGAAGATATAAAATAACCAAATGCAATGTTAGAGTCTTTCTCCCCAAATTCTTACTAAGAACATTTTCATTTTTCACTCTACATAAAATCATAATAATGGCATTTATATCATTGGACTTACCCCAATAAAGGCCCAGTTACCAAAGTAGTAGATGGTGCTAAAGAACCAGAACTTGTGGAGAAAAAGATAGGATCTTGTCACAGTGCACTGGTCTGAAAGAAATAGATAAAACGCAAGAACACTTTCTAAAATCTTGTCATTATTTGCATATACAAGATACCAGAAAAAACACTGTTCACTGTTGAACAAGGTATTCCCACCAGGATTGTAATAAATGTTAAACACTTTCATTTTCATGTATTCGAGTGAAGAAAATATTTTACTAATCTGGGACAAAGTTTATTTTGACACAGATGTGGTGCTGAACACTTTATTTAATGAAATTACTACACAAAATTGGAACAAACTCTAATTTGGTCTTAAAACAAATAGCAAACAGTGTTCAGCACCACCTAAAATAAAAAAAATAAAACATAAATCTGCCACAATATATATTTTTTTGATTAACTGAAACCCGTGAAAGAGGGGGAAAAAAGAATCGAAAGAAGATTAAAAAGTTTTTTCTATAAAGTGACTGATGGAGGTAGAGGTTAAGAGGAGAGTAATTGGAAACAGGTAAAAGAAGAGTAAACAAAGGGAAGATGACATATAGCCAGAGTTAACAGGATTTCTGTCTTTAGAGAAATATGAGACATAACTTCTGCATGGTGTGCACCACCACACAGAAACAGTACGAGCGCAATAAAATGTGACATTTAGTATCTACTGCTCCATGATGTTTATAATGTGTGCTATACATGTGTGTTTTAAAGAGGTCTGCACTCACTCAAGAGCCATAAACAGGCTGCGATTACAACATGAATAAGTGCCTTAGGCAATTTTGTCAATATAACTAAAAAAGACAACCAGTCTCCTGAAAAGAGGAAAGCCATGTCACTGTCAATCTGAATATGGTTTAACCAATGGATAAAACTAGAATGATGTAACATTTAATGGAGCCTTGCATCAAATATCTTCAGCATTACACATTCAAAAGGCAAAAGGCAAAAGCCTGGACACGCGAGACAACACCAACAAATTGTGAAGACAGTGAACGATAGGTTATGGGTTATGCATGTAACCCCGATTCTCTGTTTAGGTAAAGCGAATTCAACTTCATCTGGGATTGTCTCAAGCTCTCCAGGTTATTTTGCGAAGCCTTTCATATCCTACAACTAAGTACAGCCAGAATCATGAATTAATCAGTTAAGAGAATACTTCTGTTTTACCTGTGATGTCTGTGCCCTGAAGTAGATGTAAAAGTCCACCAGCAAAGGGAATGAAAATCTTTACCTGCCAGCTAACAGCAGCAGCTTATTTACTTATTCACCATAGGGGATATTTTCTTATTTTTTTTTTTTTGTACAAGATACATAAAGTCTGAATATATATGAATTATACCAAAATTCAAAGTTACAAGACAATCAATGTGAAGAAAATCAATATGAAGTTGAGTAAAGAAGTAGTTTGCCATTTAATTAACTAATCTGAACCTGACACTGACCTCAAATGGTGCCATTTTCAGGGAGCACATTTCAAAACTCTATTCTGCAGTTACCCTAAAAGGACACTTTGTTGCTAGGACCCGGGACAGCTCAATTAGTATTGACTGAGCACCATGGGCATGAATATAAACACATCAAAACCAAAAACCTGAAGAGTCTCAGTTATTGCTTATAGAAATCCAATTGCTTTCTTTATTTGTGAAGCAGCTCTGTGCTTTGTGCTGGTGACATCAACCTTTGAGTCTTAGCTTCTCAGTTTTTTAACAGAATTGATACTGCTATTGATCTGACTGCCATAGAAGGCATGAATAATATAAGAATTCTTAAGCTGAATAGTTTCCTTTTATGTGCATGAATGGGTATTGGCAGCCATGGGAAATGCTGATGACGTCAAATGTGGAATGTGCCCACAATGTGCACACAGTGTCTGGGTCTCTCCTCAGTGCTCCAACTGTTTTTGGTGCAGTACAAAGTATAGAGTACAGGAAGAAAAAAAACGCTTCCCTTAAGATCACGTGTTAATTAGCTTAACCACTTTCACTGAAGCAATAAAACACAAATATCCCAATCCCACACTCCTAATCAGACATATCATTTCAGCAGAACAGGGCAAGAAATAAAGTCTACAAAGCTGAAGCTGAAGTGAAGATGTAATGCACTGTCTGGTTGTATGTTAGAGAGCCATCTGGAGCATTAACGCTAACCCTGCTGAGCTGCTCACATCACACTGTTTCTTACACAGCTCTTCACACTGACTTGAACCCCATGAACAGTGCAATCAGACTTACACCAAACCACATGACATCAAGGAGCACAGCAATAACTCAGTGTAGTTTAGAATTTATTCATTATAGCCAGTATTTTCAAAAGCTTTCCCCTCCAGAGTGTTAAATTCTTAAAGAAATGAAAGTCTAGTCCGGGTCTCTACCATTTGATTTATAATAAATATTAGATGGAGCAGACAAGTGGGAGCTCTGACGATGAACCAGCAATCAGCGTTTATTTCACCAGGATCAACAGATAGAACAAGATAGAAGAAGCAAGTCTATCTTCATCCCCATGGCCCTACTCTTTTCCTCCAGTCCCTCAGCCATCTGTAGCTCTCCAGCTGCTCACCTGAATTTGCAAGGCTCGGATTGGGACGTACAGATGGTTCACAACAGTGGTCCGCCTAAATATATTATTATGTACATCACTGACCCGCTTCACCTTGGAATCCTTACAGTTGTCTGATATGAGTGTGGGGCAGTGTGTGAGTGCAGGTAATTTCACCTTGACTCATGTTACCCAGGTGAGTGCTGCCCTGTGTAGCATGATGCATAATGTATAACTTTCATTTCTGCATTCTAACACAAGCATATACAAAACCCTGTGTACACACACATGTACACAGTGCTCTCTGTGAAAGCCTCCTCTATCAAGCAAGTGCTTGTGTACTTGCACCGTACGCTTTTACCTTTTCTCCATCTAAAATGTAACAGAGCACTTTTATTCCAGCATCCTTTGAGGATGCCGATGTGCCTTCGACAGAACAATTTTTAAATCTCTGGCTTCTCATATTAATGTTGTCATCAAATGTTCACCAAAAGCATCTTTTTTATCGTACACAATCGTTTCTTCACTTACAGAGAAAATCCATTTGAGCACTTTTGACACACAAAACATATGAAGTAACATACCTTGACCTGAACTAAACCGCTGACTATATCAACACAAAGTTAAGAAATAGTGTGAGTTACAATTGAATTACTTTAGTCACTGAAATAACTTTTGAGATCTAACAGACATGAAACAATACAATATGGTTCAAGGCGTCCTCACCTTAAACCTTGCAAGCTAGCCAATCTGAGTGGTGAGGAGTGTTTTAAAGAGAGTGCAGCTAAAATGCCTGTTCTAAGAAAAATAAGACGTTATTGTAAATCATCCAAAACTATTTCAGTACAGCCCAAGAATATAAAAAAATAAACCAGAAATTATACATAATAGGTTCTCTTTAAAGTCTGATCTTGATCAGAAAGTGTTTTTAACTATCAATTAAAAGTAGAGGGCTTTTGGCACAAAACCATGCGAGCAGCTTATCTGGCATTTAAAAGACAGAGGGTGTCTGCGGTTTACAAGATGACGTTTTTCTTTCAGCACAGAAATGTCTGACTGACATTCTATGGTAATTTGAATTGATGATAATCCCCTTGATGCAAAGAAGATTACTATAAATTTATGCTGGGGTTGAGGGAGTCTTTAGTTAAAATTTGCCTGGGCACCTGATATCTCAGAGGCAACACAAAATTACAAACATCTTTCCCCAGAAGCTCCTTCAAACAATGCTGTGAAAACCAAGAAGTTGCTAGGAAACAGACAGCAGTCTCTAATGCGAAAATACTCCTCTATATGAGACGTTTGAGATTCATTTAGACATAATGTCACATGTCTATACTTAATATGTCTTTTATCACAGTATTTATTATTTTGTCTCCGATAGTATTGACTATACAGGTGAAAAAGGAAATCATCAGCAGAAAAACTGTAGCACTGACCCAGAGGGCATTTATTGGTATATTGTGCTACTGTGTCAAAAACAAAAATTGAGGTTGGATTTATTGATATTAGGTGTGAAATACATTTTCCTAGCAGCAAAATAATGGTGTTTTATAAACACCAGCACAACTTCTCACAGTGTGTTCTTGTTGCTGTATACAATGTGTTTTTTAAAAACTCTGGCACAAATTTAAGATGATCGAAATTAAATAATTTTTAGGTTTTGGGATGAAATTGTGTATTGTGGACAGCATGTCATTAAAAACATTTGTTTGTTGCTGATGGAGTGATAGAGACAATAACTTGATGGCAATAAACAACAAAATGAGTGAACAGGTAATTTCTTGGGTAATGGAATGACAATAAAAAACACACAAGAAAACATAAATTTTCAAAGAAAATTGTCATTAATGAAAAATATAAATGCATAAATGTGCATTTCAAAGTGATACTGATATTGATGTGACTGGGTGCATCAGAAAATGTAGATGCGGATTTGAATCTTTCCTAGTATTATATAAAAAAGTCCTCCCACTGTGATTTGTATGATAACTACATCTTTTTTCATCCATGTTATATCTTTAATATGGTGGCATTAATTTTTTTTAAAACATCTAATCTTTACTGACAAAGAAAGATGCTAGATGTAGATATAAAGTTTATGATGAAAACAACACCTCCCACCAGAAGTAACCTTATGAGCATGAGAATTATTTGATAGAGCAGCTTCATCTCATGCTGAGAATTTACAAAGGCTTCACAAACCCATACAAAATTAATTAAATTCATTAATAAAGGTATTTATTGAAAGAATTAATTTAATAAATCCAAACTCGTATTTATTGCTGTCAGAGTTCAATTTTGTAAACAATTTGTGTAAACTACTTTGAAGTGAATGCATATAAAATTAACAGACTAACATGACAAAACAAGAAAACAGCATCATTCTTCGCAGAGGGTTGGACAGAACGTCCAATATCGAAAAAGCAGAACTCAGATCCGTTTCCCTGAAAACACCTTTATACCCTGTGTTAAACTACATATACCTAATATGTAGTTCCTAATTCCTGTCCATTTGTTTTAAATGCTGAGTTAATATCAATTCATATGCATGGAACTGTACTACAACTGACCTAACATCATATATCACTTAAGTACAGTTGGATAAACTGGTTAGTTGACTGGCATTCTGTGAATTATTTTATACCAAAGGTTGATGAAGTACTCTCTCTCATAAAAAAAGTCTCTTTATCTAAATCTAAATAATCTCCTCTGGGATTTGACATGAACTTTTTTTGTTTTTGTGATTTTTATCTTGAATCTAAATTAAGATAGAAAGAGTAGCACCTCTTCATCACACAAATTAAATCTTACACCAGAAACTTTCCACAGCACAGTGAATAAGCTTCTGATTGTAGTCTCTCTCAGTCGCATGTGTTGTCTCTGCTTGACACTTCCTCCTCCTCATGGTAGGTGGTACAACGCCTGTTATGAAAGCAGTTCCCATTTCCAAAATGGCCAAAATAGGATTAGTTTCCCTGAGCTGGTCAAGAAAGAGAGCACAAACACTGCTGGCTACTGTCCTATTCACTGTGGCACCATGACTCCTTTAGTGTAATAGAAATGGAAAGAGTCAGCGTTTATGTAAATTAATAGATTCCACAATCCTCTGACAAAGTAATTAATTAACACTACCTGGCCAAAGAGTGATGTCTGCTCTTATCAACTCTGGGTGATGTGCCAGGAACCCATTTTACTTCATTTCATTGACTTAATCCATTCCAACTTCCCTAACTACCTACAACTTTTCTTTAGTCACATTTGTGTGACTAAAAGAGAAGCTTCCAGGCTGCAATAAACAACATGACATAGTGGCACTGAATCACAGCTGATTCTGTTGGGGTTAATTGTGATAGTCGTGGGACAGGAAACAAATTATTTGTTTGAGAAAAACAAACATCCGAACAAAGAAAAGCTAATTAATTTCCACAATTCTATCTGCATAGTCATGTAAACAGGAGTATTATGAGCGATTGTCTATGTAATTTTATGTTTATGTAGTTTACGTGTAAACATATCTGGATGCATCGAAAGCAACCTTGTTAATTACCAACCAAAATAGTACGCTGTCACTTATTTGTATCTTTGACTTTTTGACACTATCTGTCAACAAATGATACTGCAACCATCTTTTATATTCTGTCGGTTTCCCTTCAGTGAAACATACAGTACAGTATATTCAAACGGAAATACCTTGTGTCACATAACAAATGGTGTGCCGTAAAATCTGGCTTTGAATATGCACTGCAGCTCTATCTTATGCACATCTACTACTAACAGCATGCCAACTCTTATACTGTAATTGCAATGTAACAAATACACCAACAAGCCCCAGCGACGTCTTTGATGAAGTACCCTGTGATTCAACATCAACTTTATAAATTATTCAAGATAGCCATCAGCTAATTAATTTGAGCCAAGTGTTTATGCTACGATGTGCAAAAAGTTGTTTAGCCTACCCACAAGTAGTAGAGAAGCTAAATCTATGTGTCTGCATCAGATTATTGTAAACAAACATTATCTTGTCTTTAATCTCTGTTGTTACTCTCCTGCCTCTACCTGACTGTTTTCTGCCTTTCTTACCATACCTTAATGCATCCATGAAAATCAAGTCAATAATAACATATATTATTGACTGTGCTATATATAGTCATACACATGTCTTTAAAGTTTTCCTGCTTTACTTATCTACTACTACTAATACTACTACTACTAATACTACTGCTACTACTACAACAAAGAATTTCCCCAAGGGGATCAATAAAGTAAAAATTATTATTATTATTACTAATCTGCTCTATCTTTGTGTAATATTAATAATAATATAATAATGTGTTTGTTGATCTGAATCCTTTAAGTGCGACACATTTCAGGAATCGGGAAAAGGGCAAATGCTTTTCCATAGCACTGTAGATAAGGAAATACACTATATTAGAAAATATGAAATATGCTTAATTGACTGTGAGCATTAACCACTTCTATTTCACTTTTTTTACATGATCTTTGCTCTATTTTTTTATTACATACTTGACATTTAAATCCATCAACACTCATTAGTCTAATTGCATTCTAATTCTGTGTCTTCTCATTGCACATCCATGCCCAAACATAGATTCATTTGAATAAAAAAAAAATTAGCCACTGCACTAAGAGATCTCCACTAACGAAAACAAACAAGCACAAAAACTCCAACAGGTTAAAGATAAGTTTTGAGAGATTGCTTGTTTGCGTTATGTGAGCACTAAGATAAAGGAAGGAAGGAATGAAGGAAGGAAAGAAGGATGGAATGAAAAAGGCTCATTGGTATTATCTATTATCTACATCTGCACGTTTTCATAGCTGATTTACTGTAAAAGTTGCTGCCATGGAGAAAGCAATGTATGTATTGCATTAGTAAATGTTAGTGAACGTTTGTCTTTGTTATTATTTCCTCTAATAAATAAAGAATGATGACAAAGATTACTGAACAGTGTTCTATGTGCAAAAGATGCGCTGTATCCTGTCTTTTCTTTCTAGTATCAATTTATGTGGAAAAAATATTTGATGGTGTGTTGTAAGTTCTTCCAGCATCGCACAACTGAACCAGTGCTACCTAAGCTAGCAGAGATGACAAACTCACCCTCGGGCGCGTCAGCATCACAGATCCTTGTGGTGCCAGAAGTAGCATTCCCAGATGTAGGACCTGCTGAGGCCGTGTGAATCTGATCAAAAACACAAGACGTATGTATCTGTTTAGAAAAGAAGCTATTAACTACCTTATGTGGTGCATACAATTATGGACTTGGAAATTCATAAAACTAGAATAAATAGCAATACAGCACAGTACTTAAGAACTTACTTAGATTTTAAAAACAGAAAAACCTCCAAAATGATTTGGTCACAGAAATTTTGTCATGGATAGATTCAGATCCTATTAGAGCCATAAATAGGCTATAATTTATAATTTAAAGGGTTACATTTACTTAGAAGAACTTAAAAGATTGCTAAACTTAGTAAAGTGTCTTATGTTTAGGTATTTAATATTCCCTACATTTAGGCCACATAGTATCTGTTTAGCTGGTGGATAAACAAAGTCTTCAAATACTGTAGGTGAAAAGATAGCAACAAATAGCAACAGGCTGTGCTTACTCTATGAGTCATACAGAGCTGGTTTTAAAAAGATTCTTTCCTCTCATTTAAAAAGTTGTTTCAGCGGCAACAACATGGTGGTTGATTTTAATTAGAGATTTTTAAAGATTTTTTGAGACAAACCGTAGACATAAGGGTGTATCTAAACCACATACAAACACCCACACAGAGAGAGCAGAGCTACATCAGATCACATAGAGCGGAGATGGTCAAACAACAGATCCACACAGTAATAGCCACATAGTTTGATACACATGAACAGAATGTAAAAAGAACAAGTCTAAAAGCCCTGGCACTAGCCCATAGAGACCATGCTCCTGCCTACACCCAGCTGGACCAAAGTGGTTTGAACTCAATGACTGACAGACACTGCGATCATTAGAGACTAAAAACCTAGAAATACTAGAAATATGATGTGTACACACATTTCTCTCACCTGTACAAGATATTTCTGGCTGCCGTACATGACATATTGTGGGGCTAGGCTGTAGATCATGTAGCTGGTGTGAAGTACAATCAAAAGAAGAATCATACAGAGGAAGAGAAGAGCCTGTGGACGAGTTCTCTTAGGTCTTATTTTGTACAGCTGAAAAAGAAGAAAATGTTTATGTGCAGTAGTGTATTTTCACAGTTTAAATGTAAAATACAAATAGTGCATTTGCTTACTCTTATCCAGAAAAACCAGATGCCCATGTTACGAATACCAGCCATAGATGTGAGAACAAAGTACATGGTGATAACTGTGATCAGGATATAATCCAATGGAAAAACCTGTGATTTTGAGACACAAAAAGTTATTATTTATTTCAGAGCCAAACATTAATTTTATAGGAAACTATCATACAGGCTAATTGTTCTATGATAATTAATCCAGTTGGTCACATATATATGACTGCTGGTCATGTGTAGATGACCTGCAAAGCAAATTGTCACAGGAGTTTAACACCAACAACTGTATTGCTAACCTTTTCTTGTTAACCACTGAAAAAATAAACTATAACAAAACCTGCGATTTTAAGGCATAAAAGACATAACAAAAGAGCACAAGGCACTTAACATGTAAATATTGATCAATTAAGTTCTGTAAGCTGAACATTTATAATTTACCTCAGAAATTACAATATATAATATCTCATGCTTGGTATGGTTCCTTTAATTGCTTAAACACCAAGGTCATACTAAACACTACCTTTGGACATTTAATCAATATAGCTATCTATGAAGCTATTATTAAAGTGGTCTGAGTTGTCAATCATTTTTTCTCTAAAATCTCCTGCAGAATAACTTGCGGTTCAGTGTCCAGACCTGCAGCAAATGAAGACCTGAAGGAAAGATGTAATGGTATGTTGGTAGCACAAAAACAAAACAAAAACTACTTAAAAAGTTTTCTTTTAGCTTATAACTCCCAGTAAAACTAAAGTTTAGTCAGCCACGTTTTCCACTTTGAATGATTTTGGTCCTAACATAAGGGAAGAAAATAATATTTTGATTCATTAACTAACACATTTTTTTAATCAGTTTTTGAAAAGCATACATTTGAGGTTGTATGAAGCCAATAATGTAATTACAATGCAACCATTTATTTACCACTTATGTACCATTTATTAGTATTAATAATAGTTGTTGTCGTTTACGGTGCCTACCATAAAATGCATATTGTACTATCATTGAAAACTACAACAACAGCATGTTGTACGCTAAAGTAATTTTGCTTGTCTAACTGGACCTTTTCTTCGACCTGCTCCTTAGGAACATTCAATCACTTAAACATTTCTTAAAGATGCTAAATACATGTAGATAATTCTTGTAGGCATAATTTTAATTTCTATAATAATGTTATATATAAGTGGTGATTGTCAGAATATATTTAAAAGTAATACTCCACTAATTGATATTTAAGTTAATATGAGTAAAAAGGTACCGTATTGTAGCTGCAGCATTTATGAACAGCCAAGAAAAAAGCTTTAATGATGATCGAAACATGAAAGTATGGCTTTAAAGATATCCTAATTGGGGATAATCATCTTTTTCGACATGAGAGATGAGATAATACTCACAGGTTGCAAGGCTAATAGAAGTTCATTCAGAGGATTGGTAAAGTTGGTGCCAAAGATTATGAACCCAGAGCTGATGCCAGCAGAGTGGAGAGCTTTATCCAAACTGAAACACACAAGGAAGAAAAAAAAACTTCAGTATGTTTATATATCTCTGGCATCACATGGTTTCAAACATAGTTAAAGGGAAAAAAAATGACACCGTCCATTTTAGCACACTGACGCCTTACACAGCATAGATTTATAAGTTGTATTATGTAAAGGATTTTGGTGGACATATCATGACTTACTTTGAAATGAATAGTGCAATGATGAATAACAGTGCAACCAAGACAAAGAGAATCCCCAACAATATCTGCAAAAACAAAAAAACAATGCATTACAATACCCAAGACCTAAGAAGCAATCTGCCCCACATGACTGAACCTTAAAGGAAAATGGTACATTTTCAAAGGCATCTTCTAGGTCAGAAAATCTAACGTTTCTGTCATGTCTTCAATCAAGGAGAGACCATATGGCTTGGCTAGCCACAGTTTGGCACTGTTGCCTAAGGTGACGGAAGCAATGACAGAGCCCAAACAGAGTAGGGAGGCTACAACCAGGGAGGCAAAAGGTGGGTGGGGGCCAAAAAGGTGATAAAACCCATCAACTGCTTGCCTTCACAAGCACTTTTTCTAACTGAAATATCTTGTACCTGCCATAAGAAAAAGAGAAAACACACAGGGCAAATATATATTTCTTTGTAATATATATTTGCATTTTTTTTCAATGTACAGCCTAAAAAAACAACAACAATACATAATTATATTGGTCAGTGATAACCAGTTACCAACAAATTAAAAACTGAGTGTAAAAAAATAAAAAAACGTGAAATGTACTCTTTTCTCACTCCAGTATGCTAGGACTTAAAATTAAAAAGCAGCTTACAAAATAATGGCATTGCATTCATATATTACTTGTGTAAACAGCTTTGTTTGAAAAAATGTGCTATTTTACTTTTGTGTCATGAGCCCGCCAAAACACAGTGGACTTCGTGAGGTCCAACCACATTTTAGCCACACATATTACACACAAACACTCCCCAGCATGGCATTAGCATAGACACTTCAAGTGGTCTGCAGCTACACAGCTCCATATGCAGTAAAGCTGCAAAGCACTATGTGTTCTGACACCTGTTGACCATGACCACCATTACATTTTTCCCATGCTGACCCCTGCCCACCACAAGTTAAAAACCACCAGCTGGATGTCTTGTCTTGTTGTGGCTGTATTGCTGTATTCAATAAGTCATTTTCACCCTGTACCAGGGTTGATATAAAAAGGACAGAATGTGTCTGAGACACAGTGATGTAACTGCTCTGGAGAAATCACAATCATTGGGCTTATCACTCTACACCAGCCCCTCAATATGCAGTAAGTAAATCCCCCAACTCATTACTGTTTAAATTTGAGTTTAGGGACCGTCATTAGCAGCAACCCCGTTGGTTAAAGACAAACTGTTACAGACCCTGGTTTTAAAATGTTTGTGCATGCCTGCAGTGCAGTAAAATAGTGGAAAACGGATAGCAGTAGGAAAGTAAAATGTGGCTGAAACTTGTCATGTCTTAAAACGTTAGGACCTACATTTATTTAAAATGTGTTTCGCCATCATAATGTCCTTCTATGAATGGACAATAAGTGCATCGTTCAAGTATGCTATATGGATGCATATGTGCTGGGCAACATAGACGGTGCTTCAATGGAGGAAGCGGGAATCGAACCACTCAGCCTGGGGTTCATAGACGACTGCTCTACCCGCTGAGCTACTTACTGCCCCAATGAATCAAAAGAATTCCTCAAAGAAAAGTGGGATAAAATGTGAAAGATATATATATATATATCTATACATATCTATATATAGATCTATATAGATATATAGATACGTATCTATATATATATATCTATATATAGATCTATCTATCTAGATCTATCTATCTATATATAGATCTATATAGATACGTATCTATATATATATATAGATATATATATGAATGGTGGCAAATACTTTTTCACAAAACTGTATGGGGTACAGGTATTGGGTGCCCAACCCAAAAAAGTAAAATCAAAGAGAAGTTTGCAGTTGCTTTGGTTTATCCCTGGGGAACCATGAGATCCTGCTTGAGAAATGTGAGACTCCCTGTGAGACTTCAGAGTAAATTAGGTGAGGAGACTACCCGTGGGAATCATGTAAATATGCAGTTGTGTAAAGTAGAACTAAAAGTAAATGTAGAGCAGTCCAGATTAGAACTTAAGCACAAAGAAACAGTTACAGAGGAAAAAAAAATTAACAAAGGCACAAACTGAATTTTTCAAACCACACAGCTATCAAGAAAATAAACAAAAAATAAATGTGGTGTATTGCGTAGCCCTAAACTAACTGCTACAAAAAAATGAACTCAAAACATAGGACAAAATGCTAAATTATGGTGTTTATAAGATCACATTCAAAACAGACACATTGATAAGATTTTCTACAGTACATAATACAGTCCCTATCAAACATAATGTACTTACTCCATAATGCAGACTCACCTTCAAAGGCCTGAGAGCACTGCCCACTCTTGTGCAGCAGTTCCTCTCTGCAATCTCCAGGTGTCTACCCCTACGTCGAAGGACCTGCAGTTTGCCCTCCAGCTCCTGCAGGTTGTGTCTATCCCTTGAGGAAAGAGGACGTCCATCTTTACACTTGCAAGAAGACAAAAAATACAATCAGATATATCAGTAAATGTGCATATGCATTTATGTCATTCACGTAAACTGCAGATAACAGACAATGTAATACCCAATAATTGTAAAAATATTGAGTAACATAAGTTATAATAACATTTCAAAATAACAATTCTCTTTGTAAAATTATAGTTATCGTGTCATTAGGTTAATATAAAGCTTCAAACCTCTCTAGGCCTATATAAACTTATATAATTTATCTGCAACTAAAAGGTTAACACTATTACATGCTATAAAATCCTGAAAAGAAATTATTATACCTATTTAGTATAAAGTAAGTTAAGTAATATTTAAGCATTTAGAATATATTTTAGACAGTATTTAGATAGTACTCTCTTGAGTATGGTCCATCTAGCTCTAGTTTTCCCTTATATCTACTTTGTATGTAATCTTTCACATCTAGTTTTCAATAAATACTGTACATCCATGCAGATTATAGAGAAGTAAATGAAAAATGCACTGGTCTTTTGTGTTCAAGTTCACGTTGCCACTGGCAACTAATACTGAAGCAACTAATAGATGTCTTTACTTGTGTTTCCCTGTTTGTTCAGCCTGCATTTAAGAGGTTGGTTGATAAGGATAATGCTAACCATACGCAACTGCATGCAAAGTGGAGAGGGGCACAGCAGGCAGAAAGATAAGGAGGAGGGACTACTTAGCTGGAGGCTATGCATGTGTACCTTTCAATGAATGTATGATTACACTCTCATTACAGATTATACTAAACCATAAGAAAGAAACACTAAATGTTCTATTACTGTTGTACTGTATAATATACCTTTTTTATAAAGTGATGTCATGACGTGTGTTGTAGACAATTCACACTGTGTGTTGATGTCACCTATTATCCCAGTGCTTGGTGTCATTTGGTAAAACCAACCTTGGATTTCAGCTTTTCTATCTGATGTTCAACATCATCAATGTCCTCTGTGTTCTCCAGGCGTTCGTACACAACACTCCGAGTGCCTTTTATAAGATTCAAAGGCAGTACAGACATACCATATGCCTGAAAGACAGAAAAACTACCATTATAATCACACATTATTGTTGCACGTGCACCCACCCACACATACTCACTCTTGCCTGTTGACAAACTTACCACAGTGTTGAGTGTACAGTCACAAAAGTCAGATAACAGAAAGCAAACACTCATTCAACAAATCATGTAGTTCATGGCCTCCCAGGCTAGGTCATTTTTGGTGGAGGGAAAAAAAAAAGCTAAAATGGTGGAATTTATAATTGTGCTGAGGTTTATTGGTGAATTTGCTTCAACCATTTTGTGTGGATATCACTGCCTTATATCACCCTGATGCTATATGCAGCTTAACAGTGCCCCCATGTGACAGCACTACCCTCTATCCAAGATTTGAATTTTTTATAAGTAGAATTTTAAGGGTGGAAATCTGGGTTAGGAGGAGGAGTTATTGAGGTGCCATCAATATTGAATGATGTAGATATAGATGAATACACATCAACTTTTTTTTTTAGAGGTGCATACAATGTATAAATAATAAACAATTATACACAAACCAAATGACATATACATTCACACCGCACAGTGACAGCAAAGAAAACCATATAGTGAGTTTGTACAAAGAAAGATTATTTTTAAAACATCTAAAAAGGAGGAATATCCATAATATCAGGAAACAATAATTAATAAATAAATAAAAAATAAAAACAGCAGCAACCGGCCAAAGCTATCTTGCTTTTACTAACTTGGAGTGTCGTTCTATGGTGTCGAAACAAAGGGGACTTCTGTGCAAACACACTTTTAGCCCTGTCAAAAGATGCTTCCCTTTTTTATTTCTTTTTGTAAGTGGGGAACATCAGAACCTACATTTTTCTAAAACAACTTTTACTAGTTTTCAAGTGTTAGGTAGCATTAAGACAGACGCATGGGATACTAAGTCAGGCTAGACTATTATTAGTCTCTGCTGTGGATCTCTACTACGGGCGAATGTCGCCTCCTGCAATGAATCATGGAGCTCTTAAGGCCGGAGCATGTCCCGAATATCAAACACACTCATAAAAGGAAAACCTGTCCCAGATCCCAAGAGAAACATTTCCCTTCCCCTCAAATGTGAAACTACATGAGAGAAATATAAAAGGCAAAAACACAGGTGTCCCTCTGCTGGAGTGCACATTTTTTGTTCACACATAATCATGCATGTGCTCATTAAAGTTATTTTAAAACCCACTGTGGTCAATAATAACCAGAAATAGCTTGGGGCTTGTGTGTGTGTGTGTGTGTGTGTGTGTGTGTGTGTGTGTGTGTGTGTGTGTGTGTGTGTGTGTGTGTGTGTGTGTGTGAGTGTGTGAGAGTGAGTGAGTGAGTGAGTGAGTGAGTGAGTGAGTGAGTGAGTGAGTGAGTGAGTTGAAATCATTCATAGACAGTCATGTGACTGCTGAGTCAAGGAAGTACTAGTTGGATGTAGGACTCCTACACAAGCCCCCTCTTTGTTACTCTTTCTACTAATGATGCTGGAGTCAAAAGAGAGGAGCAATAGGACATCTCCCCACACATTCTCTATATCTTTTAATTAGAGCTTAATTCAGTATGATATACTGTACCTAATTAAAACTAAATATGGACTGGCTTTTAAATATTCTGACATTTTGAAATCACCAGACTAATGCATTGACAGATGTAAAACTAAACGTATACACCCTCCTATTAAGCCAAGACATTTGGCAGGACTATCACACATGCTGGTTTCCCTACTGTCATTTGGTTAATAGGACTGACTGACTGGTTGGGGCATTAAGCAAGACTATCTGAACAAACATGATACAGACATGTTTTATTAGGATGTATGTTCTAGAAATGTAAGTGTGACCAGAAGTCATCATACAGCAGTTCTGTCTGGATGTTTCTTTTGGACTTAGCCTCGCACAGAGAT
Source organism: Ctenopoma multispine (assembly GCA_034779795.1). Lineage (NCBI taxonomy): Eukaryota > Metazoa > Chordata > Actinopteri > Anabantiformes > Anabantidae > Ctenopoma > Ctenopoma multispine. The sequence goes on along the minus strand of JAUYWH010000007.1, from coordinate 8,697,881 downwards.
TTTACACATTTAACTTTTAGGCATGGGCTGTATATAATAACTACATAACATGTCAGTCTTTACATACAGTCTATGCTTTTAGGTCAGGCAAATTAAAGACACGCACACACGCACACACACACACAGATATATGCTCTAATGATTAAAGAGTTGATTGACAGTTTCACATTACAGCCTAATTTTCTCCCTCTCTTTCAGGCAAGCTGCTGTTCTTTATTCTGTCATTAGATATCAGTAGTTTATAATAACATGTTGGACTAGGTTTTGTAAATTAGCTGGTTACTCATTTTTTCTTTGCTTTTATTGTGCATTTTTAGTTTATTTGAAGTATCATTGAGACCACTGTGTGGAGATCGATGTTATTAATTTTTTGCTTAGAATGTATGTGGGTGTGATTTCTTTTTCATGTTTATTTTGAGTATTCCTGTGGGAAGTCTTTTAACATGTTTTCTTATAATGTAGGCAGTTAAGTAGTAATACAGTAATAGGAATGTAAGTAATATATTTTTAAAAGTTGAACACCATCTTTGATGTGGAGAAGCAAATTTGAAAGTTGTCAATGAATAGGACAGCACATACACTTTCTGGCAGTTAATGACTTCCCCTATAAACATTTGGCACACTATTGCATTTCATGCTTAAATGGTTTGTTATGGGCCCAGTAGGTGTCCAAATAGTGCTTATTTGGACACAGTATTTTTGGCTCAGGTTGTGTGTTATTGAAACATTTCAAACGTTCCTTTGAATATTCAGCAAATAAACCCAATTTTATACAAAACAAAGTCCAACAAGTAGCCAAGTTTTAAAAAGGCTTGCTATGGTTGACTGACAGAGTTTTTTGTTTGTTTTGGTAGGAGGGGTGTTCTAAAGACCCTAACAAATTTGAAAACACTTCTTGTCCAAGTGCACTGCACTGTAAAATGGCTCACAATCTGCATTTTACCTGATGATTAAGAAAAAAACTGAATTTAAAAAAAGGAAGAATAAAAGATGTACAAGAGTGCATCTTGACACACCTGTATTTCTGAATATTTATTATTTTATTATCTCCATAATGTTGGCTTTTTGTAGTTCTTCATTTGCCTTTTAAAAAGTTATAACTACAGACTACAGACAGTCCTTCTGTGGAGGATCTTTGGAGTTTTATTTTAGTTCTAAACTTCAATTACAATGTAAATGGACAGAAAATAGGAAAGACATTTAAATGATAACCCTCAACTTTAAATATAAAATACAAAAATCAAACGTGAAGTAAGTATTAGTGACATCCCTCCGATTCATTCAGAAGCCCCTTCTTCCCAGGGCACACATCACAGAGCCTGTGATTAGATCAACAGACATTAATCTTTTCAACTTTAGTTAAGCATCAGCATCTTATGGCAGACAATTTAGGAACCACAGAAAGGTAGGTCCACGGGAGACGGAGCCGTGAGAGTCATATGTCAATATGCTAGCCAAGCTTTTAAATAAAGTAAAAGGATTTCACATGAAACAAGAGCTCTGAGATCAGAGTAGGAGATAATACAGATAAGATATGTATATTCAAACATTCCAGGTATTGTGTATGAAATGTACTATAATTACAGATTTGCATTATTGAAAAAAACCCCAAAAAAAACCAATAGACATTAGACATGTGTGAACCTTGAGAGGAGCCACGTTGAGGAGAGAGCTGGGCAGCACCCCTGACAAATCAGATACCAACTTGTCGAACACTTAGAGACCACCCCACCAAGCAGCTTAGAATTAAAAACTGCCTAGATTTTCTTCTCAACATTTATACAAATTAGTCTGAAATAGGGCTGCACGATTGGGGGAAAAAAGTCATATTGCGACCAACTGTTGATAATGTTGGTAACATTATTGGTTGTGATAGTGACCTGACGCTCCTCACAGAGCCTTTCTCACTCCTGAGGGTATGTTCTCTCTGGTGTGAAGCTTTTCAGTTCAAACCCCTCGTCAACATAGTGCACAGTTAAACTAATGTATGGTTCACTCGTCCTACTTGATCACAGTGCACAGTACAGACCAACAGCAACGGCAGCTCAGGTGAGCACATGGGTGGGCATGGATGTTGAGTTGGGCGACGGTGAACTGGTAGTTAAAAAAATAATAACTTGTAAGTCGAATAATGCAAAACACAATAACTTGTGTGTGTTACATCATAAGACAAGTCTACACAGGGATAGTAGAGAAAGAAATCACTGACTCCATAACTACCGTTGCGAAATGTCATATTTAACCTTAGAGCACACCAGAGAGAACACAGGCTCAGGAGTGAGAGAGGCTGTGTGAGGGGCATCGGGTCATCACAAGCGACAGCAGTACCAACATTATCAAAAGAGTCGAGCTAAATAAGTGGACACAGGCTTCAACTAGCCATCGACACAGTAAATTGATTTGATACATATTTTCTATAGGTTACAGGAAATGTTTTTATATAACAGTTTTTTTTAGCTAACAAAACTTAGCATTAAGTCTCACATTAGACAGCTGGTAAACGTCGAGTGAATGAGAGATAACAGATTGTCGCTTTGATTCATGTACTCATGATATAAATCACAGCATTTTGCGTTAATGTAATCGCACAGACTGATATCGCGATTTTAATTGCATTTCACACATTGCACATTAATTGTGCAGCCCTAGTCTGAAATTAAAATGTTCCATTGATCTGAATAAAGAATTAATTATTTGGTACTAGGTACTTTTCTTTCGCATTTTTGCCTTTATTCAATAGTATAAGTATAGACAGACAGGAAACACAGGAGAAGGGAGGGGGTATGAGATTCAGCAAAGGTGGCCAGCCGCGGCTACAGTTATGTAGCATGCATTGGAACCATTCAGTTACCAAGGAGCTCTCATAACGTATTTAGCAGATGCTTTTTGGCCAGACATGAACTACCTGATGTTTAATATAATGTAGTTAGAAGCTTTTAACTCTTTAACATCTTAACAGACAAGTTTGGTAATAGTGGTAAATTTAATGGCTATGTTTCTTACGTTCTTAAGTTATTTTTCCCTAGAGAAAGTGCCAAAAATTTTTCAAATAATGCTTTAATTTGTTACTTTTTTATATAAATTTAAGTGCACTAGGCAGGAGTGTCATAGAGTGTGGACATCACGGAGTTGCTTGCATTAAAGTTAGATGTCTAGTTTTGCTGTAGTTTATTTATTAGCACAGGAATTGTGGACAACAATTCTGCTGTTTATGGAACCTGTCACTTAGATTCAATAAATTTTTTCAGCCTTAATAGTAGCATGTTGTAAATGAATGATAAATCACAAAGCTCTATGAAAATATAGATAGGTTGCCACCAAGAACAGACAAGTAGAAAAGATGGTGTAGAGCAAATAAGCCAGGTAAAGGGATAAAAAGTAAGATAAAAATGTTTTTGCATTTGTGTCTGTGAGAATAAAAGAGGGAAGGGGCAGCTGCTGTTGTTGCCCAAAGGCCTGCCTTCAACAAAACAAGGAACATCAAAAACAAAGGCACACCAGGAGTTTTGATTTCCACAGGGCATTCATAGGGACTATAGCAAGATGGGGTCAGTGCAAATCTGAGCACACTTCCATCCCCAAAATGTAGTAGATAATTATCCACTCTTTAGAGAACTGTGGGAAGCAAACACAGAAGAGTGGATAAAATTCCAGCTGAGATGGATTAGATGTCCAAAAGGGAAATTGTTTCAACAATATAGTTGACTAGGCTGCATATTATTCATTAAGAGTTCAACATTCAATTGGTTTGTCGAATTGCACCCTTTGAGCTCAACAGAAACTGGATAGATTGGGGTTGGCTGTCACTTTTACTCTCACCCCCTGGGGTTGATACCTGTATAGTTTTTTTTTTGTACTTGTCCTTCAGTAGGCCCAATTCTGTGTTACTCCCACCCTGACACCACATTAAGGGAATATTCACAGTCTAGTAACCAAGATATTGGTTATAAAAACGGGACAGCATTAAAAAATGTTATGGCACAGTCAACTGTGTTGGCCTACCAAAATTACTCCAAGACCACCAAAGAACCCAGAACAACATTAAAAGAACTGCAGGCCTCACTTGACCCAGTTAAGGTCAGCATTAATGATTCAATAATAAGAAAGAGACTGTGTGTGTGTGTGTGTGTTCTTAATACCTCAAACATTTTCAATGCCAGATGTCTCAAAAAGTCCAGATCATATTAAGCTATAGGACTGCAAAGGTTTGTAAATGATCCAAGTGGGTTATTTGCCCTATTTCATGTGCAGATTTAGCGCTAATGAACACATAAAACAACATTAACCACTTGTCTCAGTTCCCAACTCACCGTGTAAGTGATAACTGCCAACATGCCAATCAAAGTCAAGGAGCTGATGGAGAAAGACAGAGCAGGTAGACCATCTGCAGGTGGAAAGACAGGAAAACCATTCAAGATTAATTCTTGGCCTCTGAGAAATAAATAAATAAACCAAAGACGCTTTTGGGGCATTATGGAGATTAGCAATGTCTTGGTGTGTGTGGTTGTCATTTTTTTAAAATTCTTTTTAACATTTGCTTTAAGGCCCGCAAACTATGAGCTTGAATTGCTAAACTGATGAAGTAGCCTTTCCTTCATTAGGAAATTCTTCCTAATAACATTAAAAATTAAAGAACAATAACACGTTGATATTCCTGAACATAATATCTGTAATTAGTGAATAAACTGTAACAAAGCCTTCTTCTGCAGACAAATGTGTCCACCATTTTTGTCATTAACATCTCATACATTGAGATGTATGAGATCTCCAGTGTTTAAACTAGTGTTAAACAGCTGGATCCTTCAATGTATGGAGGTTGAGCTGATGTCTGTCACCTCTGATTGAGGCAGAAAAGGGACCACCCATCAGGCAAGGGCAACAGTAGGTGTCACACCAGCTGTCAGAGCTGGAGTTAGAAGACAGAGATTGATGAAGAGACTGATTGCCTCTCTCCCCTGTCAAGAACCCACATATCATAGGGTTCTATGTAAAAATCTGCACAGTTGTTTCTTTAAAGATATCCCATATCCTCTCAGCTGCAGTTTCACAGTACGTAGCCCACCTGTCAGCACAAGCATAGGCCGTTGCCTTTCTTCTTGACAGTGGCATTTGATTTGGAATATTAAGTCAGTATTGAGGGCATGTATAATTTGTGCTGTTTATAACATTTATCACTTTCTTTTAGAGGCATTCCACAAGCAGCAGGACAAAGAGGTGGAAAATGGAGATAAATTATATACCTGCTCCCTATTGTACTGCATGCAAAAAGAAAACTTTGAAGTCTGACAGCTGGGCTGAACATTAACATTTGAATACATGTTTCCTATTCCCGAGTGTTATATTGCGGTTTTGCTGCCTTTGTTTAGTGGTGAGCTTGGCAAAATAGACAATAGCACCATGTTCTGCATGGAGAACATTCTGTTCATGAATTCTACACAAAGTGAAGGATAGATGTTTTCTGCCACTCTTGAGCAGAATTTCCAGGGATTAAACAGAAGGAATGTTGTCTATTATCACTGGTGTTTCCACATCTGTACAGCTTCATTTCAACAGCAATGGAATAAGGTAGCTCTTATCTCACCCTGCATATAGCTCATCAGGCTTGTGTGTACTGTGTGCAAGAGACTTCCGCATAGAGGTATTTAGTAGGGAATTTCCTTAGCCTTAGCACCCTGCTTGGCAGGATCATTAAAACTGAGTAGGAAGCAACTCTATATTCAGGAGATGGGGTGAAGTATACTATAAAACTATGTACTACAATACAACAGTTTATGGAGGCTTATAGGAAAACTGTGAAAGTTATCAGACACTTGCAGTTCCATTTTTTTTTCCTTTGCATTGGCTAAGCTGAAAAACTCAACATAATTTGGATACTTAGGTTAGACAGTAAAGTGTTTAAGAATCTTTTTTGGGCATATTGCAGCTTTAATCCCAAAGTTAAGAGACACTGTGCTAACAGAGATAAGACACTATCGCAAACTTGAGGGATGGCAAAAACTGTCAAAATATCAGTCAAGATGAGATCAACAGCAACATTTTAACTCCCTCATCAGGAATCTGTCAACCAAGGCCTCAAATACATTTAAAAAAATAATGGCCTCTATATTTACTCATGGCATTTCATAACTCAGCAAAATACAACTGTTCAATAAAATGCAATGTATGTACATAAATTATTAAAGTTTCCTGAAGAAAAGTTATGGTCTCCTTTTACTTCTTGATATAAGCAGCTAACAAACTTATAGCAGACTTTTTTTCCTCAGTGACTTCTATTTCAGAAATTAATAAAGTGTTAGAAGAAAACATGCAGTAAACATAATATTCAAATGCACAGTTCTGCAAATTCAATCATTTACTGCAAATGTTCGCTCATAACTAGAATTACAATGCCTTATTGTTTACTCTGTGAAACTATGAAATTAGACTTAGGCAAAAGCAGGTCTGCATGATTAGCATTCCATGTAGTCACAATGACCATACACAAAATGTAAATAGAGAGAACACAACAAAATGTGGACTGATTTAATGGAAACAATTTTTCATTTGTTTGTTGCCCAGACGATCTATGGAGTCCTCAACTGTAGCCCTCCCCAGAATCTAACCCAGAGACCCAGGCCACTCTGAACTGCTGTTAACAGTTACCAGTTAAGTTAGTGTTGCACCATATATGGACACTAGAAAGATATTGCAGTACTGTGCTGTTAAAAACTGCACTATACCCCATTTTATTAGTATCTGTACTTGATTGACAGTGTTTTTGAATGACAGTTGCAATAAAAGCTGGAGGTTCTGAATTGCACCGTAGATGTACGACAACCGAGCTGTTTGTGTGTATGCAGTGCTCTGCTTCCGCTGCCCGTAGGCATAGTGGGTGTTGTAGAGCTCTTCACGACTGTACACAGCTTGTCGACAAAGCAGATGCATGAAGGAATATGACATTATTTTGTAGCCAACAGTCAGGGCAAGCCAGTGGACTCCACAAAGTACATCTGTAAAAGATTTTGCAAACCATGTCGAGATAATAAAAATGAACTTGACATTCGGGAGGGCGGGGGGTGCCATTGGGAGAGCGGAGTGCCCCCCTCATAAAACAGAAAAAGAAAAAAGAAAAAAAACACTAAATGTACACTAAGTAGTGCAATCAATACTAACTTGCAAACTGAGATTTCATTGTCATATTGTGTCATCACTATTAATTTTCTTTCCTTAAAACAGGGAGCAGTGCATTGTGGGATTGAGAGCAGAAAGCAGTGTACATGCCTTGTGGGATACTTTCAGTAGGGGTATGAGAATTATCACTTATATTCAAGTTCTAGTTTATTATCTTATCTAGTTTTCTTAAAATGTATTCTTCGTTATTATGGTACATCTTTGTAATCTATCATATAACAATTTCTCCAGCTGTTTTAGGTTTGTGCCATGTTATCGTTTCAGTTTTGTTATTAATTTATTAAGGCAGGTATTAGTATCAAAATTATATTTTGATATAATACTTTTAGTTTCTAGTGTACTCATTTTCATTACCATGCAAAGATCACTTAATTCATCCATGATGATATAATTATACCATCAAAGTCTTAAGTTGATTTATAGTTGATCAAGTTCACATTTGAAATTATAGTAAAATGACAATTGCTGTTTTAGAAAACAGGAAAAAATCGAGTTATGCTCTGGTCAGCAGTAATACGTTATATTGCACATGATCTGTTATGTATATGCGTGACAAAAAGCAAAACCTTTCATCCTAAAAGCTTAATCTTTTAACATGTATTGTTTTTTCTTGTTTCTTAGTTACTTAGTTACTGTTTATTTAGGTTTTCTAAAATCATGTAGAGTATGGTAACATCCTTCCACTTCTACGAATGATGGCATTTTGTAGACAAAGAATAGTAATAATTTTATTAGTCTTTATCTCTTAGAAGTGAGAGTCAAATATATTTATAAATACTAGTATAAATTGAATCAAAGTAGGTATTTCTATCATATATAAGAACATTTGTGTGTATGTCAAGGTTAATCTGACTTTATTTGTTCTTTACTTACTGATAAAAGAGATGACAAAAAAGACGAGACAAGTACTCTTCCTATTTAAAGGTGGATCTTTTGACTCCCCCTTGAGACAGGGCTAAAAATGTAGGGTTGTACTGTATGGTCCTGAATGCCAACATTAATAGATACTGATCTGGACTACATTCAGGCATCACTGGCACATTGCAACAAATTAAATGTTGGAGCCATTAAAGATGCAGCGGCCTTAATGAACAGTCATTGCAAGACAGTCTAGGGTTATGTGGCAAAAGTGCCTTTCCTTTATGCAATTAACCTCCCATCTGGAGAGATAAGAGATGGGGAATTAGAAAGGGATGATCTTCACATTTCCTCCTTAACAGCTCAGCAATTCCCTTCTGTGCCAAAGGATGAAGGTTATGGAGAGCATGTAAAGGCACACTATTGTGAAGACGGGCAGATGGTTCAATTTCCACCTTGATCTCCAGATGGCAAAAGGCCAGGGGACTGTTAGGGGTCCACATTTGGCAATGTTTCTGCATTTGTATGAGAATAAGCACAAGTTCTATTCAACAAGTAAGTAAGTAATGCACACACACTTTTAGGCTTATGCACCTTTAATACATTATTTAACTATTTCATATTGCACGCTGAATTTAGTTCTCCTATAAATGGTCTGAAACTGAAATATTGGTTTATATAATTAAGTCCTTTAGTGTACATTAATATATTAATGTAAAAGGGACAGTAACATCTCAGAATAGCATATAAATTAAACGTCACCACATCATAGAGCTATAGACTGAAGAACAAACAAATCAACAAGCTTACTCTGATAATTCACTGCAATACCAACAATAAAAATTTTAACCATGTTGAAATTAAAGTAACTTTTTTTTTTAAAAACCCTATACTTACGACTACTTCCAAGCTCTTCAAACAAGTACTGTACTTTCTCCCACTGAGTGGAATTCTGTCCAGGCGGGGCCTCGAGAGGAACAAACGCCCTAAAAGTATGAAACAAATATTTATTAAAAGAAAACTGCTGGTGTATTTACCAACCAAATTGTATTTTGTGTTGCACACACATTCCACAAATAAAGAGGAAATAAAAAAACATTTTTAATCACTCCACAACAGATGAACATGTAAAAGCAAAGTACGTTATTAAAATTTGGTATGTGGCACATTGAAAGTTTCTTTTGGTCTAACATCTATATCACACAACACAGGCCTTTTCTGTGGCACATACTGTACCGCTCAGACAGAAATGGTGAAAAAATGTTTTTACAGTACGTTCTCCAGGAACAAGTTTCTATGTAAATGTACGTTGTTGTTTTTTTTATAAACTTATCAGCGTTCTGTAAAAATTAACCTGTGCTATTTATCCTTCACGAAGCTAAATTATCTTTTTTTCTCATTTCATTCGCGGTTAAAATGTTTTCACTATAAAAGCATATTTGGAAAGCAACAACCAAACAGAAAAAAACATAATCCCTAAGCAAGTTCTAACATTTTATAACCTTCCATATTTTGTACTATTAACCAAGACTGGTGTGACTTGATGCATGACTTTACACAATCTTTTTTTATTTGTGCTCCATAAAAGGTCCAGACTATTTACCAATTCAACCAGAGGATTCAAACTTTAAACACTGAAGATTGGAGATTCTGTAGCTCTGTCTATAGGTTAAGAGTATGGATGTAATCCTTTTCCAATTATCATTATTTAAAAAAAAATAATAAGAAGAAATTACATTCTCAATATGCTCCCAATACTTGTTAATATCCCTAATAATAACTTTTAAACTTGTTCATGTGCTTCCTTTGGGTCACATTCTGAACTTTGACAATGTTCATATGCTCATCTCTAAAGTTCCCAGAAACCCCAAGACACACCCACACTTCCCAGGTCACTACAATATATAATATAAACAGTTTTACTGTACTGTTTACCTACAGGATCTCCCTGTTGGAACCTTACAGGTTTATTCTGAATAATTATCTTGCTTTATCTTTGCATTTTAGAGCCATCTTTACAGAAACTCACTGTAAAATAACATTTGGTATTTTACCAGAATTTAATGGTAACTGTATAGTAATTTCACTCTCAGAACCATGTAAAAACAGCACAATCATGTAAAAAAACATTAATTATATTGTAAAATTACACATTTTTACTTTAATGTTACATCTATTTTAAAAAATGATTTACAGGATTTTCATGGCATATGCTTGCAAAACAAAAAAGACAGAAAATATTTGTATTTTTCATGGCAAATTTCTGCATGGCAAAAAAACATTTCTTTTACAGTGGCCCAAGATTATCAGCTGAAAAGGACACTAATGATTGTTTGCTTCTACTCTCTGCTGATTCTAGCTGGTTCTCCTCATACACACACACACACATACACACACACACACAATGCTGAGGGTGGCAAGAACCCATATTGTTCTAAACTTTGTACCTTCAACAATAATAAAGTTTTTAAAAAGCATTATAAAACACATATCCATCTCAACATCCAGCAGCAAAAAAGAAAAAAAAAACAACAAAAACAATATCCATAACATATTTAGGTAGTCATCTTCAAAACAATGTGTGCTATGATATCTCATACACAGAGTTTTAAAATAGACATACATGTACATTTTTTAAATACAGAATTATAAATGCTACATACTGCGCTCCTCTCATAGAGCTTGATTCGTATTGCCACTTTTTATAAAAGCATTAAACAATATTAGACAAACAGATATGTCAGAAACTCTGGATATAAGACCGAATGACTTTCTAAGATAAGTTTTGCAGCATCACCCGTACCAGTGACAGATCAGTCATTTGAGGAGATAAACACCTTGCCAAGTATAAAGACATCAAGCAAGTCTTGGGACATCAAGTAAGAAGGTTGTGAGTAGACAGGTACCGAAAAAAGCCATTTTGTCTCCTGCTATCAGAAAAGCAGTCTGGAGTAAAAGCTATCATGTTGTTGAAAATCAACAATTGCCAGCACAAAGCAGCAACAGTTCCAGTTCATGAGGTAAAAGAGGAGCTAAATTGCAATGGTCTATCAAAAGGTCCTAACTTCTAAACTTTAAGCTGCAAGAAAGTATATGTCACATGTCCTTTATTTTCACAAAACAGGGAATCCTTCCTCCAATCTACCATTTAATGGTTGAGAGAGCATCTGAAATCGTATAGCCTTAACTCCAGGCATGTTGTCATGCCTACAAAAGAAAATCTATTATGTTGTGCTGAACACAACAAGTGCAAAACTTTGGGATAAATGGGACATGGCTTAGAATGTGGATCAGTATAGAGTTGTACATACATATTCTTTCTACATAAAGAAAATGTAAGGAATGTAGCTTGTCAGCTGTTTTCATTTAGAAAACATTTAAAAAAATAAAAATTCAAATGGATAGCATATGTTAGTTTTTTTTCTTGTATAGACTATTGTGACCACTATATATGGTATATTTCTATTGTTGCAGGTATTTGAAGGGAACTTTAAAGTAACACAAAATACACACCCTGCGCTACGTGCTGAAGTAGATGAAGCCAAGTCTCCAACTTACCCAATTAGAAGGAGCACCACGCAGACAATGACAAATCCAATTGTGTATTTCAAAGCATTTTTCACTTGCTGTAATTAAAGAAAAAAAACTAGTCAATGAGGGCCAGGAAGTGAAATTTTACTATCCATTGTGAGGGAGGGAAGGGGGTCATACTCTATTTAGCTACGGACTGTAATGAGTGAGAGCTATACAGCGTCAGTGTGGATCAGTTTGACCTGGCAGAGATAACATGCGACTTCCAGTACTATTCAAGGTGCTTTTAAAGTAATAATACAAAAGATGTCCCTGTCTGTAAAAAAGTGCCTCAGTCAGCTCAACCCTGACACATGGAGGGGAGAAAGGCACTGTAAAATAGCTGGTGTTTGGTACATCATTCACTAAGAAGACTTTAGGTTTTTACTATTAACACAAACACATATTAAGTGCACTGTCTGCATCTTCAAGACTTGCATAAAACCCTACCTAATGCAAACATTTGCCAAAACTTTTCTAACATATGGAAACTTTTCTTTACAGGAATGGTCTTATCTTTAATGGCGTATTATCTCCACTGACTATCAATACATCCTCTGCAGTCAGCAGAAAAGTGTATTATATCACCTCTGTGAGTAAGTGTCCTGTGCGGAGTGCATATGTGTTCTGCTAGTGCATGATGGTATAAGATAGGAATGCAAAAGATTAAGAGAAACAAAAGATACAGATTCAATTCTTTAGCACAACATCTAGGGAGGCTATATTGCTATGCATAAAAAACAAAGGTTCATTCTTACTAAGCATTTGTTCCCGTTGTCGTCATCCCGTTCTTCATAGTAGAAGTAAACAAACGGGATCCACAGGAAGACACAGAATAGTATGATGGAGTACAGTGCTATATGAAACACAAAAAATAATTAAAACATAATAAGTCACATAATTCTGTACAAAATATTAGATAAATACAGATAAATCATTTATACATTAATAAAATATGTATGACAACTGTTCTTAATAGATCTTTAAACTACAACTGGTCACTTTTCTCTAAAAATATATATGTTTTTTGTCTCTCAACAACATGCTGCATAGTAGCTATGGTTGATGGTGTAAGTGACTATTGGGTAGTGTCTTGTTAGTGTGACTCCTTAATTTGCATTCAATAAATAAATATATTTCCAATAAACCTTTCACAACTATCACCTTCTTTCATAAACAAAAAAAATGCACATTGAGGCACTTATACAGTATTAAACTGGCTGTTGTTGCAATACCTGTTAAGTGAAAAAAGTAGGCACCCAAAATAATTAAAGCAAAAGAGATATTAACAGAACATCTTATATAATAATACATACTAAGCATCTATAATGCCCCATGACACAGAATAATTTCAGCAAATATTTAACTTCCCATAGAAGCCCATCTCGTTCTCATCAAATTGTTTTTATTTCTGTGCTCACTTTCCTGTTCAAATACCTCTCTAATAATCTGGGTGTAGTGAACAAGATAACTCCTTTTTTATGAGATGTGACATATAGTATTTGGACATTTCAGGCCACAGGTCATAGGTTTAAGAAACATGTTTTAAATCAGTACAGTTTGTTCAAAGTATGATTGCTTGTTTGTAAAAAGAAGCACTTGTTACACATTTTAAACATAGGTAAAGATGTAATTAGTTCATTCCTTTGAAGTTTAAAGAAATTATTCCTATGTGCAGGGGAAAGCTTACATTAGAAACTTGGAAAGGTATTGTAGGCATTTCTGCCATGGAGGTGCTCACAAATAACATATTTGAACAATTACATTATTAGGTACATGAGAAGTACATTAAATAATCAAGGACCATTTTCCAGAGCTTTATATGTATGAATTCTTAAACAAAGTTCTAACATGATATATGAAATAAAGAGAAAACGTGTGTCACTCAGAGTAAGCAGTTAGCTGGTTGGTTGATTAATTTATTAATTAAAACTAGCTGAGAAAGGTTTTAAATAATCAAAATAGTTTATAATATGCATTTATCATACATTAAATAATTCAAATATCTTAGTTGTAGACTTCATTTTGTCTTAGTACATACATGCTACTGTTAACAACTAACAGTAGTCTTTACACAGGTGCTTTATTTATTTTGAAGGCCATCAAAACTCAGTTAACGATACCCCTGGGTGTGTTCTGAGTAGACAAAAAATGTGATCCAGACCACTGAGCAACTGATTCAATTAGAGGGCATTTCTATTTGAAAACATTATCCTTCTACCGTTAGTGCATTTCACACTGCTTTGGGCAAACCAGGTAATCATTTGTTCCATTTATTGTTGACCACTGCAATAAAAAACATCATCTGCATCAGAAAATATTTTCATTCAAAAAGCCAATGACCTTCTGCATGAATCAGATGCAATATACATGTCCTTGGAGAAAGAACTTGCTGTTCTCTCATCCAAGCCTTTGTTGTTAGTTTGGTTCTTCCTGTACAAGCAGTTGTTTTAGTGAAGAAACCAACAGTCAAATGCATTAGAAATTCATAGACAGGAGGTGAGGCAAAAACAGTTAAATAGAGAGATGCTATTTCAAGCTGTGGGCTTTTCTTTCTGCAGAAAATGGATGTTGGTGAATACAGCCTAGACAACCCCAAAATAACAAAGTAAAGTATGCCACAAGGATGTGTTCAGCAGCATGGTTGGCATAGTTCAATGGCTCCTTGAGGTGATAATGTGAATCATTAGCACAAGCTGCATTGTGATGACGACAAAAAAAAATGTGGTGGAAGGCAAACCGTTTACTACGACCACATCAATTTTACTTTTTTTTTAACTTATTTCTCTCTGCATTTTTGATGAGTTAAGCCTTGATATAGAGTCACCAAAGAAAATAGAAACATATGTTAAACTATTAAGGGACAACAGGTTCAGGCTACCACATAAGTTCTAACTAAATACATAACTGGAGCAGTGCCTTCATGATAAAACTATACCACTGTCAATGTAAAAGCTATACGAAAAAGACATAAAAGTGAAGAGAAAATTCTGATAACTATTTAAGCCATAAGTCAATTGGTCAAGAATGCATGGCCTCAATCAAATACAAATATGCGCCCTGTGGAATGAACTATATTACACAAAATGCACTCTGCTGCAGACAAATGAATGTCACTTTAAAGTGGCTTGCTTTTTGCCAGCTGTGATCGTGACAGGGCATTACTTTTAATAAACACATGCTCATTGCTTTGCTAAGGTATCCATTTACACTCATTTACAGCCAGACAAACTGAGTTTAGGATGATGCCAGGAGCCAATAAATGCAAGCCATGCGCAGTATGCAGCCTCTGGCATATGCTTGTGGATTAAGGCAATGGGTAAAATTAATCATAACACCATGAATATTAACGTACTGAGAGAATAGGTCATACTGCATTACCATGTATCATCAATTATTCTCTAAGCAGATCTTCTACTGGGAAGAATGCCTGACCAGGGATAAAAGTTTAGCACATTTATCCCCATGACAGAGAGTAGAAAACTAAATAATTAAATATCCTTCCTTAACCCTTTTATACAACTTTTGCATCACATACATGTTTCAAATTATTCAAGAAGCACATTTGTAAAAAATAAAAAAATAATAAAAAAACATATTTGAAAAGACTGGTGGCTAAACTGCCTACAATGCAATGACATCAGCTTATTTTTTTAACTTTATATCTCAATATTCTTTGTGACAATTTACAATGATTAAAACGTTTGTGAACCTATAGTTTAACTTCGAGAACCATGTAAGGCCTAATCAGAAACATTAGGCCCCTTTCCTTATTTTATTGTGGCCCTCAACAGGGTCATTACCACCTGGACTCTCTTGAAGAAAGGTAACGTATTACATTTTACATGAAAATAAAATGCCAGGGGAGATATCTTTGAGAAACACTATGACAGAGAACTCCAGAGACAAATGAAAATGTTTGTCTGCACAGACACTTGCTGAAAGGTATGACACTACAAGCTTGCACTCTTATTTCCTGTAAACATCAAGGGAGACACCATTTTGGGGGAGGCAAAAGACACTAGAGAATATTAGACTTAAATTTGACAGCATGAGGACACCAATTTAATGCCCATGTGGTTCTGCTTCTGTTGGAAGTGTGAGTAAACAAAACTTGATTAGCGATCAAGGCTCACTGCTTACTGCTATGTTCTGGAGTCCATTCTTCAGATGTGGTTTTAGAGTCAGAAATATGCAATACATTGGAAGAAAAAGTGCACTGAAGTTTATAACATAATTTCTTATTGTGATCATTTAAGAATTGCTATGCTGACTCTTGAATGTTTTAGTCTGCATATGTATGGTATGCAATTACTATTACATGGTAAAAAGTTTATGTGTGTATAATGCACAAAAAAAGGCAGCTGTGCATGAATAAACCGCACGAAATTTAAATGTTTTTTTTTTTTTTAAATGTCCTTAGGATATGTCTGAATATAGTTTCTTGTTAAACATACTACTTAAAATACAATATCATATACAAGTAGCCCCGTGGGTAGAGTATTCATCTAAAGGGGGGGGGGGCGGTTAGAATCCCAGTCTCACCAGGCTACATGTTGACGTGTCCCTGGACAAGACACAGACACATCATAGTAGCGCTGACATGTACTGTCTGGCAATTGACCAGTAAACAATTTCCTCAAGGGGATCAATAAAGTATATCATTATTATTATCATTATCAAGGTCCATGTTGCTTTCCATTTCTTACATGTATAAACAGCATATTTGCTTTTGCAGTATACATTTTTTTAGGTTAACTACCTGTTTTGGTTACCACACAAATGGCCCACTTCTCCCCTACCCACACTGTCACCAAATCCCAAATGTACTGACTCCAATTTGACAAGATGGCAGCAAGCAGCAAATTCATCCATGTTTTGCTACCATATGCTTGACATTGGACTGTTATAAAGTGAGACTGTTTTGTCATATTGTTAACCTTTTGTTTAGCTTCAGAGGTCACTGGCAAGGTTTTTAGCTTGATAAGAAGTCACCATATCCCCTGTAGGACTGAGAGTAGACATGAAGGATGTGTATAGTAAGCTCATATGAAGTAAATTGTTCAGAGGAACATCTTTATGTACACATTAAAACAATAGATGAACCAAAGGATTTGTGGACTGCTCCCTTTTTATAGCACTGAGCTATAGCTGGTAAACTAACATAATATTTGTTATTACTTTGTTTGACATGCTGCATCATGCAATCTGAAAACAGACTAATCGAAAACAATTGTCTACTACCACGGAAAAATAAGTATGTGGAGTTTCATAAGTGCCAACCCAGACACATCAACAGAGACATGTCAGGTAATAGCACAAGGCTACTATTGGTAATTTAACAGGGTGATCTAGATTAATTAGTCATTAATGGCTATTACAAAAGAAGCTCAACATCAAATATATGATAGATTAGCTTCCTTGATTACCACTGTTATAGTCACCACCAGAGTAACTTGAGTAACTTTTTGAAACATTTACTTCTAAGAGTAGTTTTATTGCACCATACTTTTTACTTTTACTTGAGTAGATTTGTGAAGAAGAAACGCAACTCTTACTCCGCTACATTAGACAACAATCGATGTTACTTTATCATCATTTATCTTTTATTCTATCAGAGAGATGCCGTCTACAGGAAAAGGGAACTAAATAAAACCATGTAGGACTGTATTTAAATAATAACAAGCTAAATATAAGAAGAGTTTTGTCTAAGTCAAAACCTTGTTTTTATCTCCTTTACCGTTTCTCCCTTGTTTACTTTTTAGCGTCAAGTTCCGTCCTTTCAAAATAAAACTTTTGTTTTAATAGGAAATTACAAAATAAAAGCAATCACCCAAATTATCTGAGCGAAACCTCAAACAAGTTACACATACAGTGTGTTGATGTCATTTACACCACTTGAAAGATTTTTACTAAATATTATTGAGTTTTTCTGTATTCCAGTTGCCAGGACTCAACTTCCAGATGTCTTCACACGTAGTCCACGTGATACGTGGCGTACCAGACAGCGAATGAATAAACATGATAAATGTCACAGTTCAACATACATACAGTATGTTACCTACTGTAGGTGTTGGTTTAAACAGCTTTATGTTGTGAGAAAGTGAGATTTGGAAATTTGTGTTTCGTGTGCCTTAATTTGTTATTTTGTAAAAATGTTATTTATTTTTTACCATTCTATTATTTTATTATTTGGAAATACCAGAATCTGCACATTATTGTATATTTTTGTCTGTCTGATTACATAATTTCTAAAAAAAATTATAAATTAGACATTTTGATCAAACAGTTACTACTTGAGTAGTCTTTTTATCAAGTAATTTTTTGGATGACTACATTTTACTTCTACTTGAGTAATATTATTGTGAAGTAACACTACTCTTACTTGAGTACATTTTTTGGCTACTCTACCCACCTCTGGTCACCACATACATCATAGTCCCCAAAACCAGCTCTATTATGCCACTATTTGGCAGGGAGTAAGAGATTCAACTAAACAAAAGTTTAAAATTTTAATGACAAAAATTACTGAATGTGAACAGAGGTGCTGGTGCTTACATGAGACTCAAAACCAATCCACCCAACCCCCCCCTCTCCCTGCCCAACTATGCTCTTCTACCATCTGCTAGGCTCTACAATTCAGGTATTAGTTATCAAATTACAATAAATGAGAATCTGCAAAACCTACTAAACAAGCAGAAATTATTGAAATTATCTGATTGGTTAGAAAGGGGAAGAACTTTTATCAGCAAATATCTCCACACTGTTGTCAGTTACATTTTGTTCATGTTCTAAATTTGCTGTTTTTAAATATTTTAAGGAAGACATGAAAAACAAAAAGCTTTGAATTTTTCCACAAAAAGGCAAGAAAAGTCCCTTTTGTTTTTTCTGACGTTTTACTATGCTGTTATTGTTGAAGGTCCGTCTGTACCACATAAAGCCAACCTCAAAAATAAAACATAAATTTCACATGTGCTTTCTGTATGCTATTAAAAGAAGCACTAGGCTACCAGCTTTCAACAAATTTCAATTTAGTCAGCACATGTAGGTAGACTAGAATCACAGACAAAAAGAAAGTACTTGTAGTGTATTTACAAGAGGTTTGCATCGCCACTACATCTCTTCCTCTAATGGCATTAAAAAGGCAGGGAGAAAAAGATGATTTATTTAAAGGGCCCAAGGGTATTTTGCCCTGTTGCTTAAGGGTCTCATGCACCACTGCTTTGAAGTACTGAGCAGTCCAAGGAAATGTATAAATGGACAGAAGCTGGATATTGAAAGGCCAGGATTTCAGACTTGGGGTTCATCAAAGATTACAAAAAGCTATTAGGGCTCTGAAAGGAAATGGATGTTTACATACAGTACACCATCTTTGTCAAACTGAAGATACATTTCATCTTATAACATACCATATAGAATTTGATAACAACTGCAAGGTTTATTAATAATAGACAAGTACATTTTCACAAACTTGGCAACGCAAATAGCTCATATAATCATAAATGCATGATTTTGTCTGACAAGTAGCATAACTATATTACATTTAGTTGGCCTACTTGAGATTTTATCGTTAACGTATACTGTAGGATAAAGTATTTTAGCAACAGTGTGATTTCACACTACAGACAGAGTTCAATTACATAAGAGACCCAAGATTAGACAAAACCTGATTTCCCCAGGTTGGTTTCTCCCAGAGAACTCTGATTACTCTGCCATATACGTATACGAGTAACCGGGTTTCTAATTGGCTTTTCACAAGCGCACATGTGGAGGACAAATGCTGCAGACACTCGCCACTCTACTGCTTTCAGCAGAGGGGAGCGGCTGGATGAAAGGAAAATTCATTTCAGTGCGATGCTGCCTAAATCCGACTAAAACTGAAACTAACAGAACGTGTCCCATAGACTCAGAAATACGTCACTTTTCATCATGCATTTCTTTATTCAGACAGTGTGCTCTGTGAAAAGTAGTGTTGTGTCTGCATCTCTCAGCCTCAGTTGTCAGTCACTTCCCCTGACACACATTTAAAAAAAAAAAGGAAACTGTCTCTTCAATTTCTATACAGTTAAAACCTGTGAGCCAATCAGATTACTTAATCCTCATATATATGAGGATTTCCGGTAAGCAGGTTTCTTTAGTGCATGTAAACTTGTTCCCCAATTACCAGAGAAACCCGGATTCTCTGGCTAATCTGGTTACATAAGTGCATGTAAACACAGTTAATGTTTAATACACATTTGCCTATTTATTTTGATATATATTTATTTTAAAAAGCTCTGCTAAAGGTTCATTTGTGGTTCATGTTACCAGCACCCCAGCCTTAGCACCTCAGGACCATAATGACATGCACTTTGGAGGTATGAAGAGGTAACAGGTTAGGACTGCAGTAAGAATGGGGTCAGGATAAGCTAAATAATCACACCACTGTTTGGGTAAGTCAGAAAAAAGGAAATCTATCTTCTTCAACTGCCTTTATCCAAACACTTAAATGTTGTAGTAGTCATTTGCAATTTTCCCTGTTTCTCATCCAGTGTAATATTAGCATTATGCGTCATAGCTCAAACGAAGCTGAATGTGAGCAAAATTATTAACATGTTGCACACAGTGCATGACAACTTTACTTCAGTCAATGCTATCCACTTAACAGAAGTGGATGAATACCGCGCTAGTGAAAAAGTAAACAACTGTTCTAGCATAATGACACCATGCTTGTATACCTAAACTGGATTGTACAGAAGAAAGACCAACAATACTACGTCAAGTAAATAATGAAGAGAGTTCTTAAAATCATGGGGCATACATATGCCCATTAACTGATCAACAACAAACGTTCTTCACTGGAGGAAATGGGAAAATCTGTCACATCTCTAATTATTCAATTTGTTAAGAGACAAATGGACTTTACTACCAAATATGGGTATAAAGAAAGTTCAACTTTCAAGGTTAGATCCTGTAAGGCTGTACATACAATACACATGGAACTTGGTCTCCACCTACTGGCAAATAATGAAGTTATGCCCCTTAACAAAGAGAGGAAATGGTTTCCCTAACAGCACATAAACATCAACAATACAGTGGTAAAAGTAACTTTAAAATTTGATTTACTTTTGCTTTTTACAACTTTTTTTTATTTTAAATATGTACTGAATAATAATACATTGTAAATAAAAACTTTTAAAGTATTCATTTACATTTAGCTTTAACTGGCTACTGGTGGAACCAAAGTCAGTCTCAATACATTTCTCAAAATGAAGCACAGTCCAATTAATCAAACTATATTACAGATAAATTCTGACATAGCAGAAGCAGCTTCATATTGTTTTATAACAAAATGCGTGGAATCAAGGAACATTCCACTATTGATGATGGATCAATATTTAGCATTTTTCAGCTTGGGATGCAGCTGTCATACTTAAATGCACTACAAGATTTCAAAAAATTGTACTGCAGAACTGAGCACAGTATTAATCAAAACTGCAAGCCTCTGATTTTTGTATTTTAGTCAGTTTTACAAGCACTGAACCTTCCTTATCAACAGCCTAAGAATTTAGGCTCGACAAATCTTCAAGGAGATAATTCTGCATTACACAGTCTCAGAGCTATGATCACATGTATACATGCTTTAGGCAAGTAGCAAATGCTTTCAAGCTTGCCTCTTACCCCTCCCTCGCCCTTAGAATGCACAGTCTTGGTAAGTCTAAGATTTTTCAGCTAAGATACAAAAAAAATCCCTTTTTTCTGTGAATGGTAAAAGGAAAATGTATTTGGATACACTGCCTACTTAGCATGCAATATAAGCCACTAACACAAATATAGAGAGTGTTTTATGATTTACTTTCAAAGTTTCTAAACAAACTACATATTTACTAAACCTACTATGCAAGCGCTTCCTCTGATATGTGACAAATGTCTTGACTATAACTGTTGCACAGTGAACATTGTATCCAGGCAGTTTGGCCATTAAATTAATTAAATTACCAATGGGACATGGACCAGCATTGAAGACTAAACCTACTGAATTATTCATGTTTGAACTCTCTACAAAGCAAAGTTCCTATTTAGGTTGACATCTGATTCAAACTACACACAGTAACAAAGAAAGTCAATCTTATGAATGATATCAAACTTGTGTGTCCAACAGAAAATATACTAGGACCCTTTGAATGCTGGATTCATGTGCACTGTCCGTGGACTGTGAAAGCCAATTTTCTGATGTCATACCAGTGGAAGTGGTTTCTTTGATTGGGTTGTCTGTACAAGGAGACAGCTTGTCTTCCTTGCATTTGGCATTTCCGAACAGACGGTACATAACAGTGTTGCTGACAGGCACTTTAAGCCAGCATCTGTTAGAAAACGTGTGATCTGGTGTCTTTAGTAGTAATGAATTTGCTATTGTCGAAGACAACAAACTCGCATTATACTTTAATATCACAATCATGAAGACATTTCATTGACACTAATAGTTTTGAGTAAGGAATTTTATCAGCCTAATAGCATGGATACTGCCCATGAATTGTAACCACACACAGACACAAAAAAATGGAGTTATGGAGTAATCCATGGAGTCTGGACCTACCTGCTCACAGGCAGGAAGTCCAGGATGCATGGCTGACAAACCTACTAATGAAACAATACAAGAGAAGCCAAAAAAAACAACTTAGAGATTTTTGTGTTGAGTGTTTGATTGTGTTTGATTGTATACGCAGTACCTTGTGTTTTTTTTCAAAAAGTAGGTATGAAAGTCAAGCCCTAACACTATCACAAAGGCTGTAAAAAACCCTTCACTTATACTTTACAGTAATCATTTAGACGAGGAAGGAAAGAGAATCACAAAATCATCAAAGCTCAGTTTGTTGTACTTCTGGATTGCTGGTACACACCAGTATGTTCCTCAACAGGTGATGACAGAGTCTTAAACATCAGCAGGAGCACTCAGTGCTTGTCAGTAACATGTCAAAATTGCAGCAAATTAATTTACCTGCCTGTAGATGTTGAATCATTAAGATCACATCTGTACATTCCAAAATACATTTTGACTTTTAGAAGGAAAAACACAGCTGAGCCAAATGTCATTAATGATTATTCATTTCTGTCAAGTGTTCCAGTTCCAGTAAGGAGAGCTTAACCTTCATGTAATTAATATGAACATGTTTGTCATGCCTTAAAGGACCTGCACACACACAGGTGTGTGCAGAGCCACGCACACTTACTCTGGTTAATTAGACTGTTCAAGTTGAAGTTAGATGAACTATGCATGAATTACATGAGGTCACCAAACTTGAACCAATAAAAACGATAAAGTTGGAAAGCACAGCTAATAGAGACAGTTTACACACACCTACAGTGCTTAGATAATGTCTAATAAGTCTAATTAAATGAAAACACCTGTGCTGGTTGTCCATCGCTCTTTAGTGTGTTCGGTGAGCAACACTCAATGCATACATTTGTCAGTATCTGTGGTGTTTTTTAAGGGGAAAAAACATGTTTTTATTTGCTTTATGCAAAATAGGAGTGGGTGATATTGCCTCAAAATTATATTAGAATATAAGGAAATTTGTGATAATGATATTTAGGAAGATTTTTTTATCTGTGATTTCAGCTTGCATACTGCAAATATACTTTTTTCCATAATTCTTCTGTCCTTATAGGTTTACATGCACTTAAGTCATCAGGTTACTCAGATATAGCTTCTTGTTCGCATATATACATTCAATATGATTTATTCTCCTTTTCTGACTTATTTTGCTGCTTTCTGACTTTCTTTTCTCTTCTCTTAAAATCCATGGTGGAAAGCGGCTTATTTGGATTTCTACACTGCCCTTTTGTGTTCGTTTCATTTTCAGTTGAATTTTAGGTGGACTGCATCTCTCCGTAATGATTTCTCCCTCATTCAGCTGTTTTTTGTTATGTACATGGGCTTTCCAGGTGTAATCTACCTGGGAAAGCTTCCAAGCTGTTTAAGTAACTCCCTTTTAAATTGATAAATTTTCATCAGAGGCTGACACAAAGGTGTCACTCTCAGACATTGGGCTTTTGTTGTTGTTGTTGTGAATGCCATGAACATAAATGTGTCATACGTCATTGTGTTACTATATCACTTTTTTGTAGTCCCATAAAAATTTATACATTTTGAAAGGTATGATATGGCACAGCTCTAATGCAGAACACAATATTGCAAATATTTTAGCTGAGTCTACCACAGCATATGAAAAACAATACCACCTGAGGCTTGACACATGATGTCTAAGGTATTCATGAATAACCAGTTTTCTAAATATGGTTATCAGCTTGCTCTGTAAGTGCAGGATGTTCCAAACCCACCCTTACTGCCTTTACATAAAAAGAGGAAGTGCTTGTAACGAGGAGTCAATCACATGGAACAGCAATATATGCAAAGCACCATGTTCATATACGATGAAACTACTGGTCTCTACAGAAAAGGTCTGCAAGTTTTACACCATCACAGAAAGCAAACTGCTTGACTTATTATTGACACTTTATCACTATTACTTCCAATGCCAGTTATTTCAATAGTACTGCCCATGTATTACTACTAGTGTTATCCTCAGATGCCATTTCGATTATATCAGGATACCAGCTATGTGATGTTCTTGAATCACTAAGCTACTGTAATGGATTCATCCACTGGCACATAACATTGGAGCTTCAAAACATGTGCACCCAAAGTTGCTATAAGGACTGTATGAAAATGAGTCACCATTGTGGGAAACAATGACCTGGTGTAAATCAAAACTTTAACCTACTGGAAAAGAGACTAGCCACCAGTTTACTACCAGTTTATCAGTCTATTTAAGGAGAAGAGACATAACAGAATGACAGCCCACTTGATTTTTCACAAAGCAGCTGAAGTCAATACCTACTTTCAAAAACGTTCTAATTTAGAGTAAAGATGTACAGTATTAAAGCTATAAGAGATAAATATTTTAATTTTCCCAAAACTCTACAAAATCCTTATTATATTATTTTTATGAGCATCCCCCTATGTAGGTGTTAAGAAAATGCACTTACTGTAATATCCATAAAGTACAGTGTCTTCAATTTGTCCTCGTGTTTCATTGTTTGCTGCCCATTCCTGAATATTACCACGGAAAAAGTAAAATATTCAATTTGGTTTAACAGCAAAGAGAATAACACAAGCATAAACACAGGTATTAGATTAGATTGAACCTCAATAAAATTAAATAAAAACACACTAAACTGTAATAATTGAAACAACACAGAAATAAATATGATGTATTGTCTTTAGTGTAGCATACACTTAGAACTTAACAAAACAAAAAAATCAACAGATCAATTAATTCATTAATCTAAGACCCTGGAAACAAGAGGGTTATGATAGGCAAGCATGTGGGCTTTATCAGTGCTCTGGAGGCTTTGATTATCTAAATTCACAACCTGAATTCATAAAAAGAGAAAATAATGCACTACTGATAGCCATAGGGGAATAACTCAAAGCTGTCAGACCTTTGTCTAAATCTATTTTTATTCACACGTAGAACAGGTGTGGAAAATTGTCCGTCATCTACCTCCTGCGTTTTACTTTGAGAACACATTCTACAAATGGAAAAAAAGGTACTGTTTTGAAGAGTAGCAGCCTAAAGGGAAATATTTGTGTCATCTCTGTCAGTTTCTGCAGTGTCATGATTGTCACTGCTCTGAGAAATGTTCTAATGATCTTTTCCCATCCAAAGCTAATGCTATTCTTTTATTTTTCTGTTTACACTTCTCAGATTTTAACACAAAGCCACCAATTGCTATCATGCCTCACTGCTAATTTGTTTTTGTTTCAAAATATAATCACCAACAGATCACTAAGAAATCATCTTTGATTAAGTGAGTGAGGAATTATGTTTCCCAAGAGTTAACATGCACAGCCTGTTGGGTGGTCATGACTAAATGGTACAAAAAACAAATACCCTTCAGCAATCAAAGCAACTCATAACCCACAGAGACTAACAAATTACCTGCTGTTCAAATGAAGATATCATTACACACTTTGCTAAATCCTCAAAGAGATACAAATAAATGCAACAACTTGGCAATTTATGAGCCAAGAAATACATTCAGCTTTTAGATTGGACAATAACAGGTCTACACTGTTTCAGAAAATTACAAAGCAAAGTTAAAAGTTGCCTCAGGAAAAGTCATTAGCACTTCTCAAATTGATTTTACTGGCAGTTTTAGCAGAGCAGACACTAACCTTATAGGTACCATTGGGATATTTCATGAATGAAACAAGGAATATATCCACTGGCAGAAGAGCAGACGTTATCAAAGCAATGGCCAGCGCACATATTGCTGTGATAGTTGAAACAACTTCACTTTCCTGACGACTTTGAAATTTCCGAATGTAGACCCAACAGAAGGCCAAGATTACCTAAACAAACAAAAAAAAAAAAAAGAGTAATCAAGTCAAAATAAATGTAAAAGTGATACCATACAAACAATAAAAAAGACAGAGCAATTACCATACAGAAATATGTTAAACCCATAGGCTAGCTAAATGTTAGTGTTGTCAAGCTTTTATTTTTCTCCACATAATCTTAAAAAGAATTAGGAACAAATGACATGAGGTGAAACAACTGTAAACTACCATGCAAGCTAATATAATATCCTGTTACAAATTCTTTGAGCAGGCGATGTAGATCAGTGCTGCAGTTGCAAAATCAATATACTGTATTCATAATATTTTATTATATCCCTACCCCTCATCGACACTACTTAGAAACTTTTTCCCTTTTTCCTCAGTGTGTGTATGTTGCTAATTGCCAAAAATAAATGTTGAAACCAAAGAATTAACATACCAAGTAGGGAATTAAATACAGAGAATGGACTGACTGCAGGAACAGCTGATCTGATTATATCATACTCCTACTTATCCTCTTTTAGCAATCTTGCTTTCAAGACACATTTAAGAAACAGAAAATATCTCTCTATTAAAAATACAATAATTTTACGTATTTGAGTCAAATTTACACACTTGCTATAATACTGTGTTGCTATTAAATATGAAAAAAACAAGAGGGAGAGAACCATTGTTATGTCATTGTATCAAGCAGAAAGCTCATTCTACAGAGAGGCAAACGAGGGGCTCCCAAATGACAAGGTCATATTCCAGGCACACAAGCTGTAAGAAGTGAGGACACTGCTAAAACTACTCTCTTCAGATCAAGGGCTGCCATTCACAGACAGGATCAATTAAAGGCCCTGCAGCCTTAAGCCTCTAGCTGCTTGTTTTGCCAGGTAATGACGTTGGCTTTGCATCCAAATAAGAACACTGAAAGGTTTGTTGAAATAAAAGGGCTGCCGGTGTTGGGTAGGGAAGCAGGGCAATTTACTGGCATTCAGGCATTCTTCTGGACGGCTTCTAATGTAGCCATGTGATTCTGAATGACAGCTGAGATAATGAGAGCTAAATTGGGCAGCGGATTACCTACCTGACCAATTTCAAGGCATTTATTTAAGCACTCTATTGAAGTCATCGTCTCTAAATGGGTTAAAAAAAAGGATAAAGAGAAAGGGTTACATATGTGTTTCCAGTATTTGTGGTGAACAGCAGCTTTACATATTGTAAAGCATTTTAGTACTGCGTGGCGACGTTAGCATTTCCTTGAAGAAATGTGAAACACGTTAGACCTGTTAGTAATGTGTACGAATCTATGGACACCCGCCCCTGTTGTCGACGTTTTCGTGTTAAAACGTTAGACTGCCGCCGCCTATATGTATATCCAAGTATGAAGAAGAAATATAAATTGATTCTAAAAACTACACTAAGACTTTCCTAGAAAACAACAGCACGTAATCGTACCATGGCTAATGTTAGCTTAAAAACCAATCCAAAGCTAATATTGATGTTAATACACCGTAGCCATGCGCGTCAATTTAACACATTGTCCCGTCAACGTCTTAGCCCACTAACGCGTTTCAAACAAATAATCCGACGCATCGCTATTTAATGAAGAAACCGGACGACTTCACGCTTTCTTACCAAAAGTACAAAAGTGAAAATAGACCATCCGAGCACAGACTCGGTGAACAGCGACTGAGCCGCCATCTTCACTTCCTGCAATAACAAATCCACGTGCTCCCGCTGACGTCACCCCGGTGAAGCGCTTACATCTGCGCAGAAACGCAGACAGTGGCTGACTGATAATATAATGAAGTTATTTTGTCCCTGCAGTACGCCCATATGTGCGGTGATATTTACACAGTGTTAGTGAAATGTGTAATTTTACAGCTTAACTGGACAGAACGGTATTGATAAAATAAAATAAAAACACACACATACAGTCATACCAGAAGCAGCAGATAGCAACAGTACATTAAGACTTACTGTATGAGCCAAAGCTGTAGTGGTCAAATGCTATCAGTGGTGTAGACATTCTCAGATCCTGTAGATGACAGTTAGAAAATGAAAATCTGTATGTCCATGAACTCAAATTAAATTCATTTTGCTCTAAGGACCCAACAAGGTGGCACCTGTGCAAAACAGCTGGGTAGTTAGGACAACCAAAGAGATACTTAGGGCCACCCACATGACTGCTTCGGCTGACCAGTGATCACAGGGCACCTCAGCTAAGATAGGAAATATTTGAGGCACTGTAATTAAAACATTTATGAAATATGAAAGTCTTCGACTGATGTACTGATCTTCTACTGATTCTACTTTTTCTACTATTAATGTGTTCTGTTATATGCTGCCAGTCTTTCCATTTTCTCCCCCTTTTTTGTAAGGCTTTTTAAAATCTAAACACCTAATAGTCTATAAATTACAGGTTCGTAGCAGTATAATCTGCTGAAAATGTATAAGTAGGTCACTGGATATTATTGTGCAGTGCACCTGTAGCTGCATTCCCATGTGTATAGCTGATCATTGGGGTAATACTTGTCATCAATTATCCACCACAGTGGCCCACACTAGCAAACAGCTATTGTCTTTTGTGGTTAAGGCATTCGCTCAGCTGGTAAGATAGTGCATTTCTATTCAAGATCCATATATTCTTCAGCTCAGTGACTAGAGGGGCCATGAATCCCTAAAAGTCACTATGTGTATTTTGAGGTATAAAAATACATCAACAATACCACTCGACTTTTTAAAAAGATTGACTCTTGAGAGGTAGGGGATTTTGTTCCATTCAAAGGATCCAAACCTATGCAGCAATGGGATTATATAAACTTTTCCAGACTCAGTGTGAAGTGTAACAATCAGCTTGATATTTTCTGAGTGGAGTGACTGCAGTCCTATACCAAACACACTCCATTCTTAACAAATTTTTTTGTTGAATGCAGAGCTCATGGTATCCCCACATAAAGAATCTGCTGTGTTTTCATTCTACTTTGCTTTTCACAGTTTTAAATGCATTGTGTTAAAGATGTCTGGCCTGTTTATGTAGTATATTGTCCCCTAAATTACAACTGTCTAAAGTGTGCAGTCGTGCTTGTCTGGAATTACTGAGACAAAATTAAATTATTACTTGAGTAATTACTTTTGCAAGTGGTGGACTATAACGGCCCATAGTGACATTGAGATACTAAAGTTTCTAAAAGTGCTAATAATACTTTTCTATATCGTATTGGAAAATTAGTCTGTTACTAATTTAAATGAGGAACATTTTTACCAGTTAATTAGTTGGTCACTATTGGTTAAGACACTTTGAAATTTAGCAACCTACAATCAATACCCATGTATCTAAATGAAACATTTATGCCCCTCACTTTAAGGGTTTTAATTAAACTAATGTAATTTGTTCATAACTAATTATTCAACTGCTCAGAGAAGGTATAGTAGGTCTACGTAATTCATTCAACCTTTAAAAAGTGAAAATGCCTTTATTATACAGCTTGGCAATATGCCCTAATGGAGAGCATATGCCAAAGTCAGTTAAAAAACTTAGGGAGAGGTTCAAGATAGTTTAGATTTGTGTTGTAAAGAAGAATTTGGGGCAACAGTGGATCAGTTGGTAGGGCAGTTGTCTACAAATCTGTAGGGTTGGTGGTTTGACTCCAAGTGCCAGTGCAAGTGTCCCTGAAATCTGAATCCTTGGTGCCTTAAGAGGGCTGACTGTCCACAACACTTTTCCCAGGGGGAATAATACTCAATAATTATTATTATTATTGCATTTAGAGTATTCTTGTGTTTATTTTTATTTTATAATCATACTATAGTCAGCTGGAGGGGTTGCTGCAGTGAGTTGGTCACAGACCCATGTTACCACTTATGTGTTTTCTCTACATGATGATAGTACTCTTACAGGAAAATTATAGTATTTCATCCACCTCTTATCCACTCTTCTTTTTTTAATATCCAAACCAGATTTTTCACCCCGAGCTGAAGAGGGTAAGAGATGCTGCAGAAATAGTTCCAACAACAATATGTGTGTCCCTGAAGTGTTTGCTCGACTATCAAATTTGTCCTTCTAATTTTGAAAATGAAAACAGAGTGTAATTTTATGACACTGCACTGATTGGGTGAGAAAATAAGTGGGGCTTGTGTGATTAGAACAGACAGTGACAAAGCACAAGGATTATGGTTGGATTTGAGATGGGTGTATGTTGTTGCCAATGTGATGAGTGATATTTAGTTGTGAATTTAGCATGGGTAAAGCTGCACTAGAAGTTCAAGCTCAGTCATCTTAGTTGCATTCAATGGACCCATACTCTCACCTTGTGTATAACTTGTCTTACAGTAGGGTGTGTATCATTTGCATTTGCAAGCAGCATTTGGTTATGCTGGTGACCACTGTAGGTAAATTAATGTAAAATAGTGTATAAATATTACATCAGGTTGCTTTTGAACAGCAATATAGAGAAATGTCAGTTTGCTATAGAGACAGAAACTTGAATTGCTCAAATGTAAATCCACTAAATAATTGTATGATTAAAAATATATGTATTATTAAAAAATACTTATGCATGCCTACTCACTGCCTACACTTGTATGTTCATTGGAGAACTAGCCTAAAACAACGAATGTCTGAGTTGACATCAAAGAGAACCAGTATCACACAACTATTCCAATCAGTCACCACCAACTGAATTTCTTTCATTAACTTTCAATAGATAGGTCAATTATATGATCATATTTCAAGAACACTCCACAGAACTACAGTATAGCTGCAGGCCAAACTGACTGATGTTATTGTGTCTTTTTAATTCTTTAATTCTTTATCTGCATACTGAAAGCTTTCATGACCAGGTGAGCTCTCAGGAGTGATGAATGAGACTCCTTAATGGCTTTTGTGATTTTTATGAGTACATGAAAGGTACACATCATCAGTGCTTATGTCCGCATACAGATTAGTAACACACATTACCCTGTCTTTGTCTATTGCTTTGCCACATGTCAGGTTAGTAAATGATCCTGTAAAGCAGACAGGTGTTTTCCCTCTAAACCCCTTCAATACTAGCGATTTGTTTGGTGTAATGAAGAATCAGAATACAGTGATTAGTATGTTTGTATTCTCAAAACAATGGTGTTTGCTGAGGTTGCGTATGTACATATTCAGTACAAATATGGTGCTACACACATGCAGAAGCATGTACACACATACACACAAAAAGGAGAGTGCAGTACTTGTTATATATGTTTATTGTGCGATCATGGACTTTGTGTGTGCATCTGTGTGCTTGGGGTGGGATTTATATGATCAATATAGTTTATAATTTAGGTTAAATTAATTACTTGTTTTCTTAAAGCATTCAAAAGTAATAATTAGTTTGTCACAAGATGGATATTCTGCCTTTTGTAATTTAACCACTAAATATTAATGTCATGATCAAGAAGAAGCTTCTGTGAATAACTGTATTTAAAGTACTAGTAAACTTAATGTTTACTTGCTTAATGAGACTTTGTGTGGACAAAAACAGCTGGTGAAGGTGAAGCTGATGTCAAGTTCTTCATGTACAGACAGGAGTTTAAGCCATAATAATACATCATGATTTATTAGCTTATTATATTTTGTACTGATAATCTGCAGCTGCAAAGTATATATTATCTAATGCCAAATAAATATAGTGTAGCTAAATATAGTGTAACAATCTAGTTTTACTGAACTTTGTGAGCAAGAAGATATCATTTCTAGCTTCCATTAGGCTATGGTTTAAGGGACATAGATGCCTTTTTTTGGGGAATAGAAGCAATATGTTTCCATTCTAGATAGATAGATAGATAGATAGATAGATAGATAGATAGATAGATAGATAGATAGATAGATAGATAGATAGATA
>JAUYWH010000007.1:8560285-8665396 GCA_034779795.1 Ctenopoma multispine | reverse complement strand
GATAGATAGATAGATAGATAGATAGATAGATAGATAGATAGATAGATAGATAGATAGATAGATAGATAGATAGATGCGTATGTGCACAAGGGTTAGAAAAATCACTAATAAGGGCAATTCTTACTATACGGCTTGGGATATTTTTGAGTCATGCTAGAAGGGCTCCAGACATGTAAATGTAATGTCTTGGGGTCAGAATAAACATGCCCATCTGTTGCTTTCCACCTCTCTGTGTTTCCCTTGTTATCTGACTTTTCTCTGTAAAGTTGCTCTGTTAAACTGGAATGCAAAGAGCAGTTCCCCAGAAATGCTGGAGGGATCTAGAGACATGAAAGATCTGCTTAAAAACATACTTTTTGACTTACAGTCGCTCACATCTAAAGCCCAAAACTGTTTGATTTAATGATACGCAATGGAAACAAAGACATCCTGGCTAGCTGCTGAGATTTCTATCACCGCCTCAGTCGTGTGTGGAGGTTTTCAATGGATCTGCCAAACAATTACTCCTGAAAACATTTGACAGTGTGATTCAGTAAGGGGTCTAAATGCAAGTGTATAAGTGGAGCACCAACCGTGAATTCAAGATAACAAATGATTGTATTAAATCCTTATTTATAAAATACAAAACCTGCACAGGTTTTAAGCAGAGGACAAAGTTAAAAAAGATAGAAACAGAATGTAGTGGAATTTTAGCAAAAATAATCTACAAATGACATTCAGTATTACAGAGTTCAGTGTATGCACAGAATTGTTTGGCTGAAAATTTATCTTAACTTATCTTCATTCTTCCGGTTTCTACTGGAAACCAAATTTTTGAGATTGAAATTTATTCAGAAATTCAGGTTTTGGTGATGTAAAAGCAAGTCTGAAAGGCAAAACATTTCCTTTATTATACAAATTCATTTTCTTCTTTTTCCCAGCGATGTTATTTCTTATATAAATATACTGAATGTTTCTCAAAAAACAGTAATCTCAAATGTATTTCAAAGCCTCCTGTCAGCCTTACGGAGCTTGGAGTTTATGAGGTGTCACTCCAGTTAGGTGTGTTAAGAAGATTTACCTTGAAGCAGCAATTGGTGGGCTGCATTTGTCACCTGTTTTACGCTGACACACTCAATCCATTTAGTAATAGCAAAGGCACACGCCATTAAGTGATGGATTAACAAGAATCTCATGCAGTCTACAAATAGCATTCTACTGTATATGTTTGTAAAAGAGAATTATTTGCTATCCGTGTTAGTTCCTCTACATTATATTACTTTTGTGTGAGTTCACAGATTCAAATAAAATGCATCAAGTTGCACCACTTAAATAAAACTCGTTATAGTTCTATGGCAATTCATATGTCATTTTCATTATACTTTTTACTTTATTTCATCATGACCCAAAGTTTGCTCTTATCTAAAAAAGTCTCAATTCGCCCAAAACCACAACAAACCACTATATTTTCTAGTGGTACTGAGCTGTGGTTTAGTTTCTTTAGTTAAAAGTTAAAATTCCACGAAAAGACAGGTCAGTGTCTCTTTTCAGAAGTAACAATCCCCATATCCCAAGTATTTTAGAAGTAATAGCTCCACTGTTATAGAGGCTGGAATTCACTTGCTGCATGTGAATTTAAACAATTGCTTTATTTGATGTAAAAGAGTTTGATTGCAGATAGAGAGAGGGTCTTATTTTTGTTGAATGGAGACTCGTATACCTTTAACTACCCAACCTTGTTATCAATCTATTGTTGGTCGTAAAAAGCACTCTTTTACTGCTAGTAAAATTATAGCAAGTAATGAGGGCATGCAGCAGTAACATACTCAGTCCAAGTAGTTTTGAATTTACGTCACAATGTTGGCATTGAAAAGACAGCCTTTTGTTTAAAATGGATGCTTATAATATTTGAATTAAAATACTCCCACCACAACACACAAAGTATCTTTTATGTTTAGTGTTAGCTTTTTATATAAAAGTTTGCAATTCCACTAACAGAAGAACAATCACACAAAAACACTCATTATCTTATAGAAACTGTGAGAAAAGCAGCAGTTTGTCAGTCTTCGCTCAGAATAACAGAAGTCAATGCAAAATAAGCAAAAATGCTTGTTTGTATAATGTTCAACAAAGGAAGCCATCTGCTTCTTTCCAATCTTGATTTTTTTTTTCTTTTAACCATTTTCTCTTTGTTACTTTGTTTCCTAATAACACTTTTAAGACAGCGTGTCTCTGTGTGTGTCCCTGTGGTGAAGGGGCGGGTGCCTTAAAATCATCTGTCTAAACAGTTATGTGTGTGGAGCCTGCACACCTGTTTTCTGTGGACCGGGTGTCTTGAGCTGAGTTGGTGTGGTGTTTCAACAATAACTTAAGAGGACAAAGTACCTGTGCATTAACCCCCTCACTAAGTTTCCATACCGTCTGTAGCTATTAATAATAACAGAACAGTATTGATGTGGCATATTGGAACACATTCGAACATGATCAGACCCTCAGTGGGTTTTGAATAATGGAGGAATTAATTCCTTATAGAACAGGGCATTGATATCACAGCTGAAGACTTTTCTTTTTTTTTTTTTTTTCATTGTGTGAATATTTACTTTTCAGCTTGACCTGACATTATTTACTGCTAATACCAAACATGAAGCCAACTTAAAAGAAAGCAAATCCAAATGAATTAAACTTTCTAGTCAGAGAACTTGATAAGATGATAATACATCAAAAGCTCCTTAATTGCCGCACCTGGCTCTGCTTGTTTGAACATTTATTTCTCCTAATATGAAAGCTTTCAGTGTATGTTACTCTTGTTTGCAGAGACAGAGGTCTCTGTCAGAGCATTTCAGTAATAATGAGTGGGAGGGCCACTTGGTGCAACTAATAAGGACGGCGATCTAAGCAGGCGATCCCACTGTGACTTTTATTTCCAAGTCCTGGAATCCGGAATCGCACTGAGTGCAGTCACACATGGATTATGCTTTCTTCGCTGTTTTTTGTTTGTTTTTGCTTTAGAGGAAACTTTCTCAGCAACTGTAAGTATTTACAGACCAGATTAATTAAAACATAAGTCAATTAAAAACGCATCGTAGTGTAAATATCAGCGTCTTATTCTCTTAGAAATCACTCTGTAGTCTAAATGGTTTATTTTTCATCTTTTGTCGCTGAGCTTTAGTGTGTTGATTTGTGTTTTTTTACGCGTCACTTGATCTTTCTAACTTGTCTGCTCACCGGGACACATGCTTTCTGAACAGGTTATTTGTGATAGATGAGCGCTGTGCAGCAGTAAACACGCACCGTATTGCATCACTTATTAAAAGCAAACTGCGAAATGTGTCAGACGCAAAAAAAAAATATAAACCGCGAGATCCCGCAATTAGACCCATTAAAAAAAAAACAGCCAATCAGCAGTCACGCAGAGAAACACTTCTCTGAATAATGCAAACTGTTACATGGAAGTTACATTGGCCAGAGGTGACTGAATGAATGACAGAGACACATTATAAAGTAACTTCAGTGTCCAAGGTTTAGCGTTGTGCCTTCTTCATTCTCAGGTTTTGAGATATGTGTAATGAGAGCCTACAAAAATACAAATACAGTGTTTTAATCGATGCAGGCTGCGCAGCAGCGTTGCTGTCAACTAAACCACATGCTGGTAAGTCTGTCAGTGTAACTCGTGCAGACTCTTCAATAATCAGAATTTCTTATTTCAAGATGAAGAATCACTGACGTCAGGTTTGGCTTCAGAGCTGCACCGCACGCATTAGCAGAAACGACAGGAATAACATTACGCCTTCACACAGACAAGGAATGTTATACCTCTGTAGTGCTACTTGTCCGTGGCCCATGCACAGTTGTAGTTGTAAGTGGCATGGTCACTTCATCTCCAAGCGCCATGATACTGTAGGCCTGCATGCAAAACTTTATGGTCCAGTGGGAGAAGGCACAAGTGCTGGTGGGAATTAATCATTGGGGCAAAATTAATATGGATAAGACAGTGTCAGATAAAGAAGGAGAGCATCAGGAAAAATACTATTGGTCACACTTTGTGAGACTGTGCATATAAATGAACTTAATGTGCTGTGGCAGTGTTATGGTCCTTCGAGGTCAAGTTTAGTGCTCGGCTGTCTTCAGCTTCTTCTTCTTCTTCTTCTTCTTCTTCTTCTTCTTTTGCAAAACTGTTTAACTGGTACAGAAAAAAAACTGGTTATTCATTATGACTTATGAGTTTGTCCTTTCGATCTGAGGTTCTTGAAGGTCCATGAACAAACACACCTGAAAATCCCTTTTATGATTTTGGTCATTATCATCCTGGCAGTGCACCAGACAAAGTAAACCAAAATGTAACAAAAGCATCTGGTTTGACATAGCATTGATGTATTTTAGGAAGAATCCAGGATGACACTACTCAAAAAGGATCCTTGCCTTCTTTGCGATGGCATGAGTGTAATGCGTTTGATTTGCCAACATAGTGAAATAGTTTAAGAGACATAATTGTAACTGGATGTTTCTAGGTTTGAGCCTTGCATGTGACGACCTTGATCAAGATACTGCTGACAGCCTACAGATCAAAACAGAACAGAGTGTTAATAGAGTACCACAGAAAAAAAGGATCAAGGGTTTGGCATTATGACTAAGACAAGGCAAAAATAGAAGAGGAGCCAGCAATCATGTAGTAAATAATGTAGCATAAGTGTAGTATATTTCTCATACAATTATTTTGTGATACACAGTGTGTACTTAATTAGGAATAATGATGAAAACTGTGGAGACTTGCTAACTTGTACCTTTTTAACATGCACACAGCATTGTGATCAGCGTGACACATAGCAAAATCTCTCCACTGTGTTGTCATTATCTTGTTGTTGTAGGCAGATTCCTGAACAGCTTAAATGCATCTGCACAGTTCCACAGCTAATTTGTGGTGATGACATACAGACCTAATGAACTGCAAACTGTCTATGGAGAACAAGAGGCAGCCTGGCCGGCTAGTTATCCACTGAAACTTTAACATAAACAGAGCCTAGAGTATAATGGTTTAGCTGCAGTATAGACATCTCCATTCATCACTGTATGGCAGGCATTCATAACAGATAATGAATGGACTTTACGTTAACACGGTAGGAGGCTTTGGAAATATGTCAGTGAGGGGTTGCAATATAGGAAAATCAGGTATGATCTATAGGATACAATTTCACACTAATATAAATGATAACATTTGACCTTTCTAACGTTTAGTTAGTTTGCTTCGCAGTCACACAGACGCCAGGTTACTTCAGGACGGGTTAGCTGAGTGAATTACTAGAACCACATTGTTTGATTGTGTTCGCTGTTAAGTTCTCTCAGCAACTGACACTTGCAAGCAGAACAAATATTTAATCAAGCTTAGTGTACAGTGTGTGTCTTATGGATAGTTTCAGTTTTACAGATGCTAAAATTAAAGTTAACTGTTTTGCAATATAAAAAAATTCTGTTTGCAACCAGGTTTTCAAGTGGACTAGTCAGAGCCATGATTTACTTGCTAAGATGGACTTCTCTCCTCTGGACTATAAATTCTATTCCTTACACTTTTGGGATGGCAGTAATTGAACAAACAGGTATGTATATGTGTGTGTTTCTTTTTAACATGAGTGTGTTTGTTTTTCAGATATAAAGTATGTAAAAAATCTGACGATTAAAGGTTTAAAAAAGATTGTAAACGATTTAAACCAAAACTTTAGACTTGTAAAAATATTATTCATGATTCCTTAAGTCACTTTCTATTTTATTTTTATCCAAACAGACCTACACTGGATCTACACTACACTATTTAAATTACATCTCAAAGTTCTATGTGTGTCTGAATTTAGTTTTTACAATTAATCAGAAAACTTAAATAGATTTTCTCTTCTCATCTTAATTTCTCCCAAAGAGGTTTGGATTTTACAATTAAAAGAAATGCACTGGGTAAATTAATAAACGATTCAGCAGCTTTTTCTTTGCTATAACATTAGTCTAAACAAGCACAAATTATATAAATGAACATCTCTAATGGGCATAAAACATCTTGGTGGCTTTTTTTCTAGATGGCTCATGCCCCCCTCTGATTGTAGAGGAACACATGTTTTCTGAGATTTTAGATCGTCCCCTGAAACTCACAGGTATGTACTGGGTGAACAGAGCTGAATTGTAAATAAGTCAACATGCGTCTGTTTAAATCCAGTAACAGGCTGTAACTGTGTTCACAGGATTTGATCTCACAGATAAGTTCCTACTTCGAAACGGAACAGTCATGGAAGACCTGGCGTCATATCGTCTAGGAAGCATACCACTCATTAAGCCAACGAAGTGAGTAGCATGGATGTTAACATGCATATGTGTTAATTATTTGCATAATTGGATTGTCATTCGAGTCCAGTATAAAATAAATGTTTGTTGCTATTATTCTAGCCGGTAATGTGACAAATGTGACGAACGTCATGTGAAGTTAAGGAAGCAGTTATTATTAAGACAATTCAACATTTTTACTAACTCTAACCGTGCTTATTTGGCACCTAAACCCAATGTTTCTGTGCCTAATCCCAACAAAACCGATTTGTTAGCATGTTATAGTCCAGTTACATGGTGCAGGCCACGTAATGAATGTCATGTGAAGTTAAGGAAGTAGTCATTTTCAAGGCAAACATACATTTCTACTAACACTAACCAGGTTTAACCATTTAGTACCTAAACCTTGTTTAGGTGTGTACATTCCTACTCCTAACCAAATGTTTTTTGGGGTTTTGGGAAAATGACCTGTGTGAGCTTTAAAGTTGGAGGACTTGTGGACAGTATGAAACTTTAAAAATAGCTGAAATATTATTGCTATTATAGATCTCTGTTATGCAGACAACGAGGAGGGTTTGAGTCTGTTTCCTTTCAGAACCAAAGATATGGTGCAAAATAAATAGAAAAAAACAGCAGTGCTAGCGGACTGACAATTGAAGCAGCACAGACATATCCTGCTCTCAGGAATAGGTGTGAGGTGTGCTGTAAGACAGGGAATCATTTGTTCATAATTAATATATATTACATTTATTATAGAAAACTCCTAAGGCCAAAAAGTGAGAAATACTTTAAAGGAATTGAAATGTATGAGTATGCATAATAAGACAAGAATATTAAAATAACTACATAAATGAAACACCAAGGTCCCATTAACTGAAGATTTGTATTGCCCTGGTCAGCTGGTGGAACTGCTCTGTGGCTTCACCTTGATGCTGATATAATGATGTAGCAGGACTTTGAATTTGATATAATATTTATTAAGGCCAATGCATTTACATTTATTCCTGTCAGTTGTATTAAGAATAACAAGTGGAACATATGCAACTTTAGTAGTTACCAGATTTGGCTTTACAGTGACGTTTTGGATTTTAAAAAATGCTTTTGGAGATGTTCATTGTTTTATGTCTTTAAGTTGTAACTGTGAAAGAGAATACTTTGTCATTCTTCCGGGAGGGGAGAGTATTTTTAGTATTTTTACATGACACGCAGCTGTAAACATTTACTGCCGCTCTCTCTCTGGCTAGGTGAGAGAATCTTTGAGCCAGGTGATTTGTGATCTGCCTCCCTGTTCAGTCAGCCAGCCGAAAATACATTTACTTCAGCCCTTCCCTCAGTCTGGACCCATAGATGCTGGTTCTCGATGACACTGCTGACAGTGTCATTGGTTATAGTGGTGAGACTGCGATCCCTCTCATATCCAATTATCTAAGTACTTTGACAGGCGATACTGCATGTCAGCTGAGAAAGGAAGGCGAGGGCAATTGCAAAAAGCAGGAGGCCTCTCTGCCCCTGCCACAGCCACTAAAACATTGCTCACTTAACTTGCAGGATATGCAGCGATAGATGCTCAACTCTCTAGATCTGGCTAATGTTCTGCCAGCTCCTTGGCACAGTCTATGTTATGGTGCTTAGATCAGAGCTCACACACTCAAGGAACATTTGCGTAAAGTAACAAATTGAGCTATAAAATGCAACGTGTTCTCATAACGTGCTTCTAAACAGTATTAAAACACAGTGTTACACTTGTTGTCTGTCTTTAGAAACATATAATTTGGCTCCTGTGCACAATACACAGTACAATTTAGTTTAGTTTAGTGTAATTTATTTCAAACATATCACCATTACATCCTTCTGTTTGAAAAAGAGTAGGTAGAAGTATAAACTTAATTAAGAATTGAAATGAACAAAGCAAGCATACATAACTAACTCAAAAGGTAGAATGCAAAGTAATTTTATGTACACATCTTTACCTATTTAGACTTATCTGTACTTTTGTTGGCTGTAATCAGATAATTCTCTGGTTTGTTAGTTTTTTTCTTAAAGATGAAGACAAATCAAATCAAATTTCTACTATGAAGCTCAGCACAAACAATACTTCACACATCAATGAAACACAATCATTTTAATTCTGAAAAGTAATAGAATTAACAGTTCCTTTAAATGTGACGATAGTGTCAAATAACATGAACTGTGTGACTACCATCAAAGCAGCTTGTAACATGTTAAATGGGAATTGTGTTTTCATTCATCTGCAAATGCTGACAATTCAGTATATAAAGCAGCCACTGAGGGTCACAATATAGCTTATCAAATTGCCAGGGTTTGTGTTAGTTTACCAGTCTGTGGTTTCAGTGGTTTGTGACTGTCTTGTCAGCTTATTAATAATATGGGCTTTTCTGTCAATACTGTACAGCTGACTTACTACTAAGTCACTCAGGCATCTAAATTCTAATTCAGTATGAAGTACTTTACTTGACCTGTTCAGAGATTCAAACTTTTTTAAAAGTCATAGCAGCATTTTAATAGGACTCTACATGTAAACAAATGTGTACAGAATGTAAGACATTACCACTGGATTTATTTTATGTCATGTACTGTTGTCATTGTGACACATCACACATTTTTGAAAATGTTCGTCTGTGCAATAACACTACTGCAGTGTTACCTCTCCATTAAGAAAAGAAATATTTACACTGGAACGATGATATTATTGCACATTATCTTACACATCTCGGTTACGCACATTGCAACTCATTTGCATGAAGTGATTTCTCTGGTAAAAATATATCAGCATTGGATTTGGCTCAATCACAGCAGTTCCATATTTAAACGGGAAAGAGGACTCATGCTGAGAGGACGTTATAGTCCTTGCAAGCATGAATGATGCATTTAGCGTATAAACTGACATGGTTGTGCCCACTTTGATCTGTTGGAGGATTAAGTGTCAGCGATAGGGGTGAGAGCCAACTAGGTTAACATTTGAGGTTTGATTGTTTCAGCTACAGCAATCTGATTCCACTGACTCATTTAAAAGTATCCTTCTGGATAGGATTTCTTCCAAGCTAAGACACTAATGCCGCTACCGGGAGATTCTCTACCAGACCGGTAGTGTTGCTGTGACATTCTGTCAAACCACTGTCTCTGATTATACAAGGGGTAGTTTCTGCCAAGCAAATATGCATGGTCAAAGACATGTTCCAAGACTAGTGATAGTTTCCAGAAAGCACATGGCCATTCCTTATAAAAACTGGAATTAGTTCTGATTATAACTCATGTGGCATCGCTAGTGTTGCTCTGTGATCTTAAGTGATTCCACTGATCTGTGCCATGAATGTGAAATATTTTTGCACTATACAATATAGATGCACACTAAGACAAACTACTCTAAATAACTAAATATGTCTTTTTTTCTTTTTAACATATTTTACTGCCGTGCATTTTTGTTTTTAGTTTGTTTTGTTTGCTCTAAGTTGGCTTGGAACAAGGTCCTATTACTTCACATTGTAGGATCCAACCTTATATTACACAAACAGCACATGATTTGCACTT
Organism: Ctenopoma multispine; assembly: GCA_034779795.1. Classification (NCBI taxonomy): domain Eukaryota; kingdom Metazoa; phylum Chordata; class Actinopteri; order Anabantiformes; family Anabantidae; genus Ctenopoma; species Ctenopoma multispine. Next base: position 8,655,568 of record JAUYWH010000007.1, on the reverse strand, counting down.
GAAAAAAACCTTCCTACTGAATGTAATCCAGGAGGCATTTGCATTACATTTGCTAGTGCAAATCAGCTGAACATCAGTGGAACTTGTGACAGTGTTGGCTAAATCACTTTCCTTATATTGTAAAAGTGTAACACGGGACGATGGAAAATGAATACAAATCCAGTTCATTCAGTTTTTTATCCATTCATTTAGCCATACAGACCATGATCACAACGTCAAGAACTTAAACACCGTGGGCCCTCAGAATTCAAGTGTGCTGCATTGTACACAGACCATGTTTCGATGTTAAAGCAGATTTATTTGGGAACTTTGTAAAGAAAGGTTTGATCTGTTGGAACCTAACAAAAACAGCCCTGCAGTGCAGAGTATCTAAGCTCTGTAAACCTGCTTAAATTTATTATGTCCCATAAGTTGCCGTATGTAGTTCGTATTTGTTATTTTCTGCCTCTTATAACAATATACAATACATGCAATACTGCAAACAGTTACTGTATGACCAGCATGGAACTATTCAGTGCTGAAATCACTTTATAGATTCTCATTTTTATAAATTGCCTTGCCACTTTTCATACTGAATTGTAGATCATATAGTCCTTTAGCCCACAGGCTACAAATAACCTTTCCTGTCCTCGGGCCTCTTAGAGAAGCATTTGATTTTTTCGGGAGCTTTAACTTGGTGTATTTATCATTTTAGTCATGTACCATTTACACTGGAATCTCAACGTATTTGTGGGACACAATGGAAGAGGGTGTGACGCTCTGAGAGAATACCAGATGATATATTGGAGTGAAAACTAATTTCCAACCTGTCTGAAGAAACTCTCTCTCCCTCCCCCAGGCTGTGCTCCCCCTTCTCAATGACCTTATCATTGCATTATTATTATTTTTGCTGATCATGATTTATTATGTTTATTCTCTTCCACTTTTGACTGTTAATCTGAGTGTGGAGTTACAGGTAGGGTTAGGGTATTTTGAAGGTGTAATTTTTTTTAATGCACTGTATAAAATTAGAAGGGGAGTGCAGGTGTGGGCTGAGAGATGAGTTACTGAACATGCTGTAATTCATTTGAGAGTGGGAGTGATTTGAAATATGATGTTGTTTTTTCTATATATTCCCTATTTTCTCTGCATATTTCCCCACTGCTGGAACACATTTTCAGCTATGAACACAAGATTGTTATTTGGCTTTAGAGAGCTGCTGAGGTCATACACATAAACATATCACCACATTGCACTAGGCTGCTGTAGCCCCATAATGTAGCACATGGTATCTTGGTGAGGTAAAAGATTGGCTTCTGTGACTTAGGATCAATTTCTGCACATTTTCATTATGCGAATGACAGTATAAAATTCATCAAGCTAAATGGAATCAATTTTGTCAGGTTTACTTATGTGAATGTCTGCTGCAGGACAAAACTGAAATGTTTTATTGATCATTGAAGTTTATTGGCTGGTTCATTGTTGAAACAGTGAAGGCTTTGGACAAGTTTACATCCAATATTTTCTTATCCAATTATTTGATTTCATGATGTCGTTATTTTACATTTTCTATTATATTTTATTGCTAGATCTAATATTTATATGATTTGATTGTGTTGTGTGATGTTTTTAGGTTAATATTTCCAAATGGGCTTTCAAGTGAATACTCTCTTGTCACCATCTTCCGGGTAAGACGGACTACAAAAAAAGATCGCTGGTATCTTTGGCAGATTTTGGACCAGTTAGGAGGCTCTCAGGTGGGTCTTACTCTTAATGTCAGTATCAGTATCTATAAATATGCTAGAATTTGATGGGATATACACTCACTGGCCACTTTATTGCCTACACATCTACAAATCTAATTTAATCCAGTACAACAGCTCATGAATACTACTTTTACACTTTATGCACTCCACCAACCACTATTACCTCAATAATTAACATAGATTAATTATCACTGTTCTGACAGTTCCAACAAAAACTCAGAAATGATAACCTTGGTGTATCTGAGGAGTATCTAATGAATATATGTATTTAAATAAATGTATATTTATTTGCAATATGAATCTTGTTTTTCCCTTCTTCGATCCTCAGGTGTCTGTCGTGGTTGATGGTGGTAAGAAGGTGGTAGAGTTTTCATCCCAGGGCCTGCAGAAAAACACTCTCCGCTACACATTTAAGAGCCGTGACCTACATGCCCTCTATGATCGCCAGTGGCACAAGCTTAGCATTTCTGTGCGGAGCGACTTAGTCTCCATTTACATGGACTGCAAGCCAATAGAAGAGATACAGACCAACGAGAAGGACAGCATTGACCTCAGTGGGCACACTCTCATCACAACACGAGTGAAGGATGGAAAGCCTGTAGACGTATGTTGTTTTGTTTGCCTTCAACCAAATCTACACAGTGTCACTTAGGGATGTATTAGTTTTTCATCTATTACTCGAGTAGTTTTGTTCCTGTTGTAGTTGTAGCGAACTGTGCTGTAGTGTCTATGCACTCAGAGATCTTTTAAAAGGCATTTAAAACATCCTTGAGGGCATGTTTTCATAATCTGTGTAAATCCTTTATTGTGACATATGGGTTACGCTCTTTCTTAGAGATTAAAAAACATTAGGACAGCTGTGCCATTTAGTTACCAAGTGCATCAGAGCAGGACTTGGCTAGTAGCATTAACAGCTGACTTTTAACTCAAGTAAAGACTTGTAGAAAAGTAAAATGCAGAGTTTGAGTTGTACTCTGTAAGCAGCTGCAACTCATGCAGATGTTGGAAAAATGAAGACTGTTGCAGACAAGTGGAATGGAAACATAAGAACAACTTCAAGATAGAGGAGCTAGCTGTTTAACAGGCTGTGCCGTCTTCACCTGTGAGGAGCAGACCTTTGTCAGTTAAAATGTGTTGATGAAACTGTTGTGTGATGCTGTAGTGGTTAATGAGAGCTCTTTTTCACAGATTGAACTGAGACAAATTCTCATCTATTGTGACCCTTATGTGGCTCAGCTTGAAAATTGCTGTGAATTCTTGGACCCGAAGGTAAAATGATTTTATATCTCACTGCAATACCAACGTTTTTTTGTTCATTGTAAAAAAAAAGGCAATTTATAAACACACCATATAAAATGTGATATAAAGTGCACTGAATAACTATACTACAAACATTATAAATGAGTGGCTGTGAGATACATTTCCTAAAAAATCTAACTGTGGCTGAATTAAGCGAGTTGCCGCGTCTTATTGTTGTCCATGGGGTATGTGCCCCCTGACAGAAACGTAATAACAGAGATCCTCCATCATCATATAATCAATAAGATCTAATGTTACAGTTTTTTTAAGTGGTGGAATGACCCTTGACCCCTTACCATTACATGTCTCCTTAAGCATGCTGTCATGTCAGTGTAAAGTTACTCCTGGAGAATTGTCAGAACCTCAGGAAAGACTTAGGGACTCTTAGTCTGCTTAATACTTATGCAGTGTGGATTTTATATTTGTAATTTGGAGTGTGACATACAATATGACACCTAAAACCTTGGGTCACGTGCTGAATGCAAGGTAGTTTGGAGGTGTTTTTGTGGTTGTTGTTGTTGTTTTTGCCTTGTAGCAAACACTACAAATAAATTGGATCTAAATGGTGAAATTTCTGTATTGATCCAGTGTGAAGCCAAGAAGACATTTAATAGGACTTCCCCTCCCCTGGTTACACAGCAGCTCCCCCAGATGCTGTCTCAGCCGCTCTCAGAGTCAATTGACAGATGTCACTGTCCAGCTGAAAAGGTACAATCAATTGCATCCAACAAAGGCCTCTAATTGAGTAAGTGTAATGTCTGTCGTAACTGAAAAAACACTGATTTCCACAGCATGTACTCGGTCTTTTACAGGCACTAAACAGTCAGTAAAAAGACATTTATTCCAAAAAGTATTTTCCTTCCTTCATTCTGTTAGCAAACACAAGTATACTTCTCCCAGGCATTGTATATTTGCTCAGTGTTATAAATTTGTGAAAAGGTGAAGGACTCTTTTTAACCATAAATATTAATGTTGGATTAAAATGCAAATTCAGACTTGAAAGCTTCAAACTCTCTTTGATGGTCCAGCTCCAAGGTAGTGTCCAGTTCCTCACTCTTTTATGATTTTTAAATGTGGGGGTTAGTTCCAAACAGAAGAAAATTCCAGAGAGCAACACTTAAACATTTGTGGAAATAGGGAAATACAGTTTGAAATATTAGAATGGGCTGAAATAACATACATACTCAAGAAACCTTTTGACCCCTTAAAGGCCCTCAGTGCTTAAGTATATGTCTCCTATTTGTGTTGCTTTACTGAGAATTATTTCATGTCCAGAACTGTATTTATTTTTGTTTTATTAGGTGTGACAAAGTATTTATGACATAAATTAGTCTAAAATGTTTTTAATCCTAATAATTTATGCACAGGGAGATGTTGGTCTTCCAGGAGCGGTTGGTCTGCCAGGACAAACAGGGGATAAAGGAGACAAGGTACAGACATTTTTAACTAAGCTAATATACAGTAGACGTGTATTATTTTTGTTCTTTGTATTTCTTATGGACTCACTGATGATGCAGTGACTTGTTCCGCTGCGGCAGCGGGTTTGCTCTGTGGTCAGTACCACTGGTTATCCAGGACAGTTGTGAGGTCTAAATATCAAAGAAGAGAACAAGTCCCAGTGAGACAAATTTGTTCTGTGTTCTTTCTGACAAAGTTTTATGTTCCTCAGTCAAAATCCTTCAGAGACTCAGTGATGTGCTGTACAGTTACTGTCACAAGTTCAGTTGCCTCCTAAATCTCCAATAGCTGTGTGAATTCAGAAATCATTAATTGGCCTGATCACTAGCAAAAACAGATGTAGTTCAAATTAAGTTCAAATAAGTTGGTGTTATGTTGGTTGAAGCACAGCAAAAACAAAGGAGCCACCAAATATCCAGACATAAATTTGTTATTTTTTAAAAAGACAAATTACATCATTTGAAGTATGTAATCCACTTTCAGCTATACATACAGGAATATAAATAACAGAACCATGGGAGAATGCTTTCCACTATGAAAGGAATTTGTATGATAGTACAGGTGGTGGTAATGTATATCTAATAGGAGCAGATGGCTTTTGGGTTCAGTGTCATAATTACTGTTATTTGGCTTTGGGATTAAGATATGCAGAAATCATTTATTCCTCAAAGACATAAAAGTGTGCATGACTGTTGAGCTGAGCACTGTAATTTATAATCTGAGTAGTATTTTAACTTTGGACGTTGTGAGTTGTTCTTAGTTATTACTTCACTTACTAGTACTGATACTACTCTTGGTGGGCTTGATGGTTTAGGTTTCTGTCCTCCTGCCTCCAAGTTATTACAGCCTTAGTGAAAATTCAGAGCATCTTCCATATATTGCAGATGCAGATATGAATATAATAACTAAATAAAAGTTTAGATTTATTATTTTTACTAGTGCACTAAATAATCATTTAACTCACTATAATTTGAGTATTCAAAACTGTGTGTAGTGGTATATAGCAACAGATTGTACTAATCACATTTGTAATTGTGTTATAAAAGGCCTCTAATGATTCTTAATTGACCTAACAGGGATCAGCTGTCAAGCTGTAATGTGACTGTGAATTTGCACCTTGGGTGTGTTGGTGGTGCTGCTGATTAATTACTTGCTGCCAATCAATAAGCTTATATTCATTGTCTATCTGGCAGTTTAACATTTCACAAAAGGATATCTAGTACAGCAGACACTGTAGAATGTTTTCAGTATGTTAAGCTTTTGAACATATACTTTGCCAGCTAAGTGTTAGGCTTAAGCCGAGGAGCATGTCAAAACAGAACTTCACAACACATCTCTTATTAATTCTGTACAAAAAGCATGTTTAAAGTGTACTTAGTAGCAGATTACTGAGCTGTTACAGTAATCAACAATAATGTAAACAAATATTTCAGAACCGCAGGCCATTGCATTTTTTTCCCATTATTTCTGCAGGCCATGTCTTGTGCTATGAGTCAGTGGCTCATACTGTTAACACCTGGAATCTAATTTCAGGTCTTCAGCAAATCAATAGTTGGCACCATTTATTTACTTATTGAACACCAAAATATAACAAATCCTATTATACTCTTGAACACTAAATCAATGAAGGTAAACAAAAACATGATCCGGGACTACACATTCAAGACTGAGCCCTCCTGACAGTGGTAAACAGGCACAACGAGCAATCAGGTGATGACAATCTTCCACACTATATATATCCGCAGAGCAGGGGTGAAGGTATCGCAATTCACTTTCCAAAGAAGACTTCATGAACAAAAATACAGAGGCCATAACCCAATATACAAACTCCTCACCAGCAGTAAGAATCAGGAAGCTGGGGTGGCATTGGCAGAAAAGTAGAGATGAGTCATAAAAGATCTGGAACAAAGTTTAATGGACTGATGGAGATCCTGATTAACCTACCAGAGTGATGGAATGGACGTTTAATAGTAGCTGCAGAATTAATGCTGCGTGTTCTACCATTGCAGTCTGTTTGAAGTATGACCTTTGGTCATTGTGCTTAGGGACATCACATCTTTCTCGAAATTCCTGGTGGTGTTTTGGTTGATTGATACTCAGAAACACTTTCCCCAGTGATGCCTGTCAGCTGGAAGGCAGCTTCGATGACCCACTAAAGGTTGCGGTTGCACCAGCAGATGCTATTTTTGATCGCTATGTGTACAGCAGTTGTTTAGGTCTCTCTGATTGTTTAGAACCTGTAGCATTAGGATGAATTAGTAAAAAATGCATTTTAAATTGCAGTTTTGCATTAGAATTTAGGTGCTAATAAATCTGAGACAGGGAGATATTTACTTAACTGATGAATGAAATCCATATTTTACAGGCATCAGGTCGAGTGCTACTCCATCAATTAGACAGTGTTGTTGTTTGTGGTGTTTTGAGATCATTTAATTTGCCAGATTTGGGGCCTTAATGACTTTGCAAACAAGCTTTGATAGTCAGACAGCCATAAGTGCAACGCATCATGTTACAAATAAATAATATGGTAAGAATTGAAGTTACAGGGTGTTTGTTTTAATAAGCATTCTGTGCAGTGTGACATTCATAGAAATTAGCTAATATTTTATTTCTCGTAAACAACTCGATCACAATCATGATTTAGAGCAGAAACAGGCCTGGAAACAAAAAGTGTCCCTTATCGAGTGAATGTGTTCATGTCTTGAGAGATTTCCAGATGTTTCCACAACCACTGAGAGGAAAACAGCAGAGAGAAAGTTTATTTTGAGCCATCTGCTCTATTTATCATAAACATCGTATTTTGACATGTGTAGTAAATAGTTTATATTTATTCACTTTGATTCTGTTCCACAATATTGTGTTTGGTAAATTATGGAAGCAGTGCAGTGCTCCTGTTATAGCACATTTAATTTGTATTGATCCCCAAATTCCCAGCGACCATTAACCAGATTTAGTTTTAAGATTTACATTACAATACATTAAATAGCAGGTAAAAAAGTCATAGCAAAATACTTTCAATTACCAACATGAGAATCTCATTCTGGCTATTTTTTTGTGTGAGTATACTTATTAACAATTTAAGCTTGACTTTGTAAAGATTAATCAAAGACATCTGGGCAATTTAGAGCATTTAAAACACACATAATGAGAACTCCAGGCCAATCACTGTGACCTACACAGAGGGCTTCTTGGGAAAGTATGTGGAGGATTACAGTAGCTGTGTTACTCCAATGGAAAGTACTATCCTGCATTACAGTGTGAGTTTGATGAAGGATTCTAATGCACTGCAAAGGGATTAAACTGCTATGATTAATCCAGAATCCCTCAGGAAATTGAACAGATAAGTAGTGGGTTATAAGAATGCAGCTTACTTGAAAGGAAATCCATTTTGTATGGCCTTGCACATAAACCCTGGTATTACTAGATTTACAGTTCCTGCACGACATGCAAAATAAAAAAAAACACAGGCATGATGAAATTAAAACTTTACAGTACCCTTAATTTGTATTACACCTATCCTGCACTTACAGCTTGTGTTTTCAATTAGTATATTCTAATTTAATAGTACCTGTAAAGTGAATAATACCAGGGCTGTTATGTTTTATTATTGCACTGACGAAGACTTTTGATTAGCTTTTAAACCCTTCTATTGTTTTTATTGTATTCATCATCATTCATCATGTTAAAATATTGAAGAAGCACTGTAAATATAGTTTCCTTTGTGAATTTTACAGGAAATTTAGGTATGTTTGTTGTTGATGAATGATGTCAGTAGCTGTTGTTGCCTTCACTGAAGTGAAATGTATTTTTACAGATGAAAATACTAGACACTGTATTTAAATGGAGATTGGGGTGTTTTGTAGAAAAACTGGTAAAATATAGGTTCAATTGGTTCATAATCCACAGAAATAGCTCTCAGTTATTAGGTTTGACCACATTTTCTCAGTCTTTCCCAGCAATATCTATTCGGTTCTAATAAACAGTGCTTGTAATGAAGATGTGACCATGAATGGGCATCATGTTTAATTAGATTATTCGCTTGCAGCAAGTTTTGTGTTAGTTTAATTTGTTGAATAACTATCTACCTCTTATCTTCCCTCTCTTAGCAAATTGTGGATAATCTCTTTTTCTTCTCCATTGTGTTTTGTCCTCTACTGCCCTGCACGATTTTGCCCCTAAGACAATCAAGCTTTTGTGTCTTTTTTTTACGCTGTCCTGTCCTCTTTTTTTGTTTTATTATTAAAATAATACAGAGCACCCTTAACAAGGCTCAAATGTGTGCTTTCCTGTTGTTGGGAAATAGTATCCTGGTCTGCAGCTGCTAAGCCACTGTGTAAGCAAGAACTGAAGGAACAGCTGTAGAAGCAAGATCACTGATGAAATGACAAACCTTCATAAAGCTATTCACTAATGTGCGAACGAGAGACCTTTCACTAACTGTTGTGTGTGTTGTTTCTATCACAGGGAGACAAAGGGGAGGCCGGGCCTTCAGGAAATCCGGGACATAAGGTAGGTTATTCACTGAAGCAACAGCTTAAAAACCTATGTGAAGTTACCTATTGTAGCATTCCTCCTGAATCTGTGACATGGACGCTTTTTTTTTTGTTTCTTTGTCTGTAATACATTTTGTTTTAGTTTGATTTGGTTTTCAAATCCAGTGAATTGCAGGTGGCACTTTTTGTTTAGTGATTTATGGAATCTGTCACTGGCTCTCGCTGAGATGATTTTCTAGCGTCATTGGATTAAATGATTGGCTTGCTTTGTGAAGACCACATTACAGCGACACAGAAAACAAAGTAATCTCAAAATCAAATTAAACCAACAAGTGGGTGCCTGGTTGGCACATGGAAGAGTGGTAGTGCTGCAGAGCCCCAAGTTTATTTTCCAGTGGTGGTACTTCTGTCTTGGCCAGTGGCCACATTGCACACAGTTGGCAGTATTACAGGGTGGGAGGCCAGTAAAGGATCATGTCCTTGTCACTGCTCTAGCAACTTCTACTAGATGGTCTGGCTGCCTGTGCAGAGGGGGCCAGGATCTCACTGTGGACGTAAGCGTCTCAGCTATGTCCTCTCAGTGAAGCTCTTCACTGTTGACTTGCATAACTTTCACAACGGTCTACACCCTCGCCAGGCCAACAGTGGAGGTTTGGAGTGACAGACACTGGCATAGAGTTAGACAGTTAAATTGGGAGAAAAATGTCTATACCTTCAATGGAACCTTTCAGACTGGCTCAATTGTTAACTCATAATTCACTGATGCACAAACTATTTTAGATACATTATACTCCAGTGCCTATTTCGGTATTTATACATCACTAAGATTGTTAACCATTAAAAATAGACATTTCCAGGCAGTGCAGGTCCGGGCATGAGGAGTCACCATTTAGTATAATAACAGAATGTGATTGCTGTTTCCTTGTGTTGATGTATGTCTACCAATGTGAAAATAATAGAAGAGAAGGTTAGGACTGTGATGCCATAAAAAATATATTATATATATATATGTATATATATAATATTTTTTTTATTGCATTCATTGCATCCCATACTGTAGATTGCTGTGGAAGTACTTTCTGCATCAGCAGTAAACAGGATCATTCCTGAATGAGGAAGATGGCTTAATCCTGGACCTATATCCATTGAAGCTGTTAAGCTCACTGTAGGCTGACATATTTGCTTGATACGTATAATATGGGATAACCCTTAATGCACAACTCTCTCCACTTGTACTGTCTGAGATGAGGTTCAGGGGCCAGCTAAAGCTCTTTTGTTACACAACAGTGCACAAGAAGAGTCGAGAGCAGCAGCAGTAGCACTGATATTGATGCCACTGCACAGCACCACATCATGTTGTCATCAATAAAACGTTTTGTGTTCCAGAGATGTTTCATAAAGCCTGTCTGCTGTACAAATTGAAGTACGTTTTGTTATATTATGTACGTGTTAGTGTGTATTTTTTGTACTTATTTTTTTTTATCTATGAGAAGAAGTTATGTACAGACAGCACAAGGCACTTCTAACTTGGACAAAACCTAAAACACCCACTTTTTACAGGATCTTCTTGTAGCAATTTAATGCAGCTGTCAATTCATTATATTTTATTAGTAATGATATGATTGGCCTTCAACACAACACTATAATGTTGCAGTTTGTTTGAGCTTAACTCAGCAGTAAAGGTCATGAAACGGTATGTGTGTATGTGTAATATCAGAGCCAACCAGTTCAAAGAACCTTTCTGGCAGTGTGTGTGGAAAGTACAGTAGATGCCTGGTAGCTTGAGAAGAATCAGAAATTCTAGTCGTGGAAATAAGCCTCTAACAGCTCGTTCCTGAACTACATGTGCATGCTGTGGACTTTGTTGAAGCCAAAATGATGCCGTGAGTTCACAAAGAAACAGTTGCGCTGTGAGTTTGGCATTTGATTACAAAGTGTGTTTTTTTTATCTGTATGACCATGGTGCAAGTGTGCGGTTTTTCACTTAGCTCCCTTTGAAGGAGTTATAGGTTATTTCTAGAGTATGGGGAGTTATTGATTACTGTTTGTTTCTTCTATGAATTGTTGCATTTAGAAGTTTTTACGTCCTTTCGCTGTGGCACACAGTATTGTATGTTGGATGTAATGTAGATGCATTTTTGTAATAACTTGAAGACAGTACATGAGTGTGACTAAACTGTGTGTGTTGTGTTATTGTTAGTGGTTTTCTTGAAACTACTATAAATTCTTAATGCTAATGAGTTAATATAAATAAAATAGGTAATTAGGACTTTTGTATAAATGTGAATGTGACATTTATCTGTTGTGATTAATATAACAAGACATAAAAAGTTTTTTAGAGAAACTATTTTTCTTTAATCTTGCTTTGGAATTACTGAATGCCTTCTTGAATCCAATAGTACTTTAGAGGAAAACAGTGTAACATTATTCAGACATACTGAGCATAAAAATGGAAAAAAAAAGTATGAACTTTTCAAGGGTCTTTTCTTTGCCTTTTAATTTTCAATCCTGTCATTGCAGGGGGAACTTGGATCAGAAGGGCAAAAGGGAATCGATGGGGAGAAGGTAAGTACTACTATCTCCAGCAGACATATATTCCATACATAGCACATCAGCCAGATCTAGTTTCGTCAAGGAATCAATTCTTATAGGCTTTTCATTTTGTGCGATGCCCTGGGGGTAGAGGTTTTTGTGTTGCTGTTTTCAGTTGCCTGTCATATCTGAAGTAGATCTTACTGTGCTCTAGTCCGCAATGTCCTTCTGCAGTGAAATTAATTGATACATATACTATAGGCCTGGCATACTAATGGACTGAACTAATTTTTTAAATTACTGTAAGCTCCTTCTGTGCCATTTCAGGTTAAACTTTATTGCATGCCTTTTAATCTGACTGCAGTGAAAGTAGTGTGAAAATGAAACTAATGTATGTAATGACAGTAAACCAAAAAAGCAAAAAAAAAGTACTCGTAATAAATGAATATGCATCAGAAATTCTTCTTCGATCTTTGTGAAATTGTTTTAGCCACAAGCGCATTAGTGCAGAAAGCTTTAAAGTATTAGATAGATCAAAGGGTTTTTTTTTTGTTTTATTGTACAGCATTTGTTTGGCCACAATCTCAGTAAATGGGAGCTGTGCAGATGGTCAGTTTAAAGTGGCTTAGTAAAGGGACTCATCTCTGTCTCCCACTTGAGTAGACAAACAGCTGCCACAGAAATCAGCCCTTCCTATGTGCAGCCTGTGGATGTAGACCTGCCCTAACAGTAACTTTAAAAATGAAAAAACGTACGTTGTGCTGAAAGCTTACTGACCAATTCACAGTAATGTAATACCAAAATGTTGTATTTGGGTAAAATGTCCTTTTACAGTTCTCTAGTTACAGTATTAAGCATTTACATGTTAAATATATGGTAAAACTAGTAATGTGATTTATGGTGATTACCACATGTAATAAGTTTAAACAGTTTAAACACAGGCTAAAAAGAACCGTCCACTAGTAACTGTCAGCTCAGTTAAGCACCTTGTAGTTGTGACCAGTTTAGATTGGCAATAAATTATTAATTGATTGTGTACTTTCTGGGAAAATAGGCAAACACTTCCTCTATTACTTATCGGTTGAAGTTATGTTATGTTAGTAATAGCCCAGGTTTAATTATGTGCTATTTAGAAATTAAGATAATACATTCCAAAACATACCTTTCCATGCATTGTTATTGTTCATAGCTACACCCATTATAAAGGGCTCATTTAATAATTTCCCTGTTAACAATCCCCACAACATGAGTTTTCCTCATGTTGTAGTAAATACTGGGTATGTTCTTGTAGATGTTTTATAGTTTACTTAGATAAGTTTGTTGAAACCGTATTAAAGGATGTAAAAGGACGTATTCTCTGTATATCTAATGAATAAATTAAATCGCAGATGATTGTGAGCATCCAGTAATCCAAGTAAAATTCAGTTTGAATAAATAAGATTAAAAAGAACAGGACTGGCATAGTTTGAACTTCAGTATTAGTCTCCTCCTTACCAGGATGGCTAACTTTGTTCTGTGGTAAGTAGCTACTGGCAACTTGAAAAGCCAGTTGACGTCATATGTATATTTGCATATGAATTACATGATCAAGTTTATTTATAAAGAAGTTTGAATAAGAGGCAGACCACCTAACTGGGAATTAACCCCATTCACACAAAGAATGACTATAGCAGGCAAATGTGAATGTACGCAGTTTGTCCGATCTGGTTTTTTATTTTTATTCACTGCTTCTAGTGCCACAGCAATCAGAAGGAAAAGCTGGTAAAGCTGGGGTCCACTTGACTGGACATCAGTGATACATAACCTGGAAACAGCTGGAAGCTTGTTAAGTATGTAGGGACTAAGACTGTGTTGCTGACCCTTTTCTAAGAAAGTTGCTAAAAACTTTGCTAACAGCCACAGACTCATGTGTTTTATCTATCATACATTGTACATTTGTACATTGAGTCCTCCTTGGTGACGTACACAAAGCCTGCTGATAGTCTGCCCTACTCTCCACCAGAAAAATTATTGTTACTCTTACATTAATAGTCATGGATTAGAAAAATCATGCCACCAATCTGTATTGATTTACAGATTCATGCATTTATACATTTAATGGAACATTTGCGATATATGCTTTTATGTTATGCAAGCTGCAGGCAGATGATAAGATCAATATCAGTTTTATCTTTGTGTGTCTCCAGGACTGGTTTGTGTCCCAAAGCAGTAGTGGGTCTTTTTAAACTTTGTCCATCCAATATGCTCAGCATGGCAAATATTCACGTGAGCCATTATTATTAAGATATTGATTGTAGCTAGTGTCCGGAGGTGAGATTGTCCCACCTGAATGACTGAAAATCTTCATTAACATTTTACCCCTAGTATTTTTTTTAATGAAATAATAACATACTAATAATGCAGGTTTCAGCAATCTATCACAACTGATACATTATATTACCCTAGTATGTGCCCTTCTGGAAAATTCAGTTAAATCCAAACCCAGATCCGAAAACAGTCTCCCTACCCTGGAATTACAGCATAAATCAAACTATGATAGGAAGTTCATTATTAGTCTGTTCCACAACTGGGCTGTTTTCTGTGATTCATTTCATGCCTTGACCTAACTCTTGTAATTGATTTAGATTAGTATGAAGGCAGGACACTGGAATAAAAGATATGACGTAACCTGGCCCGATGTCTCATCTGTAAGCGTGGCGCACTGCATGATTAATGGGTAAAAACCAGTACCTCCCCAACGCCCCCATAAATGATAAGTGATAAGAGTCATTGACTGAATATGATTGCAATAAGGCTACAATAAGACTGCCCCTTCTTAACCAGTTGATCAATTGCAGTAATAATTTCTAAGAGACTTTAAAATCCCAAAGACATTATTTGCAAGGCCGACACTGCAGATGTTCTACGTCTGTAACATCAATATCACAGACACAGGAAAAGAGGATAATAGAATAATACTGCTTTATGTAATTATGTACGATGTGTCATCAGTAAGTAAAGTTGTCAAGTTGATTTTGTCTCAGGTGCTTGAATATGAAGAAAAACATCAGCTAATTATATGATCTGGTGGTTATAATGTTTGGTTATGTTGCTATATGTACTGTAAGGTTGAAAGGGTGACGCATGTGGGTAGCCAGGTCAAGATAATGAGAACAGCAGGCTGACTCTAAACAAATTAAAAATTTAAATGTTGCACAAATAAACCTGTTTGGTCATTTAAGTTAACGTATTTACTGTGACTACCTGACTGATCTGTCTCTTTACAGCAATTAGCTCATATTCCATTTTTAAAGCTAGTATGTTATTTAAGGCTCGAGTAGACACCTGAGAAGCCAGAATTCTATGTATGAGCATGTGATCTAGTGTCATTTTGCAGATACGTGTCCCGCGGGACAGAAGGTGCGCAAACTGTGTCATCTTGTGGGTAATCAAAGTTACACTTGTGTATACATGGTGTTCAACTGAAGAGTGAAAAGTGTCATAGACAAAGTAGTATAGGAGTGTGATATCCTCTGCACTAGAGGATCTCTGACATAAAACCATCGTATCCTAACACAATGGCGTTGTTGAGGTTACCTTAGTAAACTATAAGTATTCATAACGTGTAACAGACATCATAGTAAATCCATCTTTGCTAGCATTGAATAGGAACGTGATTAGTCTTATACCACACTCTATGTGGTGGTGTATTGCTGAGCAAATGGAAAGTCACAAAAGGCATTTCCTGCTGTAACCTCCCTGGCATTTGTGGGCAGGCACTCAAGATATCTATGTTACTTAGAGATCCTGTTCCAGAGAGCTTTAAAGGCCTGCCACTCAGTATAACAACATTCCCCAACAGAATGTCCTGAATACATAGTGTAGCTGCAATTTTAATTTAGCATCTCCCCAGTACGCCAATCCCAGTTTGTGATGATTAAATTGTGTACAGTATCTGAAACTTGCAATCATTTACCTCTTGTCAGACATGGGCACTGAACCGCAGCTGCTCTGGTTGGTGAAAGGTATAAGCAAACATAATTAGACTGCATTTGTACATCCCCTCTTCTCTGGCTCTGTTTAGTTGCTTACTTTAGTTTTCTTGTGCTGGGGAGTTGCCAGATTGTCTTGTGGCCCCACCGCTACAGGAGGGACGAGACACAGTGGTGTGTGTAATTAGCAGGCAAATGTACACAGCTCCCCACAGTGTTCTGACCTCGTGCTGCAGGAATGACAGCCACACAGCCAACCCCAGCATATTCCCAGCCCCTCGTCCTTCCCTGTAAACACGACAAAGCCCACAGCTTGTAACAAAAACTAACAATATATCCAGCCCCTGCAGTCAACATCTCCATCCATTTCATTGTGCACCTGATGTGGGCTTATGGGCTTAAGACTCCATTAAACATAGGGTCAGTGTCTTAGCTAGCGTATGCTACAGTAGGTAGGATTATAAAAAAGAAAAAGAGTAATTAAATGTTTCTTATATCAGAGAAGAAACATTCTTGGCAATTAACAAAGTACATCATCATTGAAAACAATACTTAGTCATATGAGAATATTTAAAACAGTGTAGTTAAAAGTGAAGTAAAACAGTTGCCTCGCTTACAACAATGTGTTTTACAGTAAAAACAAAGAGCAAATGTGATAATAAAACCCACAACATAAAATATAAGATAAGGTAGTTATCCTTATATAACGTAACATATAACATGTAAATAAAGTTTAAATATGTTTTCTTTTTTAACCTATGTTTTCCAACTGATGTAGACATTTAGCTTTTCTACAATGGTTTGTATTCTTCCTTCAAACATTTTATTTCACTTGAACCAGTATCTATAGGTGGATGCTTAGAGACAGGGGAGAAGCAGGATTCAAAGAGATGGTTCTGGCACAACTTAACACAGCGAGAAGTGTAGAAAACTACTTAACTGCACAGCTTTGTACAACATTTGCAGCAAAAACAACAACAAGGGTGCAGAAAAAGGACTTTGGAACAAACCTTGTTAAGTGTCAGTTTTATTAAAAACTGTATTTGTTGTTTTTTTATTGAATTTGCGCTCTCGAATCACATTGCTTAATTAATTGAACCACTTTCCAGAACCATATAATTGCAGATTGATTAACGCAGTGTATCATTTGATTACATAAAATAAAATGATGATTTACTGCATTTATTTTGAGATACAGTTGTGTCGTGACACAATACTAAATAGCAAAATGTTGTAACAATTTCAAATCACTAAGAATTAATCCACGAAGCATGGTAATGGCTGTAGGTAAATTACACAATTAAAGTAAATAATGGTCACGTCTGTGTGTTTATTCGTGTCCCTGAGTAAGAGTTGATGCTAAATTGCGAGACTGCCAAAAATCCCAGCGAGAAGTGAGGCTCGATTTTAATTGTGACGGTTGTTTCGTGTATTTCTAGAGACAAGTCCAGATGCTGTGCAGTTTCACAACGCCTATCTTCTGTACAGCTCCTGTCATTGACAAAACTGCAGTCAGTGGGTTATCTGAAAAATACCACAATCATTTTGCTACTTCTCAGTGAAAGTATCATATTAAATAAACAATCATAGGCACACAGGAGAGTGAGCACCAGCCTGCCTCAGGTGAGAGTGTATTGTTATTCTGAATCTTTAAGTAACACTGCTTTGTTAATTCAATTATTTACCAGCAGAAAACATTTTTTTGGGAGATAGATTTTCCACAGTAGTTGTAAGTCGGAAAAAAAAGGGTGAACAACTATTTTTTAACGGGGAATGCTGGGGAAGGGAAGTTTGCAACATTAATGTGAAACAGTAGTTATGACTAATAACATCTACATAGTAATAGCATAATTTAGTAATTCTAACTTAAATATGGGGCTCTGGCAGAACATGCTTTATGATTTACATGCTGTTTATATTGGAGCTTCTGAGCTGCTGGTATTTGCTCCAATAAAATATAGAGCCCAGTAATGTACGCTAAAGTGTTCAGAATTCTCTTTTTTTTTATGTTTTGAAGTTTTTGCAGGTCACTTGAGTTCCCGGTCATTTATAGAAATTAACTTGTTGAGCTCATTTGGTATATGTTATCAAGGTCAGGCCTCTGATAAAATAATAGATCCATAACTCCAATCACTTTTGCCCTTAGTCGCTGGTTTGTATTATATTGAGGAGTAATTCATTTTTTACCACCAATTTGGCAGATGCCCTTTAAAGAGAGACTCTAGCTGTTTGACTCTACTAACAGATGTTTTTTTCTCAAGTTTAATGTTTCAGTGCCATGTAAAACCATAGCTTTTGCATTTTACATTCTTCAAAAGCTATATCTACAATATTCTAGTAGAAAACTATGGATATCATAATGCAAAATTCATGCTGCGCTGGATGGCTAAATGGCTCATTTGAGATTCTCTCAGTAATGCTTGTTGAAGGTTGCAACTGTATGATCAAATTCAGAGTTAAATCATGTGTATTGTGGTCTTAGAAATGTGTTCTTTACTCTTAACTTGCAAGCACAAAGCCTTTCTCAAAATAACAATGGAAAGCAACATAGTGACTGTGACTTCTTTGCCACGTTAATGAGACACAAACGGTGATACAATTACTACAAGAATAATCCAGTACTCTCCTGTATCTGACTGAATATGAAGTTGTTTATGTCCTTTTATCAGATGATCCTTGTACTCTGATTGTCCTTCATTTCTGACACATCTCTGGTGATAACCCAGAGGAACATTTGACTCTGGATCCACTTGCCCCAGTCCAGCGGTTAGGCTGTTGATTTAAACAAAGTTGTGCTCTTATGTGCAGCTATGAGAAAGCTTCCCATTGTTGACAGTGCGTGTGAGCTGAGAGCCCACATAAAGTGATATAATCTGATAAAATCATGTCACAATCATGTCGCTATAATTGCAACTTATCATCAAGCTTTATTAGCTTGTGTTTCCATGGGGGGGATCATTTTTACACCAGTATTACTGTTACTGTTTTCTGAATGGTAGTGTTTAATATGGGACTTGCAGGGAACAGGCAGTGAATTAGTCACATCTCTGGTGGAGCTAGACTTAATGTGATAAGGGTAGGTAATCATCTTCTGCAGATGTATAATTCACTATTAATAGCCTTTCTGACTCTAAATTTAACCATGACAAATTATTGTATTTCTGAGTCATTTTACAGACCGCTCACACTCCCCATCTTTCCTCTTCCCCCCCTAACCTATTTCGAAGAGTTGCTGCTACTGGCCCAAATGTGTCACACCTAACAAGGCTTGCTGCAAATTTAGCCTGTCAATATGTGTCAAGCCTCATTCATCAGCTATCACTCTTTAACTCCGATGTCCTTCTTCTTTCACATTTCATCACCAAGAGGCTTGACTTTGCCCCGAGCTCGCATAGTTCAATCCCACCCGCAGGTACTGTGCTTCAAGGTGTAAAAGCAATGACAGTCACTGTCCTTGCTAGACCTAAGCACAGTGATGGACAACAGAGGAGGAGAGTGAGCGTAGGCAATGTTTAAAGAGCCCCCTGTGAATCTTGGTACGTGTAGTTGACTGCTGACTGGCATTATCTGCTGTTTTCTCATTGACTAGTTATGACAGGCATGAGAATCTCACACCTGCATGAGATGCTTGTCTGCTGAGTGTCAGCATACTGACGTACTGTACAGTAAAACTTTTTTAACCATTTCCCAAACAAATATATTTTTTGTTCCAGGGTCTGAAAGGTGACCTAGGGCCAGTTGGCCCAGTTGGTCCCAAGGGAGACAAAGTGAGTGAGTCTGCCATATATAATGGTCTGGAAAAACTACACTAGAATTGTTTTAGATCTATTTTTAAATAGATATTTCAGGGAATCATGAGCTATAATCAAATGTTTGTTCATCTGTTTGAAGTGCTGCTGTGATTGCTACTTCAACATGGCCAAGTGAAGAATATTGTTATTCCTATCATAACTTAGCAAGACTTGAACAGTACATGGTCATATACAGCTTTATGCAGGCTGAGAAAAAAAATATGACTGTGCTCACTATATTTGAAGAGTATTTGTATATTCATAGAGATAGATGTTTGTAATGGACACAACAAACTTAATCCCTTCATCTTGCCCTGTCTAAACATTTTGTCTGACTGAAGTCTATAGTGAAAATGTGGATTACGTACAGTACTATTGCCTTCTGTGTTGGATACTGTTCACTGGATTTAGAATATGCTGTATTTGGTCTCCAGTATTAGGAACTTTGCTGTTATATAGGTATGTCCTGTATATAGGACTATGACTAGTTTCTTAAGCCTGAGATTTAAGACATGCTAGAACTGCAGCAGAGGAGTCTGATGTCAAATCTTGTTCTTAACTGCCCTGTTATGTTCACTGTTATCTCTGACATGAATTTGATTAGCTCTTGTTGCAATGCAGAAAAGATTGGTCTTTTTAAAGTTTTGCTTTTGTTTCATCCCACGGTAGGGTTATTCTCCATGTATGAGATGAAATGTTTTCCTGTAATTAGCTGCTATATCTCCTACTCTTTCATTTTTCTTCCCTTATAGGGGCCTTCTTTGTTGTTGTTGTCTTTTGGTAGAACTCACCGAACAATTGTAGGTGCTGTGCTCTGTCTGCCAGCCTTGAAGTTATAATGAGGTCTGTGTGTTTCTGTGAAGACAACAGAGAAACACAGGGTATTTTATCCTGTTTTCCAGATGGGAGGGTGGGGGTGGAGAGAACGTTTGTTTGTATTGAAACTGACAGAGGGAGTCAGGTTTGGAAGCATAAAGTAATGAGTCTCCTGAATATCCCATAGCAGGCATATTTTAACTGTGACATTTATTTAGACAACAAAATGGATATGAACTACAAGCACAATGTTTCTTTTATCCACATTTTATATAAGGGTATTGCCAACTGTAAAGTCCACTGATTGTCAACTCTGTACTTTATAAAGTACTGTTGGGATTTTGGTAAACTGTGGAGAGTGCTCCTATACTGGACAGTGATACATGAGTTTTATCTGAAAAGACGAAAAAACCAAAAGGGGCTGTGAGATCATTGCTTACATTGGGCTGTGCTGGTGTCAAAAGACACCTATTTCTTTCCTTATATGACTTTTCTTGACTGCCTGTATGTCACAGTCACCAAACAATGTTATCATACCTGTCCATTGTTAATACTGCAAAGCTTTTACACAATATAGTACGGCTGTGTTTATTTTAGGACCTGTCACATTTAATAGCACCAGCCCACCTGCCAGTTGTCTGACAATTTGAAAGGCTTCATTTCTTGACATACTGTAAATACCAGTTAATGCTCTGCTATAGCACATAGATAGATACTGTATTTTGAAATCTTTCTGCTATATGTAGTCTTATTTTACCTGAAAATATACATTATATTGTTACATTTAGCTGCAGCTGTTTTCCTTGCACACAGTATGTTAAAGATGTTAGTGACTGAAGTTTTCATTTTTTAGAGTTTTCGCTAATTATTGTCTTTCTTCGCAGGGTGATGTGGGTCTGCCTGGAGATCCCGGGGTGCCCGTAAGTTCACTCTACTTCATTTACATGTACAGTATTTATGCTGTCTGTTCATGTGAAGAAGAAGAAACGTTGAAATATAGTCACACAGCTGTGACCTGAAATGTCTAGACTGAGATGTGTAAATATCACAGCCTTTTGACTGACCAGGCACAACACACAGCGTTAAAACATCTGGCCCACAGAGACGGAAAGAGAGGCACTCAGGTGAGCAGTCTCTGTGTCACATTACCATCCTCTGGGAATGGGTCAAGCAAGGAGCAGATAGGCAGGGATCAGTGGGCATCCTCACACGGGCCAAAATGGATAGGGATGAGCAACCAGGCAGAGAAGAATGGAGCTCCAAGCCCAGGGTGGGGGCAGAGGTTGACAGGTAGTCGCTAGCTGTATCCTACATGGTTGAGACATGTACTTATTGGGTTGGCGACTGCCCCTGCTGACTTAATGGGGAGACACCCGGGAAGAACCACACCATGCTTCTTGTATTTCGATGTTATAATTGGAATGGCTGCACTAGTGCTTTTCCTGTGGTCCTGTAAAATTGAGAACATAACCCTGAAATGTACTCATTCCAGTGCACACCCAAGCTGAAGGTACATATGTCAGCAGACGGCAGATATGTGTTCTGGCATAGTCACCTATCAACACATATAGTGAGTGTGTGGGCACAGATGCAGACACACATGCTCTCATTGCATTGTAGCCAGGGAGTTGACGGCTACTAGAGATTAAAGGTATACTGCGGGTGGTTAGCTAATTATTACACATCATGAGGGATTCAGCCTGCCAGTTTTAATCAGCACTGGAGTGATACAAAAACTGTGTCCCACTGCTTCTGGTTTGCCCCTTTTATGTCACCAATGTGCTTACAATACCCACAGCACACTGACACCATCTATTAACTGTTCTCTAATGCTAACTCAACATTATAAAGACGAGAAAAATAGCAGTGTTTCTCTGACTTGGGAGCATGGTTTAAGAAAACTTTCGAAAACCTTGCCAGTAAATTGGTTGGTGAGCGTGAACAGAAAATGGTGGGAGTAAGTTAATAATACTTTATTAACTTTTCCCCACCATTTTCTGTTCGCCTTGTGGATTTGCATTGTATTGCTTGTTATCCAAGGTCAAAACTCTGTGCTCACAAGCCAACAAAAAAATACAGTTGTACATGAATAATTGATTTATTAGCAAAGGAACTACAGGGAGAATGAGTCATGTTTTATTTAGAGTCACGGGTCAGAACTGTCATTCTTTTTTATAGATACAGCTGCAAATATTTAAGAAGCGTCAGTCTCCTTGTTATTTTTTTTTTCCTTTTATTACTTTGCATCAGACCTCTGACTAATGTAAAAGACATATGTCGTGAATCCCGGTTTTCTGCAGCTGTTTCCAAGAAAAGAGTAAAGCATTTGCCTGTTGGATGCCAGTTGAAAGAGGACACCAATTTGGTTTGTATTTGAAAGCCGAGATGTTGTATGTGGCCTTGTTTCCATTCTGTGGCCTGCTGGATAGACGACTCTGTCTGCCCTTTTCTGACAGTGGCCAGCAGGGTGTTTGGAGAGTTGTCTTTTCAGGTCATTGAAGCCAAGGATAATTACTGTAACTCATGACCAATTGTGGTGCTTGCCTATAACGGGTCAACATACATCCTTACACCGTATATGAATTGTGTGAGTTGTGTTTTCTGATTTGTTTGTTTGATTTCTAGGCTGACAAAGAATGTCTCAAAGGAGATCAGGTATCTTAACTGAGTTAATATTGTTTTCACTAATAAAAGTCTCAATATTGTGTTTATTTTTTGACAACATTAATGTTTTTTTTACATTAATTACACATTCAGGGCCCTCGTGGTGACAAAGGAGACAAGGTGACTAATTAATCATCACATCTCTGTGTTTTTCTCGTTTAACAAGGTGGATATAACATGTTCTCAAGCAATTAAACACAACTATCAGGTTTAACTTTAACTTTGAAGTTGAAGCACCATAAGAATATTCTTGTGCAATAACTTTGAAATACAAACACACCTCAGTATATACCTTGATTAACATGCTAATAGTTCTTTATCAAGATACTGTGTAAAGTAATGGAATGAAGCTCTGATCAACTAAGGATGCAAATTGCCTATTAAGGGGATGGTGGTCAAGTCATCTAGAAACTCTTCATGAGTCAGAATAGAAATTACAGCTCTACATAGTCCTTTATATCTATACACTTTAACCAAGATTCTGTGTTTCCTGTTACTAAAAATAAGTGCCATCAATATAGTAGCCAATTCACCATGTATATATCCTTTCCCTAGGGTATGGCTGGGGTTCCAGGTCAGCCAGGGGAACCAGGCAAAGAGGGCAAAAGGGTGAGTAAACAAAAACAGTTCATCGGTTTTATGGCCTGGTTGGTGGTTGTACTGACTGAGAGGAGCTGGCCTGGGGAAAGGCCAAATAGCAGCTGAGTGGCTGTTTTTGTTTTGGAGGAGGCAAAGATGATCTGTGGCAAGGGATAGCTACAGGCCTGGAAAGAAGGAAGGGGTGATGTGGGCTTGTTGTATGACCATTAATGAATGGGCTCCATGTTCAAGGGGTCACACTGTCACGGTATGACTTGCAGCACACCTGGTTAAACCCTGCTGGGAGACTGGTATTCAGTTTTCCAGCTTGATTTGGGATGGAGGCAATTTCTATGACTCAAATCAGGTGAAACATTACATTGTATTTATTTAAATCTTCTTTCACTGTAATAACTGTGGTTAGGAATACAAGTGTCGGGCCTTACGATGTATAAGTTAAAATACAGTATGCATTTACTGCAATATAATGCTTCATTTTGAAGATAAAAACTCAGTCAATGTGGCAGTGCCTGTCCTGATGATAGCAACGGGCAACACTGTGATGGGCTGAAGATTGCCTCACAACAGGATTGTTGTTTTTCCTTGATGTCACAGCTGAAAGGCAGTGTTCATGTGCAGGTGGATAGGGTGTTTGCTTTGCTTTTGTCTCCGTGGTCGAAAATAGGCCCTTCAGACAACTGAGTATTTCTGTTTGACTTACAGAAAATGGCTATAAGACAGCAAGAAAACATTTGACTTCATTGCAGCAACATATAAAATATATAGCAGGTTGCACTGTAGAGCACCCATAAGTAGGTCAGGCAAATGTTCTTTTCAGATTAAGCAAGAGCCAAGATGATGCACAATACTCAAGACATCTGGACCCAAGTATCTCAAGAATTCCACCCTTCTGTGTATGAATGCAATCAAACTGAAAACTTGTTCCAATAGCATTAACAATTTATGACCTACCATCAGTTGTGTTACTTCTCAATGGATAATTTCCCACAATGCATGAAGTAACATAATCTGTTATCAGTTAAAGTAGTCAACATAAGCCAGCTCAGAGGAAGGCACAGATGTTTTTCATGCTTTTGTCTCTTTACATAATCAGCTAGGTGTTATTTTATACCTAGCCTGATTTATTGTAGGGATCAGGCGTCAAACAGGCTGAGTATCAGAATTTCTCCATAGAAAGTCACTCTGTATTTGATGTTTGATAGAGCCATGATATAAACAAGTTATTTCTTTAAAGATATTATAGGTAGAACCATCATGGGGCTTCAAACAGGCCATTTCAGACGTTTGTTGTTGCTGAAGATACAGTTCTGATCTATTAATATACTATCTATGATGACTGGCTGACTTCATGATGACTGGTAGTGTACTAAGGTTTCTGCTTATTCTTAGCCCTAGGAGTCATATGTGGCCCCAAAGTTGTTGACCAACCTGTATTTCTACGGTTTGGCAGTCTATATTAGGGGCAAGCTAGTGGCCAGCTGATATAGGAGGAGGGTCTCACCCAATTAGCAAGTCATGCCCTTGCTTGCGACATATTGGTTTCACTAGTAGCCAGAGCTGCTATACAAAAGGATGCAGAGTATCTTGATGAAGACTGACCACTCCTTAAACCTCACAGAATAGCTGGAAGTGGAAAGCTTTCACAAGGCCTTACATCCAAGCGAAACCATCTCTCACACTGTCTACTTAAATTTATTTTGGAGAAAAATATTACCACTCTAAGCCATTTAGAGTTACTTCAAGGAGTTGTAGAGGTCATTGTAGTGGGAAGAGGAATGATGCCATCTGCACTGATCATTCTCTCAAGCTTAAAGCAACATATGCAGGACAGGATATCAAGGGTAGTCACCCAACCCCTTCTGTGACACCATGTCTAATATTCACAGAATCCTGATTCTCTCTTATTACCTTGATGGGTGAATGGTTCAGTTAGTCAGCGTGGAGGTAAGGACAAGTCCAACCATGTCTAGAAATTTATGGGAATGTATTGCCCCCACTTTACACATTGTCATTAATAGTAATGTGAATGACTTGGTTTTATCTATAATGGATGGCATTGACATAAAATGGCAGGCAAAGAGTAGGACTCTGGGATTCAGTGACACATTACAGCAGATCAAAAAAGAAGATGGGGAGGACAAGTAAAAAGAATATGTCTCCCTTGCTGACTGTGGTGTGTTAAAATATTCATTGGCCACTATGATAATGTGCTAAGCTCTGTGTTGTCATTGTAGGCGGGTCCTACCTTCACGGGGCAAAAGACTGCCTGAAAATACATGCTGATTAGAACAACCTTGGAATTTTAGGATTTTCATTGTAGTATGTGTAGAAAGTGTGCTCATGCAGCATGCAGTGCAGAGAAGTGACTGACTGACACTTATCAACACACTTGAGGCACTGTATTGCAGACTTGCATGCAACGTGTGTACTAGTGATATGGGATTTGGTCTTAGATAGCACTGCAAAGTTACCAAATAGGAATGAAAACATATGCTTGGTCAATGCACAATGCTCCTTTCCTATAGCCAAAATACATAGCAAGGCCACGGCAAGCTTGGTTTATTCATGCCATGCCAAGTCTTCCTAGCATACTCTGCTTGCGTAGTTGGCACAGGGTTGTGAGTGGGTTCAGTGCAGACATGGGTTCATCCCTCAACAAGGCAGTAGGTTCCAGTGGATTAATAAATAATCACCTTAAGAAATCCCCCATTACAAGGTGGGTCTTGGAGTTTTAATCCAGACCTAACACCACATTAAGCCTTATTAGCTGCCTAAATGTACCTGTAAAGAAAAATAAGTCCTCCTTGCTAAATATAAGTCACTGACGAATGCCATTTTGATTCCTTTGGTTTTTTTTAAAGAAGCTATGCGATGTTGTCATACATAGTGTTCAGACATTTGCTCTAATTAAATGTTTTGGAACCATGGCTTAACCCTTATAACTATTTTTTTATATATGTAGATTTATTCTATTGACAAACAATGTTCAGTAAGGTGAATGCAAAACGTTTAAAATCTCCTTCAGTCAGCTGAGCGCTTCCACTGTGTCAAGGATTCCATGTCTCCTGTTTTGGAAAACGCCTGACAGATGTGTAGCACAGTGTTTGTTCTTTTTAGACATAGCAATGCTAATGCAGAGATGATGAAACTCCGGCAAACCCTAGAGGAAGCAGAACACTGCCACTGCTCTGTCTACGGATGTGTTCTCTTCGAATGAATTATACAGTGTAGATCCTCTTACTGATTTATTCATTTATTTATTTATATCTAGTTAGTTGGTTATTTATTTAGTTATTTTGCTAAAAGAGTGAACTAGTTGTCACAGTTGGATTGGTGGCTGGTGAGCCGATGCACAGAAACAAACTGCATAAATATGTCTTATTCTGCATGAGGTAAGGACATTTATGCAGTCCTTGATACTACAAAGAATTTACCGTCAGGTTGAATGTGACATTCTCAGTTGTCAGATTTAACTCTCACCTGCCTTCCAATATTTTTTTTTTTTTTACTATTTCTCGTACAAATATTCATCTGTATACCTCTGGTATGTGGGTGAGTGACACTGTGCCACATGGAATGTCTGCCATGTATGTCAAAGTGATAAGAGAGAAAAAAATTACAATAGAGGTCAAAAGGCTTGGAGACCGCTGCTAGCCAGGCAAGACAAGACAAACTACTGAGGGGAAAAGACATCAAAACAGAGACTTTTAGTCTGGGGAAAAAGATTTTCTCAACAAATAATACAATGTGCCACATCAATACTACCGACTGAATCCACCCAAACTGTTGTGGCTATTGAAGAAACATTACAGAGTAGAGATCTAAAATAAGGCATATTTCTCACCATGGTTACTAATTATAGTATTCAACAGTTCATTGATTCTTGATTTAAAGTCATTTTATCTATACAACTGCTGTTCACTGTCAGTTATAGGTGTATGCAAGTATTGTTTTTAATTGATAGAGTAAGATAGTTTTGTGTAATAGATGCAGAGGACGCAACTTTGAAGTGCTCTTAAAGTGACACTAGACATACAATAGCATGGAACTCACTACTGTAGTTTCCTTCTTATTTTCCCACAAGTGCATCTCAGTGAAGTCTTGAACTAGTAAGAAATGCAACCCTTCCGCCAGAAGTCAAATGAAACCAGAGAACGACTTTGGTATAAACGTGCTGTTCACTCGCTGCTTGTTGGATAGGAAGACAGTTTCTACGTGAAGAGATTCTCCTCCAGTTATATGGCAGAAATCGCTACTTGTAAAGTATCTCAAAATGTCACATCAAATTTGCCAGCTGTCGTCTGTTCACATCATGTGATAGCGCAGCCTAAGATCAATGCACGCCGGTAATTGTAGTGCAGACACACGTTCAGTTCTTCACTTGTGTCAAAAGTTTGAAACAATGTGTAGTAACATCAACAACAGCTGCCTGGACATTTTAAAGTGGCATGGATATAGTCTGTCAAAACAGTAGAAAAGATCATCTGTCTTGTCTCTGCTTGGCAACTGGACTGGCCCACATTTCCAAAGAAGAGGGTAGTAATTGCTGTCGTTTGCAAGTGATAGTGATGTTTACATTTCCATTCGTGCCCTGTGCTGAATGACGGAGACAGCTGTCTATAAATCCTGTCCAAAAGCGCAGGCATTTCTTTTTTTCATATTTTCCTCACTTGTGACACTTCACGTGTCTCAGAAGTTGTCTGTCCACTAAATGCCCAAGTAGTGATCAAATGTTTTCTCCCAGACCACCGGGAAATAATTATGTTATGTTATACTTATGTTTTACTCTGTAGCTGTAGACCAATTTCTCTGAGCACAAGGCACATTTGTGTGTGCTTAAACTGACTATGTCTAAATGTGTACACATTTATGGGCAATATCGCCTTGAGTGGTGGTATCTGTCAAACTGGGCACCAATGTCCTACTGGTACTCTACAGCATTATGCAGTTGCACTGAGGTCAGAACATTAGTGTCAGATTAGATACCATAGGATTCATCTCCTTTAAAATGAAAACTTTGTGTGCCCATTGCACAGTTAATAGCTTTTGTCATTTAACCTAATTTAGTTTGAAATAGTATGCTGTTCTTGGAAAACGAAATGCATGTTGTAATTTAAATTCAGATGCCCGTCCTCTACAGAACCAAGCAAATTTTATTTTGAGGTAATTGAACCACTGCAGTATATATCTGATATTCATATTATATCTGATGGACCTGGCTGAGCTTTGTTTGGATCTGTGTGTCTGCGGAGACCGAAGCAGGCAGTGACAGTGAGGAAATTATGGTTTGCTTTGTGGGGACATAAACTTTTGGCAGCAGTTTCCTGCTCCATGGGTGGAGGCAGATATGAACAGCAATGCAACTGTAACAGACTGTTGACCTCTACCAGAATACCTGCAGGGCGAGATTATTAAGTAACGAGTCCCTGGTGAGAATACCGGCCTTCCTGCCAGAAGTTCTCCATGGGAGGCTGCTGCTGATTTGGGTGATACAGTAAATGCATGGAATTACAGGAGCTATTTGATTGGAGCCCTGCATTTTGTTGTCTAGTAAGTGCACTGATAAAAATGTATTTCTCCCACAAGGCTTTCTTAACAGTAGCATACATATAAATTACATTTCTGTAGTGAATTCACATTTATAATTACATAATATAATCACACTTGTTGATGTTGTTTTGTTGTATTGTGATCTTAATATTAATTTTACAATAGTTTATCACTAAGATGAGCAGCTCTGTGTCACAGTGACAAAAGGTAACAGTCTTGTGGTAAATTTTAGATTCAGCTTTTATATTTAACAGTATATCCTGCAGTATATGTACACATTGTGTTTAATCTAGTGTAACTCTATAATATACTACTATATATGCACACATAGCACCTATAAAACAACCACAGTGCTATATTAACCACTCATGCACAGTTGGTGATCATACTAATGGTCCATGTTATGAAAGCGGTGTTTAAATACAGTAGCATGATGTAGATATGTAGTTACAGATTTGGCTTGAATCATTGACGCTCAATGGCAAAGTAACACGGAGAAAAGAATTTACAGGTCAGCAGGGCTCACAGCTGAGACTTTATGGTAGGATTTACACCCTGTGTGATTTTACAAGCAGGGGAAGGATTTGTTAACCCTTTGTTGAACAAAGTGGAGTTTTTTTTTTCTTCCTCTCTGTCCAAACTCACATTGAGAAAATCCAGAGAGCCATTCTTCTGACACCTGTATTACACCAGGAGGTAAGTCGTTTGCCCTGTGCACAAGGCAATTAATCTTGTCAATGTCAAGTGCATTGGGAGGCAGGATGAAACAAAGATTTGACCTGATTGGCTATGAAAAGGTCTCACATTTGGGCCCAGTTGGGAAAGAGCAGGGTTACAGGGGGAACCATTTGGCACATGCAAGGACAGATGCACAGAGCTTTGATTTATCTGTCTGACTCTCATCTTTCCCAGAGAGCCCCAGTATGGTTACATCCATGGGTGTCCAGAATAAACACACATTAATTGGCCAATTAATTACAGGGATGAATACAAGGGGCAGGACTGTGAGAGGACCACTTGATTGCACATTGTTCACTGGCTTTTATAATCATTGCATGTGCATGGTTGTGTGTAAGTGGATGTGTGTATGTAAAGCATGTGAATGAAAGCTGATGCTGGACAAGGGGTAATGTAGGTCAACGCATCCTCTGAGCATTAGATAGGTTTGCTATAGTTGGCCAGAGCAGGTCCCTCATATACACATTTACAGCCTCACAACCTTCTCAGGAAGCAGAGCTTACTGTACCACATAGCAGTGATGCTGTAGGCACCACTGTATACTGTATGTGTCCCTGCCTCTTCGGTGTCAAAATTCAGCAGCGCCTATGATCTGTGTCTAATACCGCCTCAACATTTACCAATGTTGTTTTAATGTCTGCCAGGTCACAGCAACACTAATGGAGTGTCATGTGTCAGACAAGGTTCAGCCCAATGCAATTCACTCGACTTGTTTGCGCTAGTTGACGTAAGGTGACCAGCCCCTGCAACTGTTACCTCAATTCATAGTCTACGCCATGATTCCTTTGGCATCAAACAGATTCAAGTTTGATAATTATCTTTAAAAAAATTTGGATTTATCGTTGGACTCTAAAGCATACCTGGAGTTAGCTCTGTCTGTGTCTGCTTTTTTCTCAGTCGGGGGGGTGAGAGGACACAGAGAACTCACAGTGTAGGGGGAAGGAGGCTGACCGGGGAGGAGATGTAGCCCTGAACACTGCAGAACACAGAGGCGTGGTAGTGGGAGGCTGCATCACTTACAGCACGCTGTTACAGACTGCAATCCATATTCTGATTCTCCACACTCTCATCCTGCCCGCAACCAATTTAGTTACATTCATCTGTGTCCACTTTAATGGCATGCCAGGGAGCAGCGCATTGACAGTGGCCTGATATTAAACAGACAGTAGTGTGTGGGACCTTAGTGTAATCTGTTACGCGTGGTGAGTGATATAAAGCATAAGAATTGCAGAGGGCTACAGTACCCTGAGTGAGGGCCCTGTGGATCTTTGCACAGTGTATTCTCTCTGACCTCAAATATTTGGTTAGTAAAATGAACCAGGGTTTATTCAAAGCAGATTTTCAGCCTCTTGTATTCACTCGCTGGATAATGCATTAATGAAACACTCAGTATCTGTAAACATAGGACAGGAGCAATCTGCTCCGGATGAAAAATACGGCCAAAAGTCCAGATGAGACTGTGAAATTTCTAAGAGCCAAGACTAATAACGGCATCCATTAGGAGATGAGAACATTCAAGAGGCAATGCCGGCCTAGTGTGGAGCCAACGCAATAGGCTCCCAGCTTGCATGGAAAAACTGCACAGACATTCAGCTGATTGGTGGGAAGAGAGCTCATAGTTTAATATAGATTTATCGTCTTCACCACATAAAAATGCAAATTCAGATAATATCATCAGCGCTCTTTCCTCTCCTTAGGAGTTGTTAAAGTCAATGAGCTCTTAAAACTCATAGCTGAAGACGTGGTAGAGACGTGGCTGTTGTAAAGAGTCTCCTTCGGGACTGCTTTGACTTAGTTTTCATAGACATCTACTGTCTGCATTTCCTGTGTTTGCCTTTTGCTCTAGTGTTTGCATACTGTGTGGTAGTGAGGAGTTGGATGTTTGCTGAAATAGCTCTATAATGGTTATTTTACCTGATGATATGCCGCGTTCTATGACTGGGTACCTTTGTTATGCCACCTGTGTCCCTTTGTATTGTCTGGCAATTGAAAAGAGGCATAATGTGGTATGAAAATTATTGTCACTCTCCCTCACTCTCATACCGCTTCTTGCTCTTGTCGGTTTCCTTCTTCTCTCATAGTTGTAAGCCCTGTACAGAAAGATCTCCTTTACGGTTTTCAGTGTCTAATTGCCAGACTGCCTAATTAGGGATGTTACCCGCATCATACATTCTTGCACTGAGGACATCCATCCTCTCAGAGAGAGCTTGCAGTCTCCTCACTGGCTCGGTACCCCGCTATGTACAGAATTTGTGATGAAGCAAGTTTGCCATCTAGTGGTGCATCTGCAAATCGACATTTAGTCACATGGTGTCAATGATTGAGTCTCTGAGGAAAAGCCTTCACGGGAAGGTTTAGCCAAGAGACTATAGGTGCTATCCTGGCCAGCTGAGCTGACTCTTATGTCGGCTGCGATGTCAGCCATCTCTTTATACGTTCCTGAATATTTAGATGGCCGGGAGTTAAAGAGAGCATTGTGTGCCAGTCAGAATGGTGAAAAATGCTAAGCTGCATTTGAGCCCTTGCCAGGCAGCTGTCGGCTTTGCCGTTCTCTTCCTGCCCCGGCCGCTCCTCTTAACCCTCAGTAAGCAACTGGAACAAATCCTATTTTATTGAGGCTTTTACCAAGTGCGAGGGATCTCTGCAAGCTCCAGTGGCCAGGCATTTTCTGAGCTTGTGCAGTGGCCTAAGATGGCACCCAACAAGAGCAATCAGAAGTAGGGTCTCTAATTGGATCCTTAATCAGAAGCAGGTGAGGCTATGGTCCCTGCTCTGCGTTATGTGACACTTCATGCAAACAGTATGAGCGATATTTAACTCATAATGTCGATGGCTGATTTGCCACGGTGAACATGTTTGGTGAGCATTCTGTCAGCTGCAATATGTCAAGCTGCATAGCTGATGTGAATTAGCTGAATATTCGTCCCTCTCACCAGCTGATTTTGAGACGCTCAGAAGTAGCCGGGCTCAGTGTAAGTGAAGCTGAGATAGAGTTTGCTCACACACGAACAAGCCTACCTTAGATTTGTTGTCACTTTGTTGCTTTGTATCAGGAAAAACACAGCACTCACTTTCATCACAAGCTGAGTATATGTAATGTTATATTCATACCAAACATTTTACTTGATAATTGGGTACATTGCTGAGCTACTCGTGGTGAAGGGTTTAAGAGGTTGCTTTTGAAATCTTGGTATTTTCCTATTATACTGGGCTTTTTTTTTTTGGTTCATGGTGCAAAGTTTTAAATGAGAAATGTAGAAATATTTGCAAGTGGAAAGGATGACATTTCACAATTAATTACGGAATAAATTAGGTTTTGCTGGCACCGTCTGTAATTTTCTGTATCTTGTCTGAATCTGGATACAAGCATTCAACCAAGGTGTTGTAGGTTAGACTAAAAGAACTGAACAGGTCAAATGCATCTGGTTGTATGTGTCAGTCCTCTTCCCCCCCATCTTCTGCAGGCTATGAGCAGATTCATTTTCACTGAGGAATTAATACTGTGACAGGCTGTCCTAGCAAACTTGCTCTTGCTTCTTTGTGTGCTTGGTGTGTGAGCACATTTCTCTGTCTGTATTTGTCTTTTATTTTGGGTTTGATTACATAACTTTACAATCCTGTGTGTGTATGTGTGTATTTTGCTATTTAGGTTGTTTTGCACACAGATAATAACCCCATGGTCTCCATGGGGTCATAACAGAAAGCTCTATACCATCTACTCTTTGTTCTGTATATTGTTATAACTGAACATGAGAATATTATGAGGATTTATCATTTTCACAGTTTTGTACACATTTGTTTACCAAGCAAATACAGCTGCTGCTTACATGCTACATGTCAGTTCCAGTTAAACCCTGTACATCAGTACAGACAAAAGGCTCAGGTGGCCTGAGTACATGTCCCCAGAGGGAGATGGGACTCAGCTCAGGCAGAAAGAGTGGGAGTGACATGTGAGTTTTTTAGTCAAGAAAAGGTCATCTCTCCCACGAGCTACGTAACATTGTCACAGCCCAACTTGGCTCAGTAAGTTATAGTTTCCCCTTCGAGACATCAAACCTCTGTGTCACACGTGATGCGGGCAGATAAAAGACGTAGACATCTGGTGGTTCAGCCACGATTAGTAAGTGTCTGGGCAATAGGGCTACAATTGAGGGTTTGCTAAATTAACATGTGGTTATATCCAGAAAAGTTAGATTGTGGTGCCTCAAATACAGAACTTTATTATACATAATTCTAATCTGGATGTCAAAGCGAAACAGAATGGAGTTTAATGTTAAAATGTGCTAGTGCGTGATAGCGTTCCCTGGATATACGTGGCAAAATCATTTTGTCCCTCTGTGCCATATGTCAGATTGAATCTGGGACCTGTGGTGTTAATTCAGAGGGATCTTCCGGCTTATCTGCTGACCCCTCCTGACACAGACATTTGCTAGGTGATTTATGTGGCTATTTTTGATGGTATGTCTGCTTCGTTGCCAAAAATGCAACATGTTCTGCCGTGTCCATTTTCTACCACTTTGTTGTCCCAGTATGGGTAGTTGGACATGGAATGTCTCAGAGAGCATGTTGACATTTGGGATAAGGATTATGGAGTCATCATAAACAAGTGCCTCTGCTGTGTGTCACTGTCACTGTTGACTTTGCTCTCAGATTTGGGCTTATGTTGCAGGACTGAGCCGGACCCCATGTCTGCGCTTTCCTTTTACACTTTACAACTCGCAGCAGAGTTGAAGCCAGTCGAGGCTCGCATCCATGTGGATTAAGTCCGAAGTTCCAAATATGCTGTCAGTCTTCTGGGGCCTCCTCCTTACCCCCACTGGAAGGTCTCTCTAGCTTTTCAAGCTAGAGTAGCAAATGGTAATTTATAGAATTAGAGGTTAATGTGGAGCACTGTTTGCATCTGCTATGTGGTTTGCAGGTAATTAGAGTGGAACAGATAAATAGTACATGTGAATACGTGTTTGGTGGCCCATATCTCATTTACTTAAGAAGGTTGTTCATCTTTCACTCCAACTCTCTCTCTCCTCTCCTCTTCTCCACAATCCCATCATCTTTCTCTGCCTCCTTCCCTCTCTCTTATCCTTCCCTGCCTTCCTCTGTCTTTCCCTTCCTTTAATCTACTGCAATGACCTGAAGGAGGGCTTCACACTGCAGAGCTCAAATAATAATCAAGCACTAGGATGTTGTCAAATTTATAGGACACTGAGCGTTGCATAGCAACAGAGATTGCCAGGGTGATCCAACAGGCTCTGGAAGTTGGGTGAGGGAGAAACGGGGCGAGTGACAGGAGACAGGAGGAGGAAGGAAGAGATGAAGAAGAGGAACAGGAGATGGGAGAGAGGGATGAGATGAGAGTGGTAGAATTATACACAAAGGGAGAGAGATAAATGAGAGATGGAGAAACAGAACAGGAAATGAAGGTTATGGTTGGCTCAGCTAAAAGAAAAGATTTACAGACACAGCTGGCTGGTCTTGTGTGCTTTCATTTCTCTTCAAGTTATCATCATAGTGACATATTTTACTATAGCACTTTGGCATACAGGCGGTGTTAACTTTAAAAGTGGCTTGAATATAGCAGAGCAAAATAGCCATTTAACTAATGGTCCAAATCCAACTGCAGCCTGCTCTTTCGCATCGGCTAAAATTCTTGTACATCAAGGAAAATGTTATTTTGTTTTGTTGTCACACATTCTCGTGTTTTTCCACATTGTCTCATATTTTTTGAAGTTGAAATCCTCAGTTTCAGTTTTCTCTTCATCCTTGTTGCCTAGAGACTGCTTTGGACTGCAGTTCACCTCTGACACTTAGCTTTCTGCGGGTGTTATGTCTACATTCTTCACCAGAAAAACAGGGAAAAAACAAAACAAAAAAATGAGACAAAACGGAAATGAAGCTTTGTAAACGGTGGCGGTGACCGCCATTATTATTGAAATGCATTGTGTTGGTGACAGTGAAAAAGTCACCACACCTTTTAAACCATCAAATGTATAAACACACTTAATGTTTTACCAAACATATGACATATATGTTTTTTTCGTAATTGTTCTACATTGAAGGAAGAAAAGGCAAATGCTGATCCTGTAAACACTCTCCAGGTTTTCACCTTGTTCCCAAAAGCTTGTGTTGTTCTCTGCAGTGACATCAAATCAGCAAAGTGCTTTACAACTAAGTGGAAAAACAAATCATGATTATAAAATGACCACAATTTAGAGTGTCAGTATATCCCTTTAATTACACTTCTATAAAAGTCCAAACACGGACTGCCCAGGCATTTAGAATTGCTCAAGTCATTGAAATGGCATCCCTCCAGACGTCAACTTAAACTCCTAAGATACCGTAAAACCCTTAAGATATTTCAAATTCAGCAGCAGAGCATCTTTCTTTTGTTGTAGTCTTTGGGTGTTTCTGGTCACTTCTTGATTATTTCAGTATTCCAAAGGCGGTATGTCCCTTTAGAGGTGGTTATCTCACTGTGTCACTGGCAGGTGTTTCAGTTTGGCGAGTCAACTGAGTGCAAACGGTGATGACAGCTGTGCTCTGGACTAATTATTTCTTGTCACTGTGCACAGAATGGTTGAGGACGGCGTGCTAACCAGAGGTCGTCTGGCCAGAAAAAAATCAGTCTAACCTGGTGCGAACTTTTAAATGGATCACTTCATGAGCAGTTGGTGTTAATTAATTATTAAATATTAAATTAATGTGTTATCAAAGAAGAAAAAAACTCGCTATTTTAGATGTAAGTTGCACATGCTGACAAAACATATTTTGCTGTTAACTGTAAGTAAGAGACAGGCTGAAGTTTACCCTTAGATCATTTGTTGAGAACCCATTATTGAGTCCCACTATTTATTTTGGTGACACTATGCAAATACATGGTCATGGAATTAGTTAGCAAGGGATTTGAGGGCAAAATGTGGAGAAATAATTTTGAAAACTGCATAATTCATGTCCTACTTAGAATAATAGCATATAAAATATTCATTAGCTAAATGACTTATCAGTGTAATCTGCTTTTGTTGTCAGATTCAGGGGTTGCAGAGGCTAGGGCTAGAACAAACACTGTGATCTTTTTTTTTTTTTTTTTTTTTGCAAATGTAGCAACAATTCTGTGTCAACTTACTATAGAGTGAAAGCAGAAAGAAAATCTCCACCCTCAGTGAAATACTTTGCTTATATCTTTGTTTTTGAGAAATGGGTGTTTTACACCAGCGTGATGGGTTATGAATCTACATATAGCACACTGGTGCACAAGCACTTATTGAATACCTTGGCTGCCACTTTGACTGCTCTTTCCGTGCAACAAGGGTAGCCAACCTCAATTATATTTCAAAGAGGTTGTTCCAGTAGATTATAATGCCATTTGAAGTAGAGGATTTTAAGGCTTAAAGGTGCTGTTCTTAACATCAGTGCAATTCGAATTCTTTTAGCTCTTCTCGACACAGCTCTCCTTAATGCTCACATTAAAGCACGTGTGGCTTCGGAGCTACATAAACACAGATGATCAAACCGTGTTGGCCAAGTCTGTGTCAGCACATCAAACAGCATGAACAGAATAAAGCACTCAGTTCCTGAGAGGAGGCTCAAACTGGTTCCATTGTGTCATTATTAAGTATAATGTTTACTGTACTATAGCCTGGCCTCTCCTTCTTTCATAGTCCTATGATTTGTTGACCACAAAAAGGGAACGACACACAACCTATAAGCGTAAGAACACGTGCAAACTGATTATTAAAAGTAAAAGCTCTCAGTTAAATTCCATCCTTTGTCTTTGTTGCTCACAAACGTACGTGTCAAATTTGACCCACTTAATCAAAGTCTGCATACACTGAGTGTCAGAGGGAAGAGTCGGGGGCGTTACTTTGTGATATTCCTTTCTTTTTTTTTTCAGCCAGTGATCCTTCCCTCTTCACAGATATACACAGACACTTACTCTGTGGAGAAAATAAGCTGGTTTTGTGTCACCCACAGTGGCACATACAGTAGGAGAAAACGTGTCACATGATGAAACTTAGCTGTAGTGCAGATATTTGCATTGTCTTATTATTCTACCGCTGATTATGCTGCTGTACAGTATCGCCAACTCCTAAATGAGTTGGTTTTACATCAGTCTTGTGAGTGCGAAACAAAACAGCTAATTCCAGGCACTTCTCATAACGCAGAGCCAGTGATGCTCTGCCAGTTTGTAGGGTAGCTGAAAGGATATCTACAGAGCTTTATCCTCTTTTCTCATGAGGACATAAACCCTCTTGATGTAAATTATACCACCATTTGTTTGGTTCAGATAGTATTACATCTCATTAGGATGTCTGCTTTTCAAGATTTGCAGACTTTCAAAAGCATTAATTCACAAAATGTCAAAAAAAAAAAGACATTTTCAAAATGGTCACTTCGTTCTGACCTCGTTGTACAGTGTTGGAAAACATTGCCTGGCTTGCCCTGTTTGTTGCTTTATGTGCTCCTTGGATTGATTGATGCACAGAGGGACTTTAACAGCTGGAAAGAAGGCAGTAAACCAGAGGAGGGAACAAAGAGTAGTGGGCCACACAGGGTGCAGCAATTAAGCTGTTTTCTTCTTGTTAATTAAAAGCAAATTAGAGACTGCAACAGGAGTTGCTGTCTAGGCTTAATTGCTGGCA
The DNA here is from genome assembly GCA_034779795.1 of Ctenopoma multispine. Lineage (NCBI taxonomy): Eukaryota > Metazoa > Chordata > Actinopteri > Anabantiformes > Anabantidae > Ctenopoma > Ctenopoma multispine. Next base: position 8,617,275 of record JAUYWH010000007.1, on the reverse strand, counting down.
GCATGTATGCTCAGCCACACCTGTTGTTGCATCTTCACTCACTCATCTCAATCTTTTTTTGTGTTTGTGTTCATCAGGGACGGAGAGGAAAGGCTGGGGATCCTGGAGCCAGAGGCCTGCCTGTAAGTGATATACTGTAGCACACACGTACAGCGTATGCTTACTTTTGACTTTACTATTATTCATTTAGAATAAAGAGATGAGCTTATTCTAAACCTGCAGTTCTACCGTATGAAAACAGCCAAACAGTTTTTTTATTCATTAATCTCAACATAATAAGTAATTACTGTTTTACATGTCTGGACTGATTACTAATGAAAACCCAGTGATGAGCACTGAAAGGTTAGCTGAGACAGTACAATAAAGCAGCTCTTTTATGGTATGTTATTTTCTAGTTTCTTTTAAAATCCATTTCAGTTTGACTTTTTATTTGACAAAGAATTCCCTTTTTATTCATGTAGATTATTCATGGAGACGCGTTACAATTGACACAAAGTTATCTTAATTATAAAAGAATATTAAAGCAAACAGTCACAAAATCCAGTTTAACAAGTGTAATTGTGCTGTTCTTAGTAAAACATCTATGTAAAGTTTGAACATTATTTCCATTTTTAGTCTTTATTGATCTTATCAAAATCTTTTCCCATTCTCCCATGCGGACGCAAGCAGGCTATTACTAGCACAAAACCACACGGGGTACATTAAGGTAGCACTTGAGAATCCTTGTATTGATGAGCAAGAAAAGTCTGTCTATAAGGCCTGTTAACTCCTTGAATTATGGTCTGTTCTTCAAGCATCTAAACCAGTCCCAGACACTGTTTATGTAGTGACCCATACACTAAAGGGCACAAACAACATGATGCGTTAAAGGAGCCAGCCTGTCAGACTCTTAACTGCTCTAATGTCAGGACGAGCAGGAGCGTTTAGGCGTCATGTAGTTCAGATGCTTTGGTTGTTCAATTATTTTTATGCACTATTGCCCTGATTACTCTTTTGACCAGGATGTAGTTGTCTTATTTTACTTTGTCCACACATCCAGAAAGATTCTGTTTTGCTTCTGTCACGCTTGTGCTCAAAGAGTTCAATTATATTTATCCCTTTGGTATAAGAGTCGCATTCGTTGTTAAAGCTCTCCCTCGTGACTCAGTGTATCCCATATACTTATAAATATATAACTCATAAAGGTGTAGGACACAAAGTTGTGGGTGAAAAGAAAGACAGAATGGAGAAGGTGTGACATTTCTAAATGGCAAGGTCCTGACAATACCCCTAGCATGTGCCAGCCACTCCTTCGTCCCCTGGTACTGGCATTTGTGAGTCACCTGTTTGCTGAGGTGGATCTCAGAGGCAAAATCATCTATTCAAAACACACACCAGGGCATCACTCTCTCTTGTCCGTTGGCAGCAAGACAGAGTTTACAGTTAAAGGGCCAGTGGTTATTTTTAACGTCAAATTAGCTTTGCACGACAACAGGGCAGTCTGAGAAAAGTGCATAACAAAGACACGCTCAAAGATAATCTATACACTGCTGCAGACCAGCTACATCTTTAGAGGAGCTAACATTATTGCAAAGGTTACAAATTATAATACGACAGACTTTTTGCTAGAAATATTATTAAGTTGATATAATCAGTTGAAACAAGGATTAGAAAAAAGGGTTACAATGGTTAAAGAAGATGAATAAAGAATGTATCTACTATTTACATGTAAGCTCAGTTGGCAATTTCATAGCTAAAACTAATAGTCTAATACATAACAGATGTGTATTATTATTTAGTCAGCTGAATTTATATAAATGAGGCTAAACAACTCTTTGTAAAATCATACACATTTCAACTGCAACACAAGCTGCAGCCTCCTAAATGATCTTACAGTTGAATCAAAACCTTAATAAAAACATTATCACCTTCATGAAGGCATATATTATTACAGACTGCATTATTATAAACTAGACTGCATTATTTTAATCTAGGTTTATCTGATAAGCTGTCGAGCGGATGCTGTGTATTGTGCTCATAGTCCTGTGTGTAATTGATTTTTTTTGTGATGAGAAATACTTTTAACCTTCCCCTGTGTAAAAATAATGTTTAATTGCTTCTAATTGCAGGGTCCCGCGGGAACATGTGAAGGGGCAAGTGTCAAGGTATCACTCAACAATTTTTTCCTCATAAAACAAAGTACTGTCACGTGGCATTTAAAACAGATTTAAGCTGTTGCCCTGTTTGATAAACTGGTTCTTACCTGCACCTCCAGCTGCGGTGAATTGTCAAGATGACTGAGCAGTGTTCAGTGTAGCAGCTCTGCAGATAGGAGCTTAATCATCTGCAATGTTGTTTTAGGAAGATGTAACATGTGTAACTTCTTGTCCCAGAAAAGTCATAGATATGTGAGGCCAGAAGCAGAATATGCTCTGTCCTTGACTGACATCTTTGTGTTTGTAGTCAAGAACGGATCTCCCTCTTTGGAAATGGCAACTTTCAGTCAATTGTCGCCTATCTGTACAAGTTAAATCGCTGTTCCCACCCTGCACCTCCTGCAGCGCAGCACAGCGTGACTCAGTACTCACACTCCAAACAGACAGATGGCCATTATGTACAGTGCTTTTGCAAAAAGGGTCTGCATTCATTTTCATGGAACCCAGGGGTGCTGTAAGCTCACCAGAGGCACATGAGATATGTGATGTAAAAAACTCTCAGACGTGGACCTCTACCAGGTCTCCCACTGTCTCCGTTGCTACCTGCTTTCTTGACAAACCCACCACCACCCACAAACCTTCAGTGGCCCCCTTATGATCATGTTCAGAGTAAAAGCTATTGTGTAATGGACAACCTCTTGACCACAGCTGTTCATTTGATGTATAGGTGCATTGTTTGCAGTGCAACTCAGGATGCAGAATTCCTCCTGCCTCCTCTGCCCAGAGGAAGGAGGGAAGCAGAAGTGTCATCTGGCCAACCTTGAAAAAGAAAGTTGTCTGTGTGAGGACACACTTATACCCCAAAAATGGAGCAATGGATAGTGCTTTTGTTTGGATGAAAAACCTGAGCTAATTTTAAAAGTGTAACAGTAACAAATGATATTTGTATAACACTGTTTTACAGTTTGCAAGTTAGAGTAATAGAGGTAGAGTAACACAAGAAAGCAAAGCTAGCCATTTAAAATTAGGGTAAAAGTTACAATCAATAATTTCATTTTAGGCATCATGAATTTTTGACTTTTGCTGGTATTAGTTGAAAGATAATGTGCTAAGAAACACATTCAGTGTCCTAATACTTAGATTACATATGCAAGCTTTTCCATTGTCAAACAGTCATGTATATTACAGGTATATATTTTTGTCATCCTAAATTTATGCCTACCGTGCATGATACCGTAAGAAAATTGTTTCAGAGAATCACATTTTAATCTGCTATATTGCTATAAAGTACTGCACAGCCCATGCATTTAAAGGAATTTATGTAATCCAACATGATAAGTAAGAAAAGCTAAATCATTACATCTCCAAGAGGAACGAAATGAAACAGCTTGATTAAATAGTAATAATTGAACAGAGATTCTTTCCACTTCTCAGCAACATTTCTTGTGCATTTTTTAACTTGGACAAAACATATGCAAATTAAACTGTGAGCTGAGCCGCCTCTCACTCACTCAGCAGAGTGTGAATGTTTTAAAGTTTCAAAAAAAAAAGGTCTGTGCGGTGCATGATTTGCTAGGAAGACAGTGTTCTCATGAATCACATCTCCATAACTGTATCTCCCACTGACAGTTTCAAACGGGCTCTGACAGAACACTGCAGATATTGATGGATAGACAGAGAGGGATGCAGACAGGCCTAATTGCAGTTTGATGACTCGCAGTGTCTCAAAGTCAACATATCATCCGCAGACATCCACAGGTGTGCCAATCCCCTGTCCTTTACACGCTGGCTCTCTCAATGTGTAAATAAAGTGATAATCAGGATTAATACAGGCGAGCTGCAGTTGATCTCATTTGAAAGGTTTATTAACTTGTTAGATATCCCTCTGCCAATGAACTTGCTTTTGAATGATCTGTCATGGAGATCTAACAGCGATAACCACTGAAGCATTTTTCCATGAGGCTGTGCCGCAATTGTGCAGCGCAAAAGATTTGAGCTAGTGACACTCTGCTAGCTAAATGCTAACTTTCAATGGAAACTGCCTCAACTACAGTCAAGTATGTGTTTTTCAGTCAGGGAGAAGACCTTCCGACTGATAACAATTACGCTTCTCGTAGCTCGCATAGCTTTTCTGGTAAGATTATGGTGGTAAAATCAAGTCCCCATGTGGTTGATAAAGCTGTATACAACAATTCAATTAGTCCTCAAAGTCAATTTTAAAATATTAGTTGGACAATCCATTGTGTGGGTGGAATGGATGGATGAAATGTCATCACAGTGGATGTCATTAGAGAGTCAATGGTATGGGGGAGGAGCTGAAACTGAACAATTTATGTCTTTTTTTTTTTTTTTTGTCCAGGCGCCTAAAAAAGAGTGTGCAAATATGCTGTAACCTTTCTCAGATGTCTTTCTGTCTTGTCAGATTGCTAAACAGATGCTCCATAGTCTTCTCTACAAATCTTCACACATGTCAAACAGAAAAACAATAATCTTTGATTAGAGCATTTTTCTAATTCTTTGTTCCATGTGTTGTTGTTCGGAAAAACTAAATAGCACAACAGGTGAGCTTGAGCTTGTTTTCTTCCCATACTGAATGCGTATGGCATGTGGCTTAAATAATGGCTGGTAATATTATATATCTGGCGCCTCCTGTGTAGCAGTACAAATATGAGTGTAAAAAAGTTATAAAGTACGTAGAAGATGATGGGTCTTCAATAAAATCCGATGGTAACCTGCATATACAGTGTGTATGTGAGAAACTGAGTTGCACAAGATGCATTTGTTTTGCAGTTATGTTGACTTAGAGTATCCTCTGCATATCCCATTACAGTGCTCAAAGGACAGCTCACCAGCAGTCATAAAGTGCCATCTATTGGCTGACAGAAAAATGATTGTAAAATGCAAACTCTCTGCAAGGCAACAGGGGCTTGAGTTTTTCATTACCCTGCTAGACTCTCTTAATACAATAGTATAATAAAGTGGGAGCCTTTCATACCATAATTAGAAACCATTTTAATTTTGAGGTATTGTGTTTGAATGTTTTTTTTTTTCAGATTTCTTATTCATAACAACTGCCCAGACTTCCTGAACATTATGTCTTCTTTTCCTGTCTTTGCTGTCAGTCATTGTCAGGGATCTGCTCTCTTCACACACAGGGGGAGAAGAGTGAGTCTGGAGTCCCAAGGGAAAAGGGAGAGAAAGGAGACCGAGGAGAAGCTGTACGTATTTTCCCGGTGTAACATTTTTTCAGTGCAGTTGCTTTACAGAGTCATTAACCAAGGCCTCCTCCCACAGGGTCAGCCAGGTGCCGAGGGCGCTGGCGGGATGAAAGGACAAAAAGTAAGTCACATCAATGTCAAGTGTCACATAATATGATTCTCTCTGTTTATGCTCCCTGAGACTCCACGTATGTGTGTGTGTGTGTGTGAAGCAGAGCAGAGAAAGATGTGGTGAAGATTTAGAAGCTTGAGTAGTTCTCTCCTTCAAGTCTGTTTATACTCCTAAAGCTAAAACTAATGCATTTTAGGGTAGTTATTTATTTGCCTTTACAGTTGCTAATGTTTGTATCATTCTCTGATTCATATTTCCGTGAGGTTGACAAATGTTTTTGTGAGTCAATGTCATTTTGTGTGTATGTACTGTATGTTTACATAATTATAACCAAGCGTGTGCCAGCGTGTGGCCATTTACAACACACTTTACATTTTTTTTACTTGTTGCTTCTGCACTGTGAGAAGCCTAAATCAAAATTTATCATACACCACCCTTCACCAAAATCACTACAAGACAAATATACAACTTGTCCCTGACTTTAATACGTGCTACAAACTGAATCAAATTCATATGAAACATATACTTGTCATCTTCAAGCAGTCCTGTTTCAATTTGATGTCATTTCATAGCAGCACAGTAAAAATAAATGTTCATATATGTCACAATTCAGTGGTAATATAAAAAGAGGGGAGGATATTGAGAATTTTTTAAGTAGGCCCCTTTAATCTTAAAAAACATGAAAGAGGAAAACACATTCAAATACATTTTGTGAAGTTCAGAGGATTGCGGCACTGAGAGTCTGCAGCCATGAGCACTGTGCTTCTTTGAGCCTTAACATGTTTGTGCTACCATTTTGATGCTAAACAGGTACTGTACAGTTTCCATGTTCAGCCTCTATGTTTAGGCTGTTGGAGGTGTTGTGATCGTGTTGCTAGATGAAAAGGCATTGCATCACCAAAGTGATTGCAGTTCATCATGAAACGGTCTCGTCATCATGAATCCAAATATTTTTATTATTACAATTGCATATTTAGAGGATTTTGTCGGCTTGGTAAGGTGCACAGGGTACAGCATTCATTCTCCGGGTGCTATTTTGTATATACAGATGTCATGCCATGTTTTCTTGTAAATCTTGGATTGAAGAATGGCAGCTTCCAAATGCAATACATCAGAATTAGAAACCGTGTAATGTTCCCCGGAGCACCCCATACATACATTACAATGGATTGCACATGGCTTACTGGTGCAGTAATTACAGCAGCATTCTACATCATGCACATGAAATGCATTGCACTGGGTATTTTAAACAAGAAGTTTTAATGTTTTCTTGCCACTCATCTTGTGGCTCTTTTCACATAACTTGGGGTAGACAGAATTTTCTCTGAAATCTGCTCATGTTATTGCCTCCTTTAGTGTAGCTCCAAAACCTACTGATGTAGCCGCTCAAGGTCACTTGCGGCAACGCGCTTTCAGAAGTAGTGTGTGTATTTCTTTTAATATTATGCTTTTCTTGTTGCTTTCTGTTTGTCTCTCTATCTATCGGACACCTGTAAAGTGACGGATATTATGTTTCTATTGTATTTTTAGGGTGATGTTGGCCCCCCTGGTCCTCCTGGTCCTGTAAGTACAATATAGTGCACAAGGCTCATCTTACAAAACACAGTTAATTGTCAATTAGAATGAGATTAACAATGTTTTACCATAAGGAACACGAGTATAATAACCAAGACATTGTCATTTTTTATTTTGTGGAACCAACCTACACTGTTCACTTTTACACACCTCCAACATGATGGTTTCTGGTAACTAATTGTAATTGTTTGACTAAATTGTTTTATTTCTATTATTAATTTAAGAAAAATTAAAAAAAATTCTGTGCAGACAGTAGATCAGTGTTGATAAACGGCATGAAACATGTGCAAGCTATTCGAAGCAGTTGAGATTAGTTGGTTTGAATTTCTCGGGGTAAAGTGTTTGTTTGTTTTTTCAGGTAATGAACTCACTCATATTTGGTAACCAACACCCAGTGTGTGATTTTAGCAATGTACACAGCAGAGAAATACGGACAAACTAGTTTGTGCAGACGCAGAATTTTGTGAACTATAATTTCCTGTATATCTATTATCAAATTAACACATTTGCACCAGCCGTCGCCCATTAATGCTGTAATCTTTAGCTTGGAACTAAAGCTTCATTTATAGTGGGAATTAGGAGGCCATGCGGCGCATGACCGGTTTATAATGTCAATAATTGAAAATTACAGAAGAAGGCTTTTTGTTGGAGGACACTAGTCATGGTGGATGTCTGATGTACGCTGAAGATGACACAGAGTGGGTGGCGCTGAGACGATAGAACTCATTGCTTAGGCATTTTAAAGTCAGAAGCACACTGTGACAAATCAGTTAAAGATCTGCGAGGGGGTGGTAATGACTCTAAAGACGTGCTGTAACTATAAACACCCTTTTTTTAAAAACATAGAACTTAAAATATAAAAATTGTCAAGTGAAAACATGGTGTTGGAGCCTGAGTGTCACAGAGTGAGGGGCCTGACATTTCGATGACTCTGTCCTAATAGCTTTTGTTCTAAAGATCTGCTTGTTGAGCCCCTGAAGGCTTCAGACATGAGCTTGGAAACAAAGTTTGAAGGCTTTCATTCTCATTGCATGTTGACAAGTGATTCATATGGAAATTAGACAACTTAATTATACAGTGAGGAAATATCACTCACTCTCCACTGGTTTCACTGGTTTGTGTCTAACCAACAAAAAGTCTACTTGCTTAATAAGAACAGATATCAATGTAGGCGGTTCCATGGGCTGCTCAAAACACTGAGGTCGTGCTTTGCAATTAGTTTTGAATGGCTGTCTCTTTTTCCTAAATTCCATTTCAGCTGAGGGAGGAAGATGAAAAAATGTTGAAAAGTCAAATACTCTGTGGTGTTCGTTGTTGTGTAGTGAGCTGTGGGCCACCCAGCGTATAGAAGATGTAAACTAAAGCAATCTGTAGAGGGAGAAGCATTAGTCATTTGATAAATGAGGCTATTTGAATATTTACTACCAGTCTCTGTCTGTCCTCTCCGCCTCCTCGTGGAAGATAATTTTGGCAGTTAGGCATCGATTTCCCTTACACAGCAAAAGCAAGGGTTCAGATCATTACCCTCCCTTCATAAACCTTCTTGTGCCTCTGCTTATTGGTGACAGAGAGGAGCAGCAGGCTTATAGGGCATACACGGCCATCACTTCTCCCAGTGCCCTTAAAATTGCAAAACAGTGTTTTCAGCCCTGAGACTGTCCTGTGTTTTTATTGCTGCCAGTATTGCTGTACAATAGAGTTTTATAATCTATTAAACTGAATCGGTTATTCCAAGTTTTGTTGAGCAAATGGTTCTGTGTTAGTATTTGATTACTCTTGAGAAATATTTCTGATCTGCTCACAAACCGATGGCAATGAGACATTGTTCTGCATCCGGCGAAGGACAACTGAGCATCTGGTGAGTGACTGGAAGGGTGAAGTCTGGCTGATTATGCAGACTCTCCACTGGGGCCGTCGGGGATTCAGAAACTTAAAATTATTTTGACAATTTCTGCTGAAGAAGGAGAGAATACTTCATTTCAAATTTATTTGTATAGCCTTTAATCACAACAATACTCTCATGGGGCTCACAGGCACATGTTAGTCAGGAAACATGGGCGTTTGTTCAGGTGGACAAAGAAACACTATAATAACCCCTAAATAGGAAAAATATTCCAATAGACAATGGATCCTCCAAAATGTTAGTATGAATGAAGTTTTCCCACCTGGATAGGAATTTAGGTTCCATCATTATTTCTATTGTCTCTTTCTTCTTTTATCATTATGTCTACAAAACCCCAAACAGTAAACAGGTTAGAACTGCATACAGGATCCTGTATCCTAGTTAACACACATGGCCCGAGGACATTTATGTGATATGTTCTGATGACTATAGCAGATAATAAGATTTGCGTTCTAGATTGCTTTGCTTAGTTTTTAATTCACTGGGACTCAAACGTTGCATTGTCTTTATTTAATCTTTTGTCCAGTTTACACCAACATTTCATTGTGCTCCTCATATCGAGATTGTATCTAGATGTGCATGTTGTGTGTGGTATTAATACGTAGCTTCAGGGTCAACACAGAGCAGTGCAACTGAAATAATCACTCGTATTATCAGCGACTGCACCGCTCCGTCTCTACCTGCTGTGAGAGTCCTTTGAAAGATAATTGGGATCGTTCTTCAGACTGTATTTAATGGCAGGGGTGTTAAAATACTACAAAACCAGAATGCCAAACACAGGTTTATTGTCTATAGCTTTGTGAATTAAAATGTGTTTGTGTTCGTTCAGTGTCGTCATGTATGTGTGAAGTTTGGCCGCTGCATGACGGTGCGCCCTCAGTCACATCACCTACATGTTTATTAAGTGTGAAATGCTCTTCTACTATGATGTATGTTAATGCCAGGTCTAAGTGAGGCCTATAAGAATGATTTGAGGCTCTGAATCTTAAAGTAATGTCTGCTTTAATTTGGGGTTTAATGTGGACATATCTCGTCTTCATCCACAATAGTTCCAGTCATCTCTCCAACTTATCCTGCTAGTCACGACCATTCATCTTCCATTTCTTATAATGTTGTTGTAGAACTCAGTGCACAGCAGCACCGTTAGCCTTACGGAGACTTTACAGACCCTATGAGATATTAAAATAGTGTCTAAATGATTCATTTGTTTCAAGTCAAACCTATGATTGGATTTGGTACCAAATAAGTAAGAAGACAGTGTTATTCCCATATTGCTTTTAAACAATTAACTGCTCAAAAGTGTTTATTTACACTTTTTATTTCTTTCATTTTTTGTTTATTTGCAGTAATTGTTAGATCAGTGGAGAGTATTAAAAGTACGCTGCATATTTTTCATTACCTCTAGGTGATGACAGCTCATGGATTAAGACAGCTCTCTGGAACTGTAAGCAGCTGCTCATATCATAAAACTTGAAATGTTCATGTATGATGTCTTATTTTCTAAGGTTCTACACAATGTGCACTTTTACATTTTGATATGGTCTGTTTTCTCTTGTGTTTGAGGATGAAGTGAAGGAGAAAGCTCAAAAGGGAGAAAAAGGAGATCAGGTATGTACAGTATTTCTCGCAATATTATCTCTCAGAGAATTTAAACATGACAAACTCAGCATTAGTTTTCAAACACTGCACACAAGATTTGACACCACAGTATGAACAATGTTTCCCATTTATTATGTAATGGAAATGAAAGCAGTGTTGATTTTTGCTGTTTGCTGCCGTTCAAATGTCAAGTAGGGTGTCATCTTAGTGCTTTGCAGAGGTAAACACAGATTAATTGACATACAATACAGCCAAATGAAAACACAAAATCACATTATATATACTAATAATTGTTAGAAGAAAAGCAGAACTGTCAAATGAAATATTCCTTTTATTAATCACCGCACATTATGAAGCCAACTTCGTGAAGGTTCTTGAGCACATAGTGTTAAACCAGTCAGCAAAAACAAGGACTTACTTCACATCCTGAGAAATGATGATTGTCTATCTCCACTGTTTTCTGCAGGGTGAGAAAGGAGTTCAAGGACCCCAAGGTTTCAAGGTAACTTTTTGAAGATATACAGTAGCATTTGCACAAAAACATGAGTATGGATATCCACTGTCAACAAAAAAAACTAACTTCAAAGTCTTAATGTCCACTCTCTGTAGTTCTCGACAGTGTGTATGCATCAGAACTCACAACAGAGTGTGCAGAGTTTTTATAGACTCTTTAAAGACTTTTTATTGTAGAAAATGTTCTCACTTTGAGTTGCAGTGATTTCTGAGTTACACAATAGCTCCATAATACATCAGAAATTATAGAAATTCATTCTGTGAGACATGTTTTGACTTATTACACACTAAATGCAGTTGAAGCGAACCTTCACTCATTCCTGTTGCCAACATTTATTCCTTTCCTAAATTTTAAATTTTGGAAAATTTATTTATCTACTGTTTATTAAATTCAGAAGGAAATCAGTGTACATGTAGTTGCCTATATTGTTCAATTACTTTGACAAAAATTCTTATCTTAAGGTAAAAGTTTGAGTTTTTGCCTATCCCATAACCTCTTTCTCGCTCTTTTTTGTAACAGGGTAACATAGGGCCACCAGGACTAAAAGGAGATCAAGGGTCAGAGGTAAGTTTTTGTATTTACTGTTTCTCATGTTTGCCATGCCATTTACACCAGGTCAGATATCTAAAAACCACTGAGATGATACCCAGAAACACATATGTGAGCCCCGAAACTCCTCAAGTTTAGAAATGTTTAAAGAACTGGATCTCATGAGCAATATCTCAATAATTTGATGCTGATCAAGCTATAAAACTTGATCATGCCAGCTGGTTCGAGCTAACATCAAATAGCATCTCATTAAACTCAATGTATTACAATTTCTTTAAAAGGATTTGGTGAAAGGTCTGTTTCCATAGTAATAATATAATACTATGGTGAAATATGTGAAAACAATAGTCGCATTCTTATCTTACGTATGTACATATCTTATCACTGAGGACACCAAAATATTTATTTGTAGTGATGCTCGTGCACTCGTTTTATTGTAGACGTCCTCAACATACAGTAAGTAGCATGGCACGGCAGCAAGGGTAGCACTTAAATAACACTGCTATTCGAGATGCTGTGGAAAGTCGATGCCTACAGTTTAGCTATAACATTCAAAGCCCAGACTACTCTGTCACCAAACAAAAGGAGAAAAAAATCCCTGTAAAAGAAGTATTGGTTTTTCTTTGTGTTTTGCCAGGGGAAACAAGGCCTGCCTGGACTCCCAGGACTCCCAGGCGAGCCAGTAAGTATATTGGCACTAAAGACTAGCACTCCATGTCAAGCCTTCCTTTCTCTCATTGCCTTTATCTGTCACCTTGCCATACCCCCTATTCTCTAACTTAGCCTGCCAGAATGAAAGAGAGAGATAAACAGATAAAGCTCAACAGGAAGAGACAGAGAGGAAGTATAGAGAAAAGTCCAGAATTTTTACACAGACGATCAGTAATCAAATTTAAGAATTAATTAGTGGAAAGAGGCAAATCTAAGCGCTTTATGCCAGAAACGGAGGCAGAGGCCCAATCTGTTCTCCACACCTGCTTCGGTAATGAGCATCTGTCTTTATTCAAAAGCAGGGAGGGAAAAGAGGCATTTCATAAATCCTGGCTAAGGGAAATTATGTTGGAACACGGCAGCCCGCTGAAGCAGTGAGGAGGAGGAGATAAATGTGTGTGAGGAGATGAAGGCCTTGTGATAGATGTGTCTCTTTTCACCACTATTTACAGGGCTCTTCGGGGGTGCGTGGAAGAGATGGCCTGAAAGGAGAGAAGGTAGGTAAACTTCAAATCAAGTTCTCACCTCAGAGAAAAAATATGAAGCTGTGATGTTTTATCACAGTTTAAACATGCTAGACAACTTGTGAAAATACATTTCAAATTACTCAGCCTGCATGCTATCTTTAGTCATGTAACTTTGTGTGTTCTCACCTTTGATGTCTATGACTACTCTGTTATTTGCCCACAGTTCTTTTTTTTTTTTTTTTTTGTCGATAGGACTTGTTCTAAATACTGTGCTGAAAATGGCAAAGTGGAAAAGTGCGCAATTGACATGCATTTTTGATGGGGTTTGTCACTTGTCAAAATGAATGAAGCCATACCCAAGTCTCCCCACGCACTCTGTTGTGCAGCAAAATAAACTTAAAGTGCTCAAACCTCCTACATCCATTCACATTTAAAATCATCCTTTGTCATCTTTGCCATACTGATATTGACTCTGATCCAGGAGCCATTTGTGCTTGTTTATATTCATATGCTAGTCTATGAATAACTGTGGAGAAACTGTGTCTGTATGCGAAACATGAAGCTTGAGCCAAGAGACAATTAGATTAGCTTAGCATTAAAGCAGGGAGCAGGGGGAAACAGCTAGCCAAGCTCTACCTACCAGCACTATATAACACATTGCAATACACCTCTGACTGTAGATGTTCAGTCTTGACTTTCAGAATTGATATTTTTAATGAGATCTTCATTCATTAGACGAATGCAGCCTCTTTGTGGGGGGTCCATGCAGTGCCAAAAACTGTCGACTTTAACATCCAACTAACTAACTGCAACATCCCCAATTCTAGTCTGGCTCTGGACATTTGATGCATCAGGAAATATACAGTTTACTTAACATAAACTTTACATTATATATGTTCCATGTGTAAATATACAGTATATACTATACCAAACCACCTGGAACCTTACGCATGTGTATATATATATATATATTATGTGAGTACATATATGGCTCTTAGTTCTAGTTTAGTTTTATTACTATTATTATCTATTTATTTATTGTTTTATATCACACTTATTTCTCCCTCCCCTTGTTTCCTGTCTGTCTCTTAACTAATAACTATCAAATAAATGCTATTATTGTCAAATAATAAACAATAAATAAACAATGCTGATGTGCATACACATCAATGTGCAAACGATTCCTGGTAAATCATGTCTGCTCTTACTTTATCCTTCACGATTCTTGACATTTAGTCCATATACTGTTTTTCTGTCTATCTTTAGGGGGATTCTGGTGGTGTGATCGGGCCACAGGGACCTCCAGGTCCAAAGGGTGAGCCTGGAGAACCTGGAGGTGGATACATGGTGGGTACCATATTGAGCACAGACTGTCACTTTCATCTGACCTTATTGACATAAATTACACGGTGTAAAAACAGTTAAAGTTCACAAAGTGTAAATCATCTGTAAACAGCTGGAACAGCAGCAAACAAATTATTCTAGCTTCTTAGAAGTGCTGGTTTCCTTTAGGGAACCAGATGCAGTGTCATTAACTAATCCACCGTTGGATAACCCCAGACTGGGTAATGACCTGTCCTCTGGCGTTTATAGCCGCTGAAGCACTGTCTTTTATAGACATGTCTTTGCATATAGAAGTGTTCATTACATCTTCACCAAAAATGGAAGTGTGTGTGCAACAAAGGCCTCGGCCGTGGTTGACAGGGCTCGCGCTCTTCAATCACTGGCTAGTGTTCTTTGGCTTTAAACAATCGTGTTTGGTTGTGTGTGCAAAACGCTGAACTGAACATTAAGCCTGACAGCAGACCTGCTTATCAAGCAAAGCAACTCTGTTCAGCTGAGCAGAGCTAGAAGGGAAAGATTGCGTTCAGGCAGAAGTATTGGAGCGGGATTTGATAAAAAGGACTATATGTGTGTGTGCATGGAACCGTCATGGGGAGATGTTTACAGCAGGTCTTCGACCTCTTGTGTTGTTAGATAGCTCAGCAGCTAAACAAAGAGAGATATATGTGGTTTAAAGCAGCCTTCCTTCTGCATAAATCCTGATAGTCTTTTACCAATGCCATTTCTGTCTGGAGGCATTGTCGGAAAATGGATTCTCAACATTTTATGGTCTTTGTTATGTAAGACAAAGAACAGGGAAAAGAGCAATAAACAGAACTCAACACAGATGGTCTGAGTGTCTTTAATGAGTCAGTCTGCTCAGGTACTTAATGTCACTTTATTGATTTTGCTCTTAAATAAATAATGAACAATTTACTCTTTCTTTCTTTTGACTTATAATTTGTATGGATAGGCAGTCCCCCACTACCCTACTACCCTACCCTAAGCTTTGTTTCAGAGGAGTGCCAATGCATAATGTCTAATGGACAACTTTTCTTATTTCTTTTTTATTTCTCAAGACAATGCAGTTATAGAACCATAACATTTGTCTTTAAAACTTCTGTATTTGCTAAACTTTCTGTTTTATGTTTGAGCATATTGGTACCCGTCTCCCTAAAACTTGCATTGCTGAATTGCTGTGCTAGTTCAAATCCAACTTCTGCGCAGCTAATTTACATTGTGCAGTGTAGGACTTGCAACCTTAATGCATGCTGAACACAGAAATCAATGTCTCATCTGGACTGTACAGTAAATAATGCTTACAGTAGCCTCGGTTGCAATCAAAGTTTTTCTCTGTGGTATGGCATTATCAGTCTGCCTGTGTACATAGAAACTATTTAAAATGTTGTAAACAGTATTGGAACAGGAGCTCATAATGCAGTGCTGTATTCAGACGGTTTCCACTGTGGAAACTTTTATAGATTCAATATTACAGTTTATTAAATTTAACACTAGAACAGTTTTTAGGCTTAACCTCAGGTTTCAAAGTGAATTGCTAATGAATGTGCACTGAGTGCCTATTCTAATGTATTCTTCCTGTTGTTTTGCAGGGCGATGGTATGTCTCCAACTAGAGGATCTCGTGGGCCCAAGGTAGGAAGCATCGTAGCAGTGGAGCACCCACACAACTACCTGCACTTCCCACTATGTTAACTTCTACAGATACAGTAAATCAGTGATTTACTCAGTCCATTTATGGTGCTGCATATGTTTGAAGTAATCTTACAGATTCATGTTCACAGTAAATGGATCAAGGTTCACCTAACCTAGCCCTGTTATATAAACTCAAGCACCTCTTGATCAGCACCAGCTGTCTTGTTCCAAATGTGCTCGGAGACCACTGTAGCAGAAGTAACGTGTTTGAATTGATTTGGAAGTGGATGTTATTTAACATCGTTCGTTATAACAGTGAATATTATATCCCACAGTATATTCAAATATTGATCTGTCAGTGTTTAGGTGGTTTTATATATTTATTTATATATTTTAACATTCTCAACTATTAACTCATAACTCAGTGCAACTTCTTTGTAACATCAGCGCAGTCATTTATCAGGTGCTTTTAGCTGTTCTCTCTATCTCTCTACAACACTTACAATAATGTTCAACGCAACGTCTGACACAATATGATAACCCTAACCATAACGAGAAAAGTAGTTCCAGTGAATAATCAGTGACTAGTTCTGAATTCACTATCACTGGATGCTGGCTGACGTCTCCCTTGTATTTGTATCAGGGAGAGAGAGGTGTCCCAGGACTGCCAGGGGACCATGGTGAAAAAGGTGAACCTGGGCAGAGTGTCATAGGCCCACCTGTGAGTATGATGTATTGATTAATCTGTGTTTTCCACATTCAAATTTAGTTCCAACTATGATACCTTCAGATTCTTGTCTTTACGCACTTAATGTTGAGAACCTCACTGAATATATAGATCAGTGTTAAATGAACTCTCAGATGATGCTGATCTTTACTGTGATGTGCTGGCATATTGCTCTCTGGCTTCACCCTACTGTAAATGCTCCGCGCTGCTAGTTTTAACTTTAAAGATTTGATTGTAAGTAAGTCTGCTTTCACTTTTGAAATACAGCATTGTAGGAGACAGAAGATCAATAGAGCAAAAGGTGTCTAACACAATTCTTTTATTGGATCCTGGGTGCTAGAGGCCAGGTGGTGTTAACAAGATGTGTGATGTGTTCTTAGGGCCCTGTGGGAGCCCCAGGAAAGCCAGGGATCGAGGTCTGTAGATCTGTGTCTGTATCTGTGGTCTGTGTATCCACAATACACAAACTATTTCTTATTTATCTTAAGCTCATTGATGCTGTGGTATATGGTCTTGCAACTTGTCAATCGTTAACAACTTGTATCAAGCAAAGCAACCATGAAACTATTTTGAAACTATTTGGGTATTTTTCAGGGCCCTCGAGGACCCCCAGGTCTATCTGGCCCCTCAGGAGCTCCTGGAAGAGAGGTGAGAGATCAGCCTGTCCTTCCACTTTTATTCACTCCCTGAAACATCTGTGGATAAAAGATGACTGGAAGCATAAAAGAATGTTGGCTACCCACTGTGGATAAAGAAGTACGATGTATCACAGCTCCTGGACACAAATCCTCAGCAACTGAGATTTGCTGTGAAGGCAGACAGATAGGCTTTCATGTCTGCCTGATGTCATGCGTAGTAGGGTTGTTAACTCTTTTCTTGTTTCAATTAAAGGGACCCCCTGGTAGACCAGGCGTCCCAGGCCCTGCTGGACCCCCGGGTGAACCAGTAAGTAAGAAAAAAATTTTTTTGCTATCTTGTAGTTGAACATTACTGATCTGCAGTGAGAACTACTGAGCTGACCTTAAAGTCAAAGCCCCTACTAAGCGTGCACCTCCAGCTTTGGGATAATTAGCAACTAGTCCTACTGTTCACTAAGCAACATCACTTTCAGGAAAATATTGCAGTTTACAACAAATTGGCAGCACCCTGTTGTTAGCTTATGTTTTTAAGTCTTTGTGTTTCAACTGAGCACCATTTACTATTTACTGATAACTGAAGTCTAGTGGCTGCTGTTGCTGCTGCCTTGTAAAAAAAATTAGCATTTTATCCTATTTATGTTTATATGTCATAAAGATCTATGAAACCCATTCTGCTTTATGTTTTAAAAAATACATGGGCAGCAATTCAAAATGTTTTTCTCAACTCAAGAGAACAACAACATTTTGAAGATGTGAAGATTCTGTCTTCCAGCAGTTTCCTCAAGCATTGCAGATAAATACAGAGAAATGAAAAACTGAAACATAAATTTGTTAAAAATGTTTTGGGTAAAATCACTTTCCTTAAAGGCATATATGATGGTCTTACAAATGGATGTTTTGAGCAGCTTACAAGATGCAGATGCACCAAACAACAGCACAATATTTTGAAAAACATGAAAGATTTCTAAGCTATGAAATTAAGACTGTGGCTGTGTTTCATGGATTCTTTTTTTTGACAGACTGCCTTGCCAATTGTTGGAGATATGGGTGCTCTACTTAAGGTATTTTATCTATGTAATTAATGATAATTTTAGCTTCTACAAACAATATGACACAAATAGTGATCTGTGCTTATCCATTTAAAAGGACACTAATCTACTAATATATGGATACATACAGATATAACATTAATGGGTACAGATAGAAGAATAAAATACTAAATAATCTGTGTCTGTGTGTATCTGAATGATCCAGTTACAGGTGAAACTATATTCTAGCCAAAAACTACACCATAAGGACAAAATAACAATGCGTGACTGTATGAAAAAGGTTAATGAAAAGCATAAGTCAGTGGATGGAAACAAGAATGTGAACATCCCTTGAAAACCAAAACTAAATGCACCATGACTCAGTGTTGTAAAATATAAAAGGTGAAACTTCTAAGGGGGGGTGACCACTTTTTATAGACACTGTATTCTATGTGTTTTTGGATCCCATGCAAAACAAAAAATGCCAAAAAAGACTAAAAAAATCAAAATGTTTTAGTCTGGTCACTAAAACCACCATTTTTATTTTCACACTGAAGCTGTTCCAAGATTTCCATCACACTGTACATAAGGATTATTGCTCCTCCTTTTTTCATTAGTTGATACAAACAACTGACTAAATGCTGAATTTTAGAATTTGCAAGGCCAAAGCTAATGTGAAGCATTTTTCAGTCTGTATTAAAAAAGAGGGCAGAGTAAAAAGGAAGATCTTGGTCTGCGGCTGTATCTGTTATGGACATATTTTAAAATCCTTGCAAGTTATGGATTTGTTCTTTATATCTATTGACTGCAGCAGCTTTTTTCATTTTAAATGCCTCGTGTACATCAACTGTGACAATAGATATGATGCCTTCACTTGACTAATTCCTGCTAAACAAAGCCTGGTTCCAGGTGTCTTATAGTTTTCTGTGAGTCCTTCGTTTGGCGTCAGCTTAAGTTATGTATTAGATTCAGCTTCTGTTTACAGCTTTCATCACAGTAGCATAGTGACACTTAAATTAGTACTTTCAAAACCTTGTCGACACCAAAAAAAAGGACTAAACATGCTCGCCCCTGATACGTTTTTTCTTATAAAGTCAATAATAGCATGCTGTCCTTATTTTCTTTGAAGATAATTGCATGACAAGGATGTATAGCTGCTTCTGCTGCCTCTATCCAACTTTGACTCTCCTGGAAGGTGCATTGCCTAAACAGTACCTATGGCGGATAAGGGACAATGATATTTAAGATTCTCACCTAAATGTCTCACCTAGATGAGAGACGTGGTGGGTTCACATTATTTCTGCTCTACAGACATTTAGAGAACACTTTGTGTCAGCTGGGGTCTTGTCCTGTACCCAGGAGATGTGACAAAAGAAAGGGTGGAAATGTACTGCTCCAGCTCAATTTGATGAAGTCTTATCTGTGCCACCACTTTTACTTCCTGACTTGCCTTTGCTGGCAGAATGCCTGCAGTGTTTGCCAGATGAGAATCCCAGGGCTGCCTGGACAGAAGGGAGAGAAGGGGTCCCCTGGAACGCAAGGAGTAGAAGGCATGGTGGGAGAAAAGGTACACATAAGTTATAAACGTGGAAGGTCATTCTGAACAGACAACGTGAACATGTTTACCTGACAGTGATACTTTGCATTACATTATACTCGTTAGGTTTATTGTTAGGGTTGTTTAGTAAATGCTATGAGCGCATGTGCATTTAAACCTGTGTTTACTGTGTTATTTTTCTAAACAGGGGGACCCAGGAGTAAGAGGTCCTACAGGTAACCCAGGAAAAGAAGGCCCAAAGGTAAACAAGGAAATATCAGGCATAAATACTGTTTTAATGTGTGTTTAATCTAGAGTTTTACATTGACGCTTTCTATAAATTGTCTTTTGGATTATGTCTAGGAGCTTAACCAGCTGTTACACAAGTGCAAATATTATTCTGTAGACTGTAATGTGCTCGCTGCAAAAGTTGTTGCCATGGATACTGTTATGTGCCACAGCGAAACAGGCTAGGCAATTTCAATTTGTGTGCTGCAGGAGGGGAAGAGACATTTTTAAAGTTTACACCCATCGGCCTTTAGTATCAGGTCTTTTTAAGTTTGCTGAAAAACATTCACTTTTCCCTCCCTCATCGGTTCTGCTCTCCTGTAGGGAGTGAAAGGAGAGAGAGGGTTCCCAGGCCCTGCTGGTGATAAAGGGGATGAGGTGAGTGAAAAAAAGTTTAATCTAAACAAATGAGACCAGTAGCTATCTAACCATCCAGAAGCCACTGTGACATTGAGAGGTAGGTTTTTCAAAAGAATGTAAATATATTGTAATGTCTGCCTCATCTTAAAGTCAGTCCGCTTTGAAAGTCTGTTTCCAAGAAGTCGCTATCAAAAGCTACCCACAGTGCTGCGTGTGCACTATGCCCTGTCTTTTGCACTCTGAGAACCTACTACCCTGAATGTGTGTGTGTGTGTGTGTGTGTGTGCACTAATTAAAATATGAGACAGTCTTTAGAGGAGCTGAGAAGCATTTCATAGGTCAACTTTCAACACTGAACTGCAATGGCAGGGGATTTTCAGGCACACTTGTTATTAGATTTTATAGGCTCAATAAAAACATGTTTCATAGCCCTGTTATTTTCTTTGTCAGTGATGAAACACTGTAAGTCGATAAAACACATGCAATGCCGTCTTGAAAATACAACAAACACTACAGAAAATCCTTATCTAAACAAATTAAGACAAATGTACTGAACACTGTAATGAACATTGCTAGAAATATTTCTAATTCACTGGTTACAGTATAGTTTCAAGTTGTAGGTGCTTTATTATTTAATCTATGATTGTTGTTGTTAATTGGTTCTTTTCATGTTACACAGGTTTGAGATCCAGTGGGCTAATTAAATAACACCATATTTCTTACATTTAGAATATCTGTTTAGTGTGTAGTGAACAGCCAGCAATTAAGCAGGACCAGATGTCCACATCACCTATTTCCATCACCTCCATACTGTAGATAGAATAATTACAACTGGGCTGACTGTAATTAATGTTTTACTTTGCACAGAAGTGAACATGTCCATAAAACTATGAGCTGCTTGGTGATCACATTGAGCTACATCTTAACCATTCAAATACAAGTTAACATCCCACTCCGAATGAGTCGAGGAACTGTAGTTTAAGCCTGCTCGTGTTGTTTAATTAATTCAAATTTGATAGTCCATTTTGTCTTCTCCAGGGGACTCCAGGAGCACCAGGACTTCCTGGTGTGACCGGACGGACAGGGTCCCCGGTAAGAAGCCTGCCCTTCGTGTGGCTTAATATTATATACAATCTCTTTTGTTACCACCAAGTAATGTTTTTATGGTTACAGATCACCACAAGAAGTGTCATGGCATGCTTTAAACAGGTTTCAGTGTAAGGATGTTGTTCTGTTTGCAGGGGCTTATGGGTAGACCCGGTCCAATGGGCCAATCAGGAACAAAGGGAGATAAAGTAAGCTGTTCATTTATCTATGTAGGTAGTGTGTATGTCTCACTAGATATTGAATACAGTAAAGTAGGCAGTGTATGAATGTGTACGCTATATGTGTTACTTAAAACTTTAGTGTTTGCTAAACTTCATGCAAAGTATTCAGGTGTATTTACTCGGACCTTATCTAATGTAATAAGTTAAGGATTTTGACAGCGGAGTATAAATAACCTTTCTTTCCTTCCCAATCTTCTAAAGAAATCTTTGAATGTTTTTGTAGGGTTGGCAAATGAAGTTCTCTATCGTTGGCTTACATTAGCATAGCATGTGACTGTGCTTGGTAAACATTTCCATTTTCACAGACATGTTTAAGAATTCCTCTGGTTTATGTTTGGCAGGGAAATGAAGGACCCCCAGGCAGACCGGGCCTTCCAGGGCCTCCGGTAAGTTCCTCCTGTCTCAACAAGAGCCACCTTTCTTGCTTTTGGAACTATCCAAATATCTTCTTCTATTTCGGAGCGAAAACACTGCCTTCACATCTCTTCCAACGGAAATGACCATCATTGGATTTACAGTCTGTGTGTAGTGTCTAAAAGCAGCAGGCAGAGGTAAAGTCTGCTACAACTGGGATGACAACAATCTAGCAGAGAACAAGTGGCATGGGGCTGGTATATATCCTGTGGAGAGAATGGGGAACAGGTGTATAGGTGGATGTGGGGATACAGGTGACAGAGACAGGCTGGGGCTACTACAGGGCAGATGATAGTGACAGGATCTGAAATGACAGGAGAGGTAGTGAAAGGTAGTCAGAGAATGACTGAATGACTGCAAATAAACTGTGACAATTTTGTTTAACAAGAAGGACATAACCGATAAACATGTGGAGATGAAATTGTGGCAACCTGCTCACTGGCATTGAATCATATTGCCTCCCTTTTAAAGGCCAGTGAGTAAGCACTTCCAAAGGCAAATCTATAATTCATCAGCTGTCCCCTTGAACCTACTGTGCACCCCCACCCCCCCAGCACACAAACACACACACACACACCTTGGTCTCATAAACTGCAGTCTGGGAGGACAGGGGATGGCTCAATGGCCTGAAAAGGGCAGAGGCATCGCTTGCTTCTAAATGAGAACCTTGACGCCTTCTACATTCACAATAACTGCCCTCTACCAATATATCATGGGAAAAACATTCATTTATGTTCTAATACTACCCAAAAAGTCTAGATTAGCAACTACCTAGTTTGCTATTTGTATGTTTGAGACTGTTGTTTTTTGAATTACCACTGTTTTTCTGTGTCGATCCTGTTCTTTTTATTTCTCACTCTCTTGCCCTCTCTTTGTGTAATCACCAAATGAGCTATTGATCTGTCTTAAGTTGCTTTTTAGGTCTTAAGACTTAAGGTGTACGTCTGCTCCAGACTTACTGTACAGTTTTCTGCAAATACTCAAAGTAGAGTGAGGAGAGTCTCTGAGTGGAAATGTCTGCCTTACTGTTGGTTGTGTTTCAGGGTGTACCATATGTGGAGGGCAATGGGATGAGCAGTCTGTACAAGCTGCAGGTAAAGACTTAATGACTTTAACTCGGTGATAATGTCTTTGTGATCCATTGGGTGCCTGGTAGTTTGCCTTCAGTCAGTTTGGCAGAAAAGAATTGTTAAAATGTGTTTGACCCAGACTGTAAAATAAATAGTCACAACATTAAAAATGTCGTTTCAGAGTGGTGGAGCTATTTTAGGACCCCCTGGAGCTCCTGGTGCTCCGGTAAGTAGTCACTGTTGTGCTCAAAGCAAATCCTTTACAGTGTGCCGTGGATACACTAGCACACAAGCATGTTGATACTGTATGAGCTGCCGAACCTGGCAGAGCAGAATAACAAATAAACTGACAAGCCCTTCTGTGTTATCTCAGCTTCTGAGGCTCTTATATCACAGTCAATCATGTTCATAGAGAGCTGGTGCTTTGTGAAGGCTGAGAGACTTCCTGGCTCTCAAACAGGGGTCTCTGACCCTCCCCAAGACACAAAACATAACATCCATATGCAAAACAACTATAGAAGTTCAGCAGCTCTGCACAGGACCACGCCTCCCTATCAGACAGCCTGTAATCTTCTCCATTTCCTGGGAGATGTTCATTCCCAGCCCCAGCAGAGATCCATACACCTCACTGAACATTTAAAGTGGTGACAAAAAACAGATACTCAGACATCCCCAGTGCCCAATGCACAAGAATCACTGCTAACTCTTGAGGATCTATCAGATCGTCAATCTATCGGTGCCAAATAGCCTCTCTGGAGCAGCCATCTTCATCATCCTCGTCAGTGCTCTGAAGGATACTCAATGTATCAATAGGTCCATATTGAGAGAGACACAGAACTCAATTCATCAATAATTCTTTGTCTTTTCAATGTAGAAAAATGCTGAATTGCTTTTCTGACATTTGAAACTTGTAAGGCCAGCCTTTGTAAAGCTGACCAGGTGATCCTGGTCATTTTTAATCTTACTCGAGAAAGGCCATAGTTTTACCAGGTAACACAATGTAAGCATGATTTACAGACAGATATTGTGAGAAAACAGGAGAAGTAATGATACTATATAGTTTAGTGACAGTAACATACAGTAGCCATGTGTCATGTCAGGCTTTTTTTTATGATTTTTGTGGTAGCAGTCATCAGAATCATGGGAGCAATCTGTCTTTTCTTCTTTCTTTTAAGGGTCCCAAAGGAGATGAAGGACCTGCTGTGAGTTGACACTTTTCATTCTGGAATATATATTTTTTTATGAAATATTTGTCTATTCGTGTGCCGCCCAGAAAACAGTGAATTCAAAGTTGCCAGTTCTTTTCTGTCATTGCCTCTGTGGTTCTCTCCAGCATAAGTCAATACACCCTGAAGCCTGAGCACTTAACCGCTCTCAGTAGAACTCCAACAAACAAGAAAAAATGATCACATCTCCCGCAAATATGAAACTGTTGTACTATATTGTCTTGCCAGTGGGAACTTGTGAACCCTATCTGCACTTCAAATGCCCTTCCCCCTGTTCTGATGCCTGAAAACAGGCATGGAAACAATTTGGCGCATCAACTTGAATTTTTTATTCTCATGGGGCCAATTGCATTTTTTTTTATTGTTTTGTTGCATGGTGATTTTTCACCAGGATGTTAATTTGACATTTTAATAAATTGTGTGAGCGGCTCCGGTGCTGTGGTGGAATTGCTCCAATCCGTCTCACAGCTGATCCTCTGGCTGGCCCACTCTCTCCTTAGCCACACTCGCTTATTCATGACAATCTACATGTGTGACAATTACCTGCACAATCCGTCTATGTCAGCAGTGGTTGCCCCTCTACTCTGTGTAATGCCATTTCTCCATAGCAGCTTGAGTAAGATGAGGTAGATAAAGGCCATCACTTGTGTAGTGAGTTGTGAGTATTGGGAATGGGTCTCTATTTTTAGTGCAGAAAGCAGGTCTGTGAGAGTCAAATCAGGGTCTTTTTCTGTTCCGTTTATAGCCTACAAGGTGTGAAAGCATGTGTCATAGATCATAGAACATAATACACTCAGGCTGAAGTATTGTCCTCTGATTACATTTAAATTGGCACATGAATGACTTTATTCCTACCTGGCAAATAAGTTGGAAAAGTGTGAATTCTTGGCTCCTGTAGAACCGATCTATATTTGCTTGTTTATGTGTAATGTTTACCTACAGCCTTATAATTATGCTTTTTACAGTAGCATATCACCAAACTCAGCCTCCTACTGAGGGCTGTGAGACAAAAATTGCATGAGAGGGGACTAACAGCCCTGCATCAGTAGTGATTTTGTCTTGACACAGCAAGTGGTGTGTTTCTCTCTCACAGGGGGAACCAGGAGCTATGGGATTACCCGGGCTTGAAGGGCTACCTGGTGCCAAGGTACGCAACAGTATGAGTCCAGAGAAGTATCCTGTGTGCCATGATTTAACCTGATAACAAAGTGATGGTTTACCACATTCTGATCTCCAGTGTATTAGAGGGATACTGGGAAGTGTTTGCTGTTGAAAGGTTTTTTTTTCTATAATAAATCTGTATTTCTCGTAGTGATTTTAAATGTTTTAGCCATTTCTACATTGCATTTCCCTAAAGGAACATTTATTATACCCGTTTTTAGGCAGTTTCTTTTGTCACTACGACTGTGTCTTTGACTTGAAAATAATTTTAGCATTTTCTTTACATATATAAATAATCATATGTAACATATATAAAAAATGACATATGTTGTTGTGTTTCCTTCAGGGTGATATTGGTTTGCCTGGTCCATCTGGGATACCAGGCCCCCCAGTAAGTGAGATTAATTTTTTTCTTTGTTTTTATTAATTTCCCTCAACTCACATTTTTTGATCAATCATCTGTGGTCTGCTGCTGGCAACAAGTCGATGATCTTTTCTATAGTACACAGAATAGCAGCTATCAAAACTGAAGTCCCATAACACTACTCTTTGATTGAGACATCGAATATAGACCTGTGGGGCTTTCAGTGGATTTTCTGTGTAGCTATATTATGTTGGTTGCAGAGGTGCAGGAGATATGACACCATTGAGGACCTGTCAAACACAGCCTGTTCTCTTCCTCTCTTTGTGATTGACAGGGGAAGCCCGGCAATCGTGGAGAGCCAGGGATCCCAGGAGAGCCGGTGAGCTGTATCCTCCGACTGTCTTTGAGCTGTCAATCCACACGTCATTCTTTTGTCACTGCCGACTGACACATTGGCTCTTTCTGTTCTCTGACAGGGTGAGAGGGGGCCACTCGGAGAGACAGGATTCCCAGGGCCCGAGGGACCCCAAGGTGTTCCTGTAAGGATGCTAATTGAATTCTTTTGCTCTTCCTTTTACACTCATGACTCGATGTTGCCAGATCATTGTCCAGTAATGTCTAGATTGGAAACAGGTTTTTGAATAACATATGTCTTCTTTACATCGTGTTTATCTACAGTTGTTTTACATTAGTGGGAAAAAAGAACATGACTCGAAAACAATATAGATAAAATACATAAGGTAGCCAACACTTGTAGATGACTACATTGCTCTAAATAATTACCATCAGAGATGGTTTCTGTAATTTTCCCTGTAAGTGCACAATGGAACAATGTTCGCACAGCAATCAGGATCATTATCCCTTGGTTGAGTTATCTCATTAACTGTGGAGATTACTAGGAGTGCAACAGTGCTGATCCAATCAAAGGTGGGAGCTGATACAAAATGTCTTTGTTTGTGTTGCGCTTCTTGAGCAGGGTAGACCTGGAAAAGATGGAACTCCTGGATACAAGGTGAGTCGTGTGAACACATTGCAAATCCCCTTATAGAAAGTGTTTTACATCAGCCAAGCTACAGAAAGATGGCACAGCAGATTTTTATCCCTACCCTCAAGCTACATCCTGAGTGCATTAAACCTATTTGCATATTTAAGATTTTAACGATAAAAACTAAATGGAATCCTGCAGATTTAAGGCTTTGTTGACTTTTTGTCTTTTTACCCTAATTATACAGTTAATGCTCTCAGGCAATGATAAAATGTTTGTAATGGAGGGCAGTAGACACTTCACAGATTAAATATGCATTTTCCTGCCTGATGGACTTAAAATTGAAACAAATGTTGCAGCCAAGTCTGCTTTTAGGTGACTGATCAACACTACCATAAACTATTTACTACATAATCACACAAAATCGTCTCACAGCACGCAGAATAGATCTTCCATGAATAGCCATTTCTAACTCATTATACAATCTAATATCCAAATTGGATTGAATATGAATGCTACTGTTTTGCTCACTGATTTAAACCTTACACTTTAATGGCAGCCTCACCAGTTTATTGTTTTTTTATTAACATTCTTAGTTAATATTCTTCCACAAAAATCTCAGCACAGCGCCTTTCTACAGTTTTTGTAGCATGTCTTTCGACATGGTGCCTGACTTTTTGGTGGGGCAACAGTGCCATCTAGCTGGTGGCTTTTCTCCTCTAGTCAGATTCCTTGCATATTGCTTTGTGGTTTAATGTAATGCTCAGGGAAGCACATTTCAGTGGGCAAGATGATAGATTTAAGCCTCCCATCAGGCATTGGGGAATACAGAGTAGTGCAGATTAAAGCAGGCAGGGGAGAACAGCATCACAAAGAGATGCCCGCTTTAAAACCACATCATGCCAGATTGTCTTTTGCATGGCTTCTGTAATCCAGCAGGAAATTGATACAAAGATGCTCCGAGGGGTATTACTGTGAGCGCAGCAAAGGGAAGCAATGAGGAGTGACAGGGAGAGATTGGAAGACACAAGATGTTGTGACATGTAGCCACAGACAGGTATTTTCTATTCTAGCTCCTCTGCACCGTACAGACAGCTGGTAGTAAAAGGCATTTCTGAAACAAAACAGGAGTGATGCAGAGGAGCCTTGACATTGCAGAAGGTGAAACACTATATGGGGAGATATTATACAAGCAATACACCTAAGCAGAGTAAGAAGCAATCAATACACAGTCATCTGAAAGTGTACATTTCTCAAAGTCAAGTAATTCGATAAAAGCTTGCTTAAAGCTTTTCTTCACACAACAGATTAGAAACTTCTGCACATATTGGAGTAAATGTGAGCAATGTGACAATATGATGATTAACAATAGAAATCCCTGCTTCAAATATAGAATATTTTAGTTAGTAGTGAGTTCCATGTGTGCCTCTGCATGTTCCTGAACATCTGTACTTGTGTATAGTGGGTGTAAAAAAAACATACAGTTTAAGGTGATTCATTCTCCAGTTACTCAGGTGTTACCCTTTTACCTTTTTCTACTAAAACAAACACTTGCACTGTTTTGTTCCTAAGGGGGCTACAGGTACACCAGGGGACAGAGGATCCAAAGGAGAACGAGTGAGTTTTGTTCTTCCTGTTTACCTAAAACTGTTTTTATACCTCGTGCTGTAACGAAGAAACATTCAAAGATGAATAACAAAAGTCTTCAGCTGAGCACAAATATGACTAATCCCCACAAGGACATAAGCACTAGATACAGGCATTTAACGCTCTGTACAGTTTTCTATTGTGAGGCTAAATTAAAGAGCTCTGTCACACTTCTACACTAATCTATTGCAAATGCTGCTAATAGAGGGTGCAAAAAAAGCTTTTAGCTTTATACTGTAGTTGGCAATAGTACCTCAGGACAGCTGACTGACTGGACACATTTGGAGCACTTTCACACCTACAGGCTTTAGTCCGTTACAGTTAGTTTTCCCCCTTGGTGCGCTTCGTTTTGTCTGGTGTGAACACAGTAATCACACTCGAACCAAAACAACCACTTAAGACCCCTAAAACAAGGTGGTCTACATGCGAATCGTATAGCGTACTCTGGGACAGTCCTCCTGGTTATAAAGTAAACCGAACCAAAACACGACCAAAATGTTTTTTAAACCCAAAACATTGCTACATGATGATGAGGAATCACGGACAAACGTGGTGCCTCACAGATATCTGGTTGGATGACCAGGGGGACGACCAGCCCCCGTTACCATTCATTGTGTAATTGTCTCTTCCATATCATAGAAATATGCAGTAGTCCACAACATGGGACCTTATTGCTGTATTTGCTTTTTTTGTTCCCACGGCAAACACGTCTTACCAATAAGCAGAGAGTGACGCATTTTAGTACGCTTGGATTTTTCCCTGTGGGAAAATAAATCAAAAAAATGCTACAAGTTCACAAAGTCATCAAGTGATATGAACCAGAGGAAATGTACTGTGGTGTGAAAATTTCCTAAATAAATGGGTCATCGTGTAGAGCACGTTGAGTGATAGAACTGGATTTTGAGTCAGGCCTTAAAATTCTAGTCAGTGTGGTACAGTTTATGCCACTGATAGACATGTGGCTTTGTTCATTATATTGTAGAATTCAACCAGTAATAAACTGTTTGTCCACTGCATCATAAAGAGCTGAGTTATGTCTGGGTTTCAGGGTGATCCAGGGATTCCTGGTGGAAGAGGTGTTCAAGGCGAAAGAGGTCGGACAGGAGATCCTGGCTCTACCGGGCCAATTGGACCACAAGGCCTAAAAGGCGATACTGGCTCTCCAGGAGAGTTGAAGACTGTAGCCCTACTAGTAAGTCGTACGCTTGCATATAACTCTGAACAAACAAAGACTGTCCTCGTAGATGACTAAAACTGTAATCAGCCTTCTTCCTTCCTGAGCTTGTGTAACTAGTTCACTCCTCATTCCCTGTGTGGAAAATGGTGCAGCCACAGATTTCTACATGAAATAAGGCTGTGCAAGGGAGGTTGCTGTTCTCTTTCTGCTCAACACTTCCCACTCCTGATCATCTAGGCACAACAGAAGGTCAGAGAGGGAGGGAGATGGAGACGGAGAGAAATACAGATACGTGGGCGTGCCTAGAGCGCCGCAGAGCAGTGAAAACACCTCCGTGTGTCACAGACAGTTTACACATACTGTACGCAGTCACAACAGTTATGTAACACTCACAGCGGAGATGAAAAACTGTTCTGAATGCAAAGATTCGAGGTCCAAGGCTACTAGCGTTGGCTATTGTTACTGATGCAGCCTTGGAGAGCTCTAATAATACAGCTGAGACAGATTCACGTGACTGATGGGTATAAGCATGTGTGATTTTTAACCGTGTACTGGACTTTTAGATGCACACAAAGCTTTAGCGAGAATCTGCATGCATACAGTTAATTTACACTGATAGACATGATGAATGAATCCTTTTTATTTCTAGCTGAGGTTAAGGTGCTGATATATGCATTTCGTGAATAGCTAGACAAAAGGAATTTAAATTTTAGCAACTGTCTCTCCTCACTGCCATTGTTGTCAGCACGGTCTGTATAAAAAAAACCTTTACGCTGACATATATGACACGGCTCCACTTGATTTTTATGCCTATTTTCTCTCCTCCGTTGTCACTGTACTATGAATGAAGGTTTAGTTACCTTTTACTTTTGTCTTAAAATACTCAAGAGAAGTTCTGTATTATTCCCTCTACATATACAGGGTGACCCCGGCTTTATGGAGGAACTCAAAATCTTAGTCCGAAATGAAGTATTAAAGGTCTTCGAAGGTACAAATTGTTCAATATGCATATTACATGTTTTCCTTCTCTTGTCCATCTTGTTTTCTCTGTTTTCTGCCTTCTTTAAGCATTCTACATTTCTAATTTTCCTTGGCTTGTAGAGAAGCTGTCAAGTTCCGCCATGCTGCAGAAGACACCGGCAGGCATCTTAGCTTCACAAGTCCATGGGCCTCCAGGACCTCCTGGCAAGGACGGATTACCAGGTCCACCTGGAGAGCCTGGGCCTCCTGGGCCTCAAGGTAGGAGCTCAGACTGAGCCGCTGGATATTAACACCACCTCAGTAGAATAACCATTCCTTCTAAAAAATAAATATTATTTATATAAAAATAACATTTGTATGCTCAAACCTGCAGGGGAAACTTGATTAACCACTTACTTTCTGCTGTATTTGAATGTTTACCTATGTATGTATCCACAGCATATGTGTACAGCTCATTGGTCCTTAAAAAAACACGTGATTGGTCACAACATTAAATGTGGTTTTAAGGTTTTGGTGGACAGGGGTTAGTATGGCTGGTCTGCAGCTATGCAGTCCCAAAGCAAGCGATGCACACCTGTTGTTCATGGCTAGGATTACATTTCTCCCATGTTAACTCCCGTCCACCAAATCCAATAGGTGGCATTAATGCTGTGACTGATGCCAGTTAGCCCAACTAGCATATGCTGTATCAAACATGTAGCCTAACTTATGTGAAGGAGGCACCATTTATTATTGCAAAGCCATGGCTGCAGGTTGACATGAACTCAGATACAGATGTTATTCTGTGAAGAGTTGGACACTGGGAGCTGGCTGGATTGGAATGGGAGCACCAATGTAGGCTGAGACTTGCATTTCGTAGGGATTCATGGGTATTTTTCTCTTGCTTAGACCCACATAGCAATGCAGACTGAGGGGCAGGAAGCAGAGGAAAGGCCAGGAGTGTGGTGCACAGCGACTCTCTGGGAAATATGAAGACAAACGAAGAGATGACTGTGAAAAGCTGAAAGTGTTATCAGTGTGGACAGGAAAGAGCCTCAGTTTTGATACCTCACTCCAGGAAAGAAAGCTTCTGAAATACAAAACAAGTCAGGACATAGTCAGGACATTCTTTATCAAACTTTATAACTGCTCATACAACACTAATGGTTTGCTGGTCAGGGCTTACTGTATACCTCAGATTTGATACGATGTTTTTGTGTCTGCAGAACTATGATTAACGTTTGAAGAGGAGGAATGTGTTATGTGTTGTTGCACATCGAGCATTGGCCGTTTTCTTCAAGCTTTGTATCTACCTCACATTATTTAAGACCATTTACACTTTAACTCAATGCTATAATATAAACTGCTGCTTTCATTCATTAATAATTAAAGCAAGAGTAGGCAACTACTAGGCTATAAATATTGTTGTGTTAATGCCATTTGCATTACACGTGTCTTAATTTTGTTTTGCTTGTTTTATTATTTTTTTAATGCTTCAAAAGAGTGTTTTATAGATGATTCTTAATGTAGCTTTGAAATAAATATTTATTGAAAATAAAGAGAAAAGTTATTTCCCTTGATAAATCAAAAATTCAACAACTTCTTAATTTTTTCTTTGTTGACTTGCCTCCACTCAGCTGGGTAGAGGGTTTGGGGTAATATTTCCTCATTATTTCTCGTCATCCTCCGCTGGAGACTGTGCTCCTCTGGAATATGCAATTTGACTTCTTCCCCAATATGCCAAAATGAATTGTTTATGGAGAAAAATAACCCCTTTGTTGAATTCACATTCTTTTTTTCCCCATGGTTTGATTTCACATGGGTGAAACTCTGCTGTTAAAGGATACAGCTGAGTATATGTTGTAACTGAGTGCTCGTTCATCATTCTATTCATCTTTTACTTTTGAGTTTGGAATGAAAAAGCTCACTGATTTAAGTGATTTAGTTTGTGTGCATATTTCATACATTTTGTTTGTTGTTTTGACGTAGATTTTTTTTATTTTGCATTTCAGTGCATTCTGTATATTTGTTAATAATGACTCAAAGTGTCTCATATCATGTTGTAACCTGTGTTTTCAAATTCTTTGCTTTGTTCTGTATGATATGGAAATATCGGAAAGATAGTAAATATCCTGCAGTAATTGATCTTTGATAGAGCAGCTGCTTAAATGTGTTTTTCTTCTTTTGTAAAGGACAGAAGGAATAAATAGATATTGCTGTTAATACTGTTTAGAACAGTGTACAACAGGTGCTACACTGATATTTTGCCACTCAAGCATGAAAAACCCCTCTGTGGTAGTGTTATTTTTTATTAACGTATCTTGTCCATTAGTGCCCCTCAAAACAATTTGTTTTCAACCATGAACAGATTCAGTATGGCGTTTTCGATTAAGCAGAGTGCACCAATCCAGCATGCCACCTAAGCTTATTGCCGTATGTGCTATTCAGTATTTTTTATTTTTTTTTTGCTTAAGGTACAATGCTTTTTTCTCCATGGAACGTCTCCTCCCTGAATGAATGCCCCAGGCTCTGTGAGTGCTGAAAGAAGTCTCATTATTGCGGCGATGTGTGGATAGCCCCCGTTTCTTTGAGACTCAGTTTTGGAGCATTCATAAGCCTTTTTTCTGATATTTTCTTTCTGATATGTAAGCATTGAAGCGTTTCCCCTTTGGGCCAGGCAGTGTGATTCTTGATACTCCTGTCAATGTTCCTGATGCACTCCATGCAACTGCAGATCCTGAGACTCCACTATTTTAAGTGCCTCATGGGGAAATATGCTCACAGCCCCACTAATTCTGATGTGGTATGCCGCTGTTAT
The DNA here is from genome assembly GCA_034779795.1 of Ctenopoma multispine. Lineage (NCBI taxonomy): Eukaryota > Metazoa > Chordata > Actinopteri > Anabantiformes > Anabantidae > Ctenopoma > Ctenopoma multispine. The sequence goes on along the minus strand of JAUYWH010000007.1, from coordinate 8,583,789 downwards.
GACCCGTAAAGAATCACTGACTTTGCATGGAGTGAAAAAGCTTTTAGATAACATGTTTGTTTGCTTATTGTTATAAGCAACACATCTTCTGGCTTGACTTAAAGATAAGTGCAAATACTTGTTTTTGCTCATCAGCTTTTTTTTTTTTAACAGATTAAACATATGCTTGAGTTCATCACTGTTTTTCACATTATTAGAAATAATTCATCTTAAGATAATTTTAACAAGAAATGATTTGGCTTCTGTGGTCCAAGAGAAAACAATGCACTACCTGTTATTTTGTTTTCATATTTGTGTTCTCCAAGAGAACGACTTCTCTTTTGAACTTCATGCTCGTGGAGCTTAGTTGTCATGAACTGATATGATTGTTTTCTGCATCTGTTGCATTTGTTTTTGTGTGCAATGAGTCCAGCTTTGATTAGACTTCTCTTCACTCTCTGAATGCCTTTAGTGACCCACATATCTGAACTCCGGTTGAAAAAACGTCTTTGCTCTGTTTTGAAGTCTTCAGAAACACGTGCTTGTTGTACTGTTGTTGACAGAAAACTGGACAAGCCCACAACGCCTCCTGCTTCTAACTCTAACACACATATGGCTTGTTTGATGATTTCTATTTTGACAGGATGTCAGTATGTCTCTTATTATTCAAAGGTTCAGGATTGAAACTGGGAATTCAGAGTAGCCTGTTTCCAGATCAGCTACCAAAGTTGTTTCTCTCAAAAATTAGTGCGGACTCGATGTCTGAAATTGTCATTGTACATTTTTATATCATCAAAAATTTCTTTGCAATGTATGAGTCCCTGGACAAATGGAAGTGCATCTACCTCCTGACAGGCCTTAGATTTTAACACGTTTTGGCATTGGCTGATCTTACTAACTGTACTTCACACAATGTAAAACACGATACTCCACACCTCTATTTTATCTTTGCAGTTTTTGTACTCAGCCAGAGTATTGTTTTTGTCCTCAGGATACAGAGGTCAGAAAGGAGAACGAGGCCAGCTTGGTCTGGGGTTACCAGGGGATCCAGGACCCACGGGGCCACCAGGTAAGAACACCAAATTGAACATAAAGGCATCCAAGTTGGGACAGTTGTGTTTTCAATCATGTGGTCAATTGCACTTGTGCCTGAGTTATTGGCTAAGCAAGCGAAATCTATGAATGGAAGGAGAGTGATGTGTGAGTGTGGAAATCGCATCTAAAACAACAGACACCAGCAAAATCAGGTCCTCGAGAATCTGTTTAATGCTATTTTTGAAGATAAGATGATATTTGTTTTTTACTACCACTCAACCATGTAATACTTATCAGCTGTAAACTATTAAAACAGAAGAATCTACAGCATCAGTGCCTTTATATAAGGGCACTTCTGGCAGAGTTTCTCATGCTTCAGTCATACTAAATTTGTCACAGAATGTCTAGACAGTGGATTGACAGCCCTGGCTGCTCCACATCTACCACTGTTTATCAGGTTTTCTTACCTGTCTACTGAAAGCGAGGGAGTGCAGCATATCTCGCTACGATATCAGAGAAATGGGGTTGTGTCAAGTCTCAAACCATAAATTCTATCTTAGCATTCATTTGGTTTCTCAGTATACTGGAGATAAACACAGCACACAAATTGCATATTTTCTAAAAGTCAAGTGCTGCTATTGCATAAATGGGACCCCAGTAGGGGACAAAATGACAGAGGCGTGGAGTCCATTTCATAACTGAACACCCCAGTTTGGTATTATGCTGAAGAAAGGTTTCACTGAACTCACCCAACATGTCAGCTTGTCTCCTGCTCCTGTGAACTAAAAAATTACTCCCTATACACTGATGGAGCGATGGGATGCAGGATTACCTCACTGACTTAAAAGCTTGTGACAGTAAAAAAAAAAAAAAAAAAAAACTAAAGTCACTGATGCTGTCTATGTATGTGCATAATGCACGAGTAGGGCAAAGGGAACTTGGCTGCAGAGGACAAATGAAGGCTGCTATAGAAGACATGGTCTCTAGAGGTTTTCAGCACCTTTGGCACAACTGGTGGGGTTAGACTTCAGCTATAGTCTCACTTTTGAAAGAGTTAGAAAGTACTTAAACAAACTGCTGTGAATATGCTGCCCCTGCACTTGTCTCTGTACAAAGAAGCTTCTTTCTACCAACTAAAACTTCTGTCATAGTGGCAGACAGCTCATATTCTCTATCTACATATAGCACATTTTCCCTGGACCACCAACAGGTTAATGAAGACGAGGATATATGAGTTGCATACAGAAGACAGAGAGTAGACTTAAACTGCAGTATTGTTGTGTCACACGAGGACAATACCACAGTGGGAAACAGTCAGAAACATCTCTGAAAACTAATAATTTAAAGAGCTTTGTGTGCGATTGATCGCAATGTCCATTTGCTGTTCTTAGCCATTCTGTAACCGAATGACTGCTTTGATGATAATTACACCTGATTTTGCAGGTTGTCAACTTATGCCTGCCTGTGGTGCATTAGTCCTGTACTGTAGCTACAAACAATTGGCAGCTGGCAGTAAACAGCACACAGATTTAACAAACTGGAGGAAAAAGTAATTATGGATTTTACTTTGCGCGCATTTCCATTGATGTTGACAGGTCAAACCACCACAGGACTGTGGGCAGAGAGAGTTTCTGTGTGAGCAGTTAAGCAGGAGATGGATGTGGATGTGATGAAAAGGGCAAATTGTGTTTTCAGAGCAAGGAAAAGGACAAGGCACAACATATGATTCTTTTGTATGAAGTGTAGAAGAGACAGGGCTCCCTCCAGCTGGGACCGGTCTGAATCATATAGTGGACTTTCCTGTAACTGGACTGCAGTAGAGTTTTTTATATATATAAACTCTACTGCAGTCCAGTTACAGTTATGCTTAGACTGATACCTTGAGAGGAAAGCAGTGTTTTTTCTTTCTAATGTTTGTACTGTATGGATACTATATGAGAGAAAAGGAGGCAAACTTCACTTCTTTTTCTCCATAAGCTGTTGCTAAGTAACATGAGAAACTATTTTTCCAGCAATGACTTAGCTGTATTAGAGAGTGAGGAAATGTACTTCCTCTGTCTGTCATTCTCCCTACAGAATTACAGAACTGTAAAGGAGACTTCCAGGCTGTGAGAAAAAAAGGAAACATATTCATAGTGAAATCATAGCAATTGGTAGTTTTCACCTCTCATCCTTAGACTGTTTTACGTCAAAGGGAAAATAGATCTTTATAAAGACATTTAAATTAATTCAAAATATATAATGTAAAAAAAGAGGGTTGCAGAAATACTCACCCCTTTTAAAGTAGCTCACCTAAATCATCATAGTGCTATATAAAATGAGGTATAAATACGCATGTATCTGGAACGTTCAGTTACTTTTAATCAGTATCTTTCACTAAAAACTACGCAATGAAAAGTGCACAGCTACTCTGTGAAAAGGTTCTTGTACAGTATAAGTAATGTAAGTAGTGTTCAAAAACTGAGTGATCATGCAAGGAATGGACTAATGACGGAGGCCACTAAGACACTTATGACTTCACTGAAGGAGTCACAAGAGTCAACAGCTGAGATGAGAAATACAGTGCATGGAAAACAACCAGTGGCAAAAAGGAAGCAACCACTGGACAGAAGCTCACTTTTAATCTCAGCTAGAGAGCTAGAGACTCTGAAATCTGAAACCACGTCATCACAAACACATCATCCATACTGGGAAGCATAGTGACAGCGAAGTCACACTGTGGAGATGCTTCTTGGTAACAGGTCCTGGAAGGCTTGTGAAGGTAAAATAAAAATAAATATAGGGAAATGTGGAGGAAAAGCTAATGTAGTTTGCACAAGAACTGTGATTTATCCAGCAAGATAATGAACACACAGGTTGTTATTTAAGTTAAGCCATATTAGTCAAACCAGGGGAAAATCATTTTAAGAAAGAATTTTGAGCAGGACAGTTCGGCAGGAATAAATATCAAATTGTTCTGAATGCAGTGTGCAGATACTAGATACTAGAAAAATCTATTTTCTGAAACTAAGAAATAATGAATACATAATTAAGAAAACCTGCCCCAGATTGTGTGCAATCTGAGAGTGAAATGATAGTTGACAGTATGCTTTGGGTCACTTTCAGTATGACAGTGACCCAAAGCATTCAGCCCAGACAGTGCTGTGAGTGACTTCACAACAAGTCTCCACATCCACCCCTGAGTGCTCCAGCCAAAGCCTAGACTTAAAAAAACAGAGAGCAAACCTGAAGACAGCCTGTCCCAGGACAGGATCTCTCAGGAAGAATAGGATGAGCAGCCTAAATCCAGGTGTGAGAGCTTGTAGAGATGAGAAGAATTTTCATTATTTCCATGTTAAATTCTGGTTAGCTAAACTATTGGCACAGCGTGTGTGTGTTTGTGTGAGTAAATGGCTTGTTCCAAACTACAGTTTGAAGTTTTTTCACTAACGAGAAGCTCTACTGAACGATGATAAAGTGCAACACAGCGCAGGGATTAATAATGTCCATTATTCTGTCAAGGCCCCCCTGGTTATACTTCTCAGGGCCCGCCTGGTTCTCCAGGGCCCCGTGGACCTCCAGGAACGTGTGACCCCAGTGACTGTCTCCCTCCATCCTTATGAGTCCAGCAGAGCGGCTTAGGTTGGTTCGTAGACGTCCATTTCCAGCTCCGTGTGGCAGCTACAGAGCAGGAGAAGGACGGCCTCACTGTATCTGACAGCTCCCTCAGCTCTGGTTTATCTCACAGACTCACAGCTGACCTCTTTTGTTCAGTTTACAGTAATTTGGATGCAGCTGGGGTTTTGCTTTTCTGGGATTGCTGTTGGGTTTGTTTTGAATGCTACAAAAAAAAACCCTTTGACTTAGTTTGTTTTTATTTTTTAATGCTGTACTTATAAGTTTTTTCTTGTTTTCACATCTCCTACTGCGATGTAATGCATTCCTTGTAAACTCTCGTTTTGTCTTTCAAGACCATGAAATGACTTTGTTGTGTCACGTTCAGTGCTGTCTGAAAACATGATCTTAATTATTTGTTTGCCTCCTTAATAGGCATACCCGTACACTCTTCTGTGCTTATTCAGATAAGCCATTGTGCTGGCAGAAGGTTCATCTCGTGTGCGTGCGTGTGTGTGTTTTGTGGGCGGGGGATGTTTGTGTGTGTGTGTGTGTATGTGAGAGAGAGAGAGAGAGAGAGAGAGACACACAGCGAAAAAGAGATTAACTGAATGAACAGACTTGTTTTATGTCTAGGTGTGAGAAAAAAAAAAAATTGTTGAAACTCCTTATGCAACCAAAGTGAAGCAGATGTGTCTGATATGGGAATTATTTATTTTAAGTGTGTTCTTGAAAATGTATTGAACAGATGGTACTAATAATTGTAACAAATGTAGCATGGATATTCAGTACTATTATTATTAGTAGGTGGAATAATATATTTATGAATAACAGAGTTTTCTTTTTCATCGTGACACATTTGTGTTGTGAATGATGATCACGATGATGTTTTTCAAGAATCAGTAGTATAGTCATTGATAAACATGTCTTCCTATTTTCTATACTGTAAGCTATCGGCCTGTCAGTGAGGTATAACATATTATTTGTAATACAAAAACCTACAACTCACATTCATCAGGCTCAAGCGCAAGAATGTCATTTAAATGTTGTTTATATGTTTAATGAGTGTGACGTGACCTCATCTTCATCTTTACTGTTGGTTTAAGTTGTAAATAAGTTGCACGATTGCCTTTTTTTCCCCATTATTTTTTCTAATGGGGCTTATAACGGGACCTGATTACAGTATAATCATATAATTACAGTACATGAGCAAGTTTTCATTGTGATGACACATTAAGGTTCTCAGTTTTTGTGTCACTCATACATCATTGCAGATTTTTTTCGTCTGAAATGATTATTAACATACGCTGTTTACATAGTGTTGTGTATGATGATTTCTCTGGTTTATTTGTATATCTTTGACTATCAGCCACTCAGCGGAAATCGACGATGGCACTACAACTTGAGACATCTATTTTTGGTGTAACAATATCTTCATAAATGTACTTGAACTCTCTTTGTTTGTTTTAACAGTGTTCATGGTCTGCTTCCTGGTTTTTCACTCACTGATCAGCACTGTGTGTCATTATGTATCATTGGGTTAGGGCGCATCTCACGACTGGAGTTTTGATTTATTTATTTGCTGTAACAGGTTTCAGTGTCACTAAAATGCTCTCAGCTAATTTCTGAAAGTTTCGAGTCACCTTTTCCGATTTTTTTTAGGAACTCGCGTGAATATCGTAGTGAGTACCAACGCTTTGAAAACTTGCAGAACATCTTCAAGAAAGAAAGACAAAAGTTTCCAGTACTTTGGATTTTTTAAAATTAATTCCCTGTTTGAAGATTTTTAAGGAAATGCACGATTTTTTTATTTGACTTTTAAGTGTCCTGCTGTGATTAATGTTTAAACACTTCTGTGGGTGCATCTTACGTTTTGTGGCGTTAGGAGCTCAATTCTGTCTGTATTTCATCCTTTAAAATCTGTTTGACACTTTTTCTTCATGTCCCACATCATAGGAAAGTCATCATGCTTCTCTTACACATGTAAATTATAACTTGCGTCTTCTGAAGCTGCACAGCATTTAGTTATATTTTTCTCAGCATGCCAGCTTAGTTTTATCTCTCTTACATTTTATCTGTGTGAGTAGGTCTAATTTTAGATGGGTATTGAATTAAATCTGTGGCCTTGACTTCATTTGTGAGTTAAAAGAGCCCCCTGCTGGACGTACATTTATTCTCTCATTGCTTGTAATGTGAATGATAACAATATTTCTTTGGGTTATGGGCTACATAAAAACCCTCCTATTGGCTTCTGTCCTTTCATCACACTCATTTTCATATTCGGCTTAATGGGTTTTCCTCTGAGACAATAGCTTTGACCTCAACCAAATTCAAATGAGACAACAGCAAACTAATGTGATCTGAACTTTTTTGGTGCACTGTTGAGCACAACTCTCTTTGTATATTGAATTTAGTTTGAATTGATATTAATGCACACCAGTTTGTGACTTCAGTTCAGCTAAACAGTGTGGTAACTAGAGATGACACTAAATGCCTACTGATGTCACAGCACACTTGACTAGCAATTCGGTGGCAGCCATCTTACATCACTCCAAGTTAAAGTCCATTTCTTCTAAGTGGAGAAGGTTGGATGAAAGGAGAGTCAAAGGATGGAGGTGCTGTGAGTTGAAGCATCCTTCAAATGAAATGCTGTTTTGATCTAAACAGGCTTGTCAAATTATGCAAAATACACTTAATAGCATCGACACATGTGATGATCGCATATTGTTTTTGCAGTAATGTAAGTTGATCTTGTTGCCATATGTAATCTAATCTTGTAAATAAGCTTGTAATGAGGATGAATATGGATCAGCTTGTCAGCATGGTCCCTCGGATTTAAATGTGTCTGCCTGCTGCTCTCGCTGTTGCTCCTCTCCACTCCTTTATAAGCTCATGTCGTGCTGAGTGACTCTAATGTGTGTTCTTCAGAGTCTTTGTTTCATTGAATATCTACCTCAGTCTTGGTTTACCACGTCTACATCATTAGCTATTTTGAAAAAGCTATCACAACACTAACTGTTGCCTTTCACTGCAAAAGCTACTGAAACCTTGTGTGCAAAAACAGAAATATTGCCGTCTTGGATGTTGTGTAACAGTGAATGTCGGCTGACTTATTGAACTGTTGATATTGAAAAGTGGCAGCAATGTTCCTGCTGTGGAGGATGATCCAGTGTGTATGTGGTTACCATGTATCAGAGGTTATATTTTACACTTGTCTTTGGAGCATCTTTTATTTACACTTTCACTAATGGCACCTGCCTTACGTGTGTGCAATAAATGTTATCCAATACTTTGTTTGTTGTGTGCTTGTATTTTCTGCATCATCTTGGCTTAGTTTACTTTCACGTACAGTATTTATATAATACATTGTATTATCTTTGATAGGTTTTGAATATTTATTTTATGTTAATAACAAATCCTTTAAAAAATTCTCAGAAATCTATAAACAATGTTAGTTAATTAATCAAAATGCAGAGATGCTACATGTATTAACCCTATTTTGAATGAATATGTGATAATTTTTGAGTTTCAAAGCCCTTCATCTTAGAAACACCCGTTAAAACAATCAGCATCAACATTAGGTCCATTTAGGTCCATCCATCATAGTTAAAAAAAATGTGAAAGAAACTGTTACAGTGAGCACAAAATGTAAATAAAAAAGAATGATCATGTGATAGGAAGGAAAAATGCAGAACAACTTTTCAATGGACCTTAACATGACATAGTTTTGTCAACAGGGACGTTTTTGCTTTTATTGTGGGTGAACAATTCTTGCACAAAAAATAACATTTACTTTACATTTTGAGACTTGTCACAAAATATACTGTTGCAGAATGATGCCATTGTTTAGAATAAATTAAACACTGCATGTGTTTTCCCTAAAATCTATTTCCATATATGCACAACTGCACTTTAAAAAAAACTGCACTGTACAAAAAAAACTCACATCAAGTTGTTTTGTAGGAAATATAATTAACCACAATTCAAACATTCTTTACAGATTTACAACATAAACTGAAGTCAGTGTGACTTGATGATATTTTCATCCTCTCTCCTTTTTATTTTGAACTGCTGGGCTGAAAAGACAGTCGAACAAGCTGATGTTTCTATAAAAAACAGGATTTCGGCAGGCTTATCTTTGGTACATTAGCACATCCAGAACAAAATAATTGAAAAAGGCTCTTCAACCAGACAAAATCTTGATCCTGATTTGCTCTACGTGATTATTTGAAATGCTGAATGAGAAAGCGAAGTGTTAAGAAAACAGGGTAAATGGAGGCTATAAGAGGTCCACACAGAGAGGTCGGATAAACAAACGTTTATGGTCATTTCGTTTTCACAGAAATGTGAGCACTGTCCTGAAAATACCCAAACATCTCTCAGCTAGACAAACATAAAAAACAATTCTTTGTTAGTGTGTGTGTGTGTGTGTGTGTGTGTGTGTGTGAGTGAATTGTTTTTTTCTTTTTTTTCTTTTCAGCTTCTTCCAATGGAGACACGGCTGGCACCAGAAAAGCTTACCAGACTAGAGGTTAATGGACTGAAGGCACCAAACCAACCACAGCCCCTGGGAAGAAAGTGGGAAAAATGTTGTGTGCTCAGGAAAGATAATCCAACAGTTTTTCTGTCTCTGCCAGAGTGGCTCTTAGTTCCCTGCAGGTCCCTTCACATCCAGAGACTGGTGGGCGGCCCCTGCCTGGAGGTTGCAGGCTGATGGGTCGCAGTAACCGTTAAGGCCAGCTGCACCTGGAGGCCCAGGCACTCCAGGCTGTCCATGATTACCAGGAGGTCCCCTCTGCCCGTCACGACCATCTTGACCGTAGCCAGGTTTGCCTGGCTCACCTGTGATGACAGAATTCATTTTAGGATGCAGGTTGCTACATGTGAAGGACATGCTCTTACACATCACACTACAATACGCTAACATGTTTGTATTATTTTCTCCTGTTCATACTGCCCTTCAAGAGACCTGTTCCCTGACTCAGTTTAAATATGACGAATGAAAAACTAGATTCACAGTCCTCAGTCTGCTACTATGATTTTGTCCCACATCTTTTCTGCTGGGCACAAAATCTCTCTAGAAAGAGTACGGAGAAAAACTCTTAATGTACACATTATTGACTATTGTTGTAAACATATGAACTTATTATTTGAGAAAGATAATCATATTAAAAAGACAAGCTTTACTCACCAGGGAGTCCTGGAGGTCCTGGCTGACCTTTAGGTCCCCGCACAGTGGGCCCTCTGGAGCCTCTGTCTCCAAGTTCACCTGTAATACAGATATGTGGCCATAGCAAAGCTTGACAAACATGACACTGTAGATGTCTCATTTAAAACTACAACACCTTGCAATGAATGTATTACCTTTAGGTCCTTTTACTCCGATAGGCCCTGGTGGCCCTTTGAGTCCCGGAAGGCCTCTAGTTCCAGCCTGCCCGGGAAAACCGTTGTCTCCTGGAGAACCAGGAGGTCCTGGAGGTCCAGGTTTTCCAGGTAAACCAGCTACACCAGACTCTGGCCTCCTTAAACTAGCAGCTAACTGGGCCAGCTGCTCTGTTTGAGCACAACAGAAAGAAAAATGATGAACCTCATGAACCAAGACAGTGAATGTTATGAAACAATTTTTAACACATAACATGACATTTATTACTGCGTAATAAATCATGATGTTGCATGAGTTCATTCCAAGCCTAAAGCAGTTCTTGTTCTTGACTTCAGAGTGAGGAAGAGCGAGGTGAAACTGTGGCCACAATATCCCTTGAGCTTCTCCTGTTTTTCAGTCTTTATCCATAGAATAACGGTAAATTGAGTGGAAAGACCATAATATTCATTATTTCAATCAGTTGCATAAAATTTGCTTGTGGTGCATAGGATCTAATATTAATCCCCTGCGGCTCCTTGTTATAGGGTATTTTGCATGTAAGATTACAGTTTTCTGAATTCTGAAAATCATTTTAAGATTTCCTTGCCAGGCTGACTCTTGGAGAAAAGGAGTGCAGGTCCTGGAGGTGAAATTAATTTTTCAGCACATCGGTTATAAAAAAGTCATGAGTGTAGGAGATGAGTTGTGAAGTGGTAAGAGTAAAAGAATGGAGAGAACAGAGGTTGTGACTTCAGTGAAACATTTCTAGAGCTCAGAAAAGGAATCTTTCATCCATCAAATAAACAAAGACTGAAGCTTATTTCATGTTTTGGTTATGAGGCCTTCGCTTTTTAAACTTGAGAGTATTCAGAAACTGGACAGATCAATGAGACAGTGTCTGTGGTTCTGTAATGAGGCATTCTGGGAAAGATTGAAGTCAAGAAATGAGGCACAAGTAACAGAAATTTTAGGGTCAAAGGCCTATCACTTCTTACCTTGCATAACTCGCATGCAGACTTGTTTGATGTGTTGATCACTTGGCTCTTTACCCTGGAAAGAGAGAGATTACGTGATTCTTGAGCTTCTAAAACATATGTGATAAAATCAAAGTGTTGAAGGAGCAAAACAACAAAAGGCATTGCATTTGAGTTGGTATTTTACACATGCCAGTAAGTAAAATGTTCGTTTTATTTGGCTCCTATACAGGAATATCAAATCATCTATCGGAAACAACATTTTCAGAGCATGCTTATGTAGTTTGATGTATTCCCTGCTGCTGCAAAATTTTTGGTTTAGAGTTCATTTGCAGAAGTTAAAAATTGTAAAAAGGACATAAGAATAGCCAAGATAAAAGTGTGCAGAGAGACATCGTAAGCCCAGTGGGACTTATTAATGCCCTCTACCCTAAGTGTTTTTTAAAATATTTGTTCTGTACAAGAAGTACTTTCAACTTAACTGGGAAGAAGTTTTGGAAAGATAAGTATAAGATGACAGTGTGGATTTCTAAATTTAAATGTACAGACTGCAGATGGGGTTTATTTAACGCTGTAAACAAATTAGATGTCAGTAATAGAAAGGAACAGACAGAAGTTACAGAAGAAGCTTAACACTATCACTTCTTTCTTGAGAAGAAATGTCGACTGACACTGTGAAGTAAATGTTACCAATACACAACGATTGATGACGATGATGACAGAATTGTTGGTAAATTGTATGGGAGATTTGCTTTAACAAAGAGTAGTTTGTCCATTTGTCTTATCTTCAACATGAAAAAACCAATGACACAACCCTCTACCAACTCATTGTAGAATTAACTTTAACTTGACTTGATTATCAGGACCTTGCTTTTGCAGGGTGATATCCAAGCTTTCTCTCTAAGTAGCCTCATACTGTCCTATTTCTATGGCTTTTCAGTGTTATTTTTCTCTTGCACCTACCGCAGGACCCTGGGACCCTCTGACTCCAGGTAGACCTCTATTCCCCTGCATGCCCCGGGGTCCAGGTGTGCCAGGTGGCCCCTCGATGCCAGGCTGGCCTCGGCTTCCTTCAGATCCCCTTCTGCCAGGTTCTCCAGGGACACCCACCTTGATGGAAAATAAGGCACCAGACCACATAAGATCTATCACTTTATCAGTGGTTTAGAGCACAAGTAAAGGTTAGATGTTTAATGTGTTTGAACTCACCTCCCCTTTAGCTCCAGCTTCTCCTGGTTCACCCTAAGAGACCAGTGATAAAACACAGATATGTGTATTATATTTAATATTATTGTTGAATAGTTCAAATAAGGTTTGTTTTTTAGTTAACAGTGTTTGTGCAATAACTTACAGAATCCCCTTTGTCTCCTGGGTTTCCCTCATCTCCTTGTACTCCCTATGACAACACAGTCTATAAACGATCTACGCAAGGCAAGCCACTTGTTCATAGATACAGCTTTACTAAGAAAGATTATTATTTAGTATCAGCACTTCATACCTGCTCTCCTTTAGGTCCTGGTTCTCCACGTTCTCCCTTTAATAAAGAAAGCAAACATACCAAAACATCATTACAGAACCTGTTTGTCCACACTAGAGGGAGCTGATCAGATGTTTGCTGTTGAGCAATCATCTCTTCTTCACCGTTAAAGACAATTGTCCTAAATCTGAAATAGGACTGCAGAGTTTTCTTACCCGCTCTCCTTTAACCCCAGGAGGACCAGGAGGACCAGGGAGACCAGGAAGGCCAGGGTCACCTTTGGGTCCCTGTAAAAAAATGAACATGCACATCTGATGATTAGAAACACCTACTGTAAGCACCTGTTAGCACTGATGAAACTGCTCAGAAATCAGTAATTATTGTATACACTATAAGTGCAGTATAAAAGCGAGTATGTGTTGTGTACTAGAGTGCATCCACACGCTGTGCCCATAAAAGAGCAGCATTGCTACTTATTCTCTCTAGCGCTTTAGTGTGTGTCACTCTCTCTTTGATCACTGACTGTCTCAGGAATGCCAGCAGAACAGAGAGCTCATTCATCCTGCTACATGCTCGTCTCCCCTTACTGTGAAAATAGACCTCATGTGAGATCCAGCTTCAGTCTATTCTCTGAGACATTCCAGTGAAACAATGCCAGGCCTCTGCACTCTGAGGCTTCTCTCCTTTTCAGCCTCTTTTCATCAAAGTATCAAAAATGCAACAGATAATTATTAGTTGATGCTTCTCATTGTGTACATGTGTTTTTCTGTATAATACTGGCAGAGACTGTTGGATGTACAATGGCTGCTAAGGTTTTTATTTTCAAAAATAAAACGCTGGTAAAAACTAAAAATATAGAATTCAACATCAACTGGTAAAATCTAAATTGAATGACTTTGTGTATGTGTTTATGACTTACCCTGGCACCCGGCTTGCCGGCTGGCCCCACATAGCCTTGCTCTCCTATATCTCCCTGCAGAGAAGCAGAGAAAATAGTAAGAAAGTAAAAGGGTTGAGTTAAAATATGAACTATATAAAGACAAGGGAAATCCACCTAAGAAAAAAACTCACAGGCTCGCCAAGGGGTCCAACAGGTCCCACCCCTCCCTGTTCTCCGCGTTCACCCTGTGGTGGGACAATAAAAATGTGACACAACAGACTTGACAAAGATCACGACAGTGTTTCAACATGTGCTGCTTCTACTTACAGGTTTGCCAGCAGATCCCATTGTTCCAGGGAGGCCTCCCTGACCCGCATCTCCCTGTACAAAAACAACCACTTTTCTGATTTGGATAGTTTAAGGAAAATAAAATATGATGACATTTTTGAAAATGATTGTAAAAAAATAACCTTAGAGCCGCTCAAGCCTTTTGGTCCAGGTGAACCTGGCAAACCCTAAAAACAGAGAACCTGTCTTGAAAAGATGCAACAATAACAAGGAGAACAATTTCTTTCAATAAATGAGAAATATTTCTAAAACACTGGAGCATGAAGAACCCTGGCTTGGTGGGTAAAAATATATTTGTTTGAGCTCTTGAACCAAATAAGCTTAAGAAGATAAAAGTGTTCTTGGTATTTAAATCAGGTGATGACTTTTACGCCTGCAAAAAATCTTTCTTAAAGCCGCTAAACTCTGGGTGTTCGTGTTTGCCAACTGATTCTCATTAGTGGCTTTTATTAGACTAATCACAGATTAGAGAGCTGGGAAATCTTTACTCTCACATTTCTGCCTGAGGAAGAAAGTAATCACTGTCTCATATGTGTAATATCACAGAGGGATGCATTTATGAAAAAATGCAGAAAGCAGGTCAACACTATTATGCATTATAAAGTACTAGAGACATTCTTCTGTTAGAGCAATAAAGATGTGGTCTTGGCAGTCTTGACAGTTTAGAGTCAGAGTTCATACTCACAGGAAGCCCCTGGAGTCCAATCTCTCCGGGAACGCCTGACTTCCCAATGTTTCCCTGCAGGAAAACAAGCATTGAAAAAAATAAGCTTAATTATATACTATATAGTTATACAAACTACAATACAAAACATTGATTTTATAAATAATTCAGTACGATTAATGTTCTACCTTTGCTCCCGGCAACCCAGGAATACCCTCACGAGCGTCCACACCTGGTAAGCCCTGGCGATAGCAATAACAAATTAAAATCAGTTGTTTGCACACAAACTCTGCAATAATTATGTTTATTTGACACTATTGATTAGACACTCACAGCTTCCCCCTTAGGACCTGGAAGGCCTGTGATTCCTCTCGGCCCTTGAACACCCTGAACAACAAAATAAAAGAATAATTAGCCGATTGTGTTAGCTGCACAAATAAAAATCAGTGACCTGATCTTTTTTCTTCCCACAGTGATGAGTTGTGCCTACTAACCGTTTCACCTTTCGGCCCAGGCTCACCCATCACACCTCTCTGGCCTTGATCCCCCTGAAATATTGCATTGACTGATATGTGACTCATACCGTACATACAACATTTGCTTCACAAATAAAAGTGTTTGTATTGTGGGACAAACTTACAGTTGCCCCTGCAACACCCTGGGGACCTGGATCTCCATCAGGGCCTCGAGCTCCCTGTCAGAGAATCAAGTTAGTACTGACATTTTAATCTGTTTAAGTGATTTATATTAAGAGGGGACAATTAATATAATTTACCCTGAAATTGCAAGTCAGGAAGAATTTGACATATTGTATGGAAAACACACAAACACTCACGGTCTCTCCCTTGGGGCCCATCATTCCCATGGCTCCACGTATTCCCTGAGGACCCTGAAATAATAAACAGATCCAACAGGTGCCTCAGTGAGCAGAAAAAAAGAGACCCTGACACAACGAATAACAAAATATAACTTGAAAGGGTCTAATTTTATCTAATAAATATAGTATCTCACCACTGGTCCTTGTGCTCCAACTTCTCCTGGACTCCCCTGGTCTCCCTCCTCACCCTGAGCAAATAAAAGTGAAACAGCATGAAGACAACGAGATGAAACAACAAATTTAACTAAACCAGTGAAGCCATATAGTAACACTTGATGCAACTGGCATCCCATTGACACTCTCTGTTTTGCAGAAAATATTAAAATGGATGCTGCGCCTATCAACTGGGTGTTAATTGGAAAATGAGGCAGTCATTGTGAGATGTGTTTAATACCCACTTTTAATGGATTGCAATTACTATTCTCCTGCTTTGCAAATTACAAATAATATATATGCTGACTCTGTGGGAAACCAAAGAATGATGGCGGTCCGTGGCTGAGACTGTGCGTATTTTCTGTTGTTAGAAAGGCAATTCCTCCATATTAATTATGTATTAAAACATACAAAAACAATAGCTACACTGTAATGTATCACAATGTCACACAACAAACAGATATGAACATGATGTAACGCTATAAACAGGATTTGTTTACATCACAGAGAAAGAGAGGAACGAGAACATAGCGACGGAATAACTTAATATTTGTGTATAATTAGGTCACATAGTTGATCTGTGATATTTCAAAGACTATATACTAGTATATACTTTATATTTCAATATTCTTGGTCAATCTCATGAAATAGTGCGAGTTCAACACCAGCACTGGTTACTGGTTATTATCTATTATTAACTCTAAACATCTTTATATTTTTGAATTTGTGTGTGAAAAACTTTCAGTGAAGGATAAAATTATTCCCAGCAGCAGAGCACAGACGGTTAGTAAATCATATCCTGGCACAGGGTGATAAAGGGAGATAGGCCCAGACTCATTTCCATTTATATAGTGCATGGACACATTACAGGAAGGGGGTAGTTGTGCTTGAACATCATTGCAAATAAATCATCCTCCATGCATTACAAGGAGTCAGAGGCATTACACACAGGAATGTATCACTTCCTCTTGAAATAGAGCAGCACAAATAATACTTGTCTCAAAGGTGCCAGTAATCCCCTTTTTCACATTTAAGTCTTGCATAATGTTTTTCTAGTGTAGATTTATATGGCATGTGTGACAGTTGTGAAAAGAATTTGATGTTTTTAAGTAACTATTTGGTCAGTTATAAGCGAATATAAATTCACTTTGTTGATGTATGGAAGGTTTTACATGGTTAGAAACACCTGGATTTTTGGTTTACAAACTAACATTTTCCCTAAAACAAACTTTTTACCTTGTGCCCC
The DNA here is from genome assembly GCA_034779795.1 of Ctenopoma multispine. NCBI lineage: Eukaryota > Metazoa > Chordata > Actinopteri > Anabantiformes > Anabantidae > Ctenopoma > Ctenopoma multispine. Next base: position 8,567,200 of record JAUYWH010000007.1, on the reverse strand, counting down.
TGCTTTCCAGGCTCTCCTGCTTCACCTTTTACACCCTTGTGGCCCTAGAAACATGCAGAGAATAAGAGGTGCATCAGTCAAACACACTATACAGTATTTGGGGACACTACCATGTTTTAGACTGACATAAAACAATTCTGCTACTCACCTTCATGCCAGGAAGACCAGGATGTCCAGACGTGCCAGATGGACATGAGTTTGGACACTAAACAACACAAACACAGGAAAACACTACATTTATCACATCTTATGCAAAAAAATCCCAGACAAACAAAAAAACAATGGTTTACCAGGTCAGCACTGCCTAGCATTCCAGCTGCACCCTGAAAATGACAGAAAATATAAGTTGATGCATTCATATTGCAAGTCATCAGCATCATAATGGCTCTAGGAAACTTGTAAATCATTACAGGGAGGGCAGCAATGTGCAATGGTGGAATTACTAGGCCAAATTTAATTTGATGTGTTCATCATAGTCCGTGTTCATCACAACATAGTCAAACGTAAAAGTCACTTACTCTGGGCCCTGCTGGTCCACGAGGACCCTGCGGACCTCTCACACCCATGGCACCCTGTGGAAAAAGATCAAAAGCTAGCTGAGACAACCTGAGAGATGAGAGCAGAACAATACTTATCCTGGACGTTTATCAGCTGTCCAGCTATAGTCTCCAGTTTGTTGTCTCCTTTCAGTTACTATGTATTTTACAATCTGCTATAATTCAGCTTCTGCCAGTAATAAGTAATTGGTAATTTGCAAAGTATGTTTTTAAATTAGCTTCCTCACTATTGCATTTACTACATGCTTACAATGTGATTTTCACTGTTAAACTGGATCTGAACTGAACCTCTGTGCTGATTTTTTATATTAAACAGTTAACAGTTCAGACTGGCAAACAGATAGATAGTCATTAAAAGAAATATTATTTCCTATTTCTTACATTGTGAGATTATATTATTTCATATGTAATTGCAGGTTATGTAAATTTAAAGGTGAAAGTTAAATAACTGTATATTCACATCACTGCTATGAAATCAGGTGTAGGCAGTAAACACTGCGTAAGCATAGCTAAAGGGTAAAAGTATTAAACAAAATTAAGTCAAATATAAGTTTTAACTAAAGTCAAGATAAATTCTGAAATGCAAAATACCAATAACAAATCACCCTGGAGGCAGTTTGAATATTTCATAGTCTATTAAGTGTTGATTTTCATTAATTAACTGATTCATTTTTACACTTCATGAAAATATCTAAAACAGCTGAATCCACTTATCTTTAATTAGACAAGAAGATTATCATTTTTTGAATGATTAGATAATTGCTATATTGCACACAGTATAATCAGTATATGGTGTCCATTGTGCATGTTTATTGTGTTCTAATGTGTGTGTGCACAAATGTGTTTTGTCATAAGATTTTTGTAGGTTCAGCAGCAGCACGTTTTTCAGTTTACAGACACTGCAGTGGATAGTGCTGTACGCTACAGATATAAATTGTTAATATAAATCAAATAATGATTTTCCAGTGATAGGAGGATTTTTTTAAAATTCGCTATAAACTGTTCCCATTGATGTGAGTGATGTATGGAGTGAAACAGCTTCATGTCCTCTTTGTCACTTCAGCTTTAATAGACTCATTGGTCTTAATTTTAAAAACATCTACGGCTCTGTCTCTACTCACTGGTGGTCCGACTTTTCCCACTTCACCTGGGAGTCCTCCAGGCCCAGGTGGCCCCTGTTTAAAGTCACATTTCAGGTATTCATTATTATTAATACTTTGGTCGGGACTACCAAAATGCAGTATTGATTGCGAAGCATGAACAAATGACTTACAGAGGCTCCATCTGGCCCAACACCCTAAAGAGAGACATATATGGTATAGCTTAGTGTGATATGTATATTACAATTTTGTATAAACACAGAAGAAAAGAAAAAAAGTCTTGTAGATTATGTAATTTCCAGATGGACAAGTTGAGAAGAAATATCCTACTCACGGCTGCTCCACGAGGTCCAGTCTTTCCAGGTTCACCCTAAAAGATGAAGATAAATTCATTTGCTACATAAATGAAAACAAGTAATAAAACACCGTGTTCAGTTAAAATTGAGCTGCACGCAGCAGGTCCAAGTTAGCATTCCTCCAGCTCATCACATGACTGAGATGAGCACACTTGACCCAGCAATGTTCAGCCTAATTAGGACTGATGTTGGGGCTCAATTGCCCACAGAGATTACACTGAAGACTTGCAGGATTAAGTCTCATTTGTCATGGGGAATTGGTTTATGCACTGTGGCTCTCACCACCATGCCAAAAGTCTGGACAGCAGCTTGGCACCGTCTCACTGACAAGTCTATGAAGCAGGAGAACAAAGGCTCATTAGTCACTCACTTTCTGTCCAGGGGGCCCATCGGGCCCAGGATCTCCAACGGGGCCAGTCAAACCCTGCAGAGAAGAAACATTAGGTTTAACTAATACATTATAACACACCTTGGAGCACTTCAATCTTGAAACAGTGAAAAACAGTGTGCAAGTAAATGTACCTACGACCTCAGTGAATATTTTTCTATCACTGCCAATATTTCTTAATGCAGCATCTGATCTCTATATGTTATGTCATCATAACACAGTCATACTACAGTGGGAGGAGTCTCATATATTAACTACTAACAGGGAGGCTTAGTTCAACAATATGTGTTTCAATATATACTGTACTGCTGTCCTGTTGAAAGTAAAGCTTGGTTTTTGAACATTTCATGACATCCACAAGAGGGTGTACAGTTTAACAGACACACAGAAAAAGTCAACACCAGGGCAGAGGGCAAAACTCTCAGACTTCAAACCAAGCAGAGAGCAACATTCCTCTGGCTCATTTCAAATAACCCCCTGAAAGAAATCATTCCACACTAGCTTGAGGATTCTCAACAGGAGAAACCAACAGAGGCCTGTCAACAACGCCGCTATTGTTTCCAGAATCCTTGTAGATGTCTTAAAGTGTAGGATAAAGAATAAATCCGATACTTTATCTATATAAACCTTTAAGGCAAACTAAATTTCTCTTTAGCCTCTCTTCGTCAGCCTATCATCAACACCAGTTTTATGTTAGGAGGTTTTCTTAACCTTTCTTTAAACTCTGAAAGGAAATTAGGATTTGATCATCCTGTTTAATCCATTCCTCACATTTTTGCACACATTTACCCCAAATCACCACCAAATTAGAAATGTCATTGGCCACTCAAGAGCAATAAGTGCAAGCACAGGCTATGTGGTGGGAGGATAACTTCATTGATGTCATATACATGTATACATGTACACAATGTATACATTTATATAAAATGGAGACTACTTACATCGTTTCCTGGAATTCCAGGCAATCCAGTAGAGCCAGGTTTACCTGTGTCTCCATCAGGTCCCTAAAAACAAATGTTGTACATGTATACATATAATTCAGTGAAAGCTCTGTAATGAATACATTTCATTGGCCTAAATTAATTTAATTTTAAAATTATTAAACACATCAAATATTATAATTACAGAAAGACCATGCTCGCCATCTTCTCCTCTTTCCCCCTGAAACAGAGAATGAACGATTTAAGGAGATCAAATAGTGAACTCCTTGTTAAGTATTTGGCACATGAAACACTGTAAAGTGCCTTGAGATGACATCTGTTGTTGAATTGAATTGAATTGAATTGAATTGAATTGAATTGAATTGAATTGAATTGAATGAAAGGCACAATGTTACAGAAATGAGAACACTCACATCAATACCATCAATTCCTGGGACACCTGCAGGTCCAGGGGGGCCGGCAGACCCATCACTCCTCTGAGGGAAATAATAATATGTAACAAAAAGCACATAATAAGAATATATGAATTAACTTTTCTGAAACCGACTCCATCAGTATTTACATTTCATATAATGACGTGCTGCTTTTTTCTAATGACATGCTGAAAGTATGAGAACAGGTGCACTGCCTTGTGTTAGTTGAAGGCGGTCGCTGGGATATAGTGAAAAAGCTTACAGCCTGGAGATGATATCTGCTTGCAAAAATCAGCAACAGAAATGACTTTTGAAAAAGTTTTTAAAAAAAAGGAAACAACAGACAAAAGTTATACCTGCCTTTTTTTCTGGGACAGTACTCCAGTGAATTTAAAAGATAAAACAATCTCGCCATAATTGTAGACGGATTTTGTTGTATATGAACTCCAAGAGAACACTCACCTGCACCTCTGTCATATTACTCTACAGAGACAAAAACAGACAACACACACACACAGAGGGAGAAAGAGAAACGTGATCATTCTTACTTGAGCGGAGCAAACAAGAACAAGCTGCAGGAGCAGCACCAGAAGTGGACCTCTAACGCTGGGAGCCATGATCTCCCGGTGGGCAGGAAAGGGGAAAGTTGTAGTCCTTTCTCTGGAAATTGTTAGGTTGAAGGACCCCCGGACAAAACAACCTAACTGATTCCCTCTCGGCTATCTAGCTCGTCCGAGGTCCCATAGCCATCAGGGGCTCATGTATATTCATGCAACCCCTGGTAACAGGAAGGGATTGGAGGGTTTGCAGAGGGGACACTGCGGGGAGGGGCCACGACGCTGACACCTCCAATAGACACAACCAGCGGGTTATTTAACCTCTGCCATGACCCTAAATATGTTTAGGCGTGACAAATTTTAGGTGTCCCTCTAATCATCAAGTAGGTATATAAATTATGAGGATATGCGTATGGGGCCTGTGGAGCAAACAACTTTTACTCACACATTACATGATTCTTACGCTTAAGCGCTGAGGGATTTTATTTCCAGTTTCATCAACAGAGGATTATGTTCATCTATGAAGCATCCATTAACTGAAACTGCAGATTCAGATTCTATTTCTATTCAGATGCTGTTCAGTTGTTTTCATTCTTACCGATGCTCTGGCTGGGAGCTCGTAACAACCTTCAGTCCTGGCTCGCTCCACGTCGCAGTGAATCAGCATCGACTGGAGTTCAAACTGGATAAATAAACACAGGGTAATAATAAATTAGCACAATATCATCATGACAGATGGAGAGTGCCGCACACTAATCCTGGAACAAACTGTGTTAAAGCTTCTCTGCCTCGTGTTGCCACTGTGTCCCAAGATGCTGTTTCTATTAGCAGTTAAGTCTCAGTGTGCAAGGTTATGTAGGCACAATAAATTATTGACAGTGGCTCAATGAGTTATTATGTGTGTGTCAAAACTTTGAAATGGATTCATGTGCATGCCGAATCTTCGGAAACTCCGCACCCGAGCTTCACGGTGCAGTACCGCATGGTTGTTTAGCCTGTGCGCAAATTTTCACCGAAACCTGCAACCTATTCCACGTATTTGTCGGAAAAGCCTGAATTTAGAGGCGTCCAAGTAAAAGTAGTAGGCACCGTCACATTCGAACCAAACAGGGAGGAGAGAAAATACAGTGATTCACAGGCTTCTGCTCGTCAAGGGCCAGTGTGGTACAAGATCGTAATGAAAGATCATGAGATAATGCAAACACAAATTGAGCGCAATGTTTTATCACAAAAGCTTTTAAAAAATGAATGATTACAAATTTAATCATTAAATGTTAATGAGTCAATAGAATCAGACTATAATTAAAAAAAAAGCTATGAACTTCTGTTCAGGGTCTGACAGTGGGATGACCTTACATACACGTTTGTAATAATACTTTTGTTACAAAAACTGTAATGTGTTGCGGACAGACGTACCGGTGTTGCCGTCACTGGGTTGTTCTTGAGCTTTCCTATTAAAGTGAAGCCGTCTAGATTGACTTTTTGTCGCGCTGGTATGGTCTGAGACTCGATCATGGCACAGTCTACGAAAAGCGTAACAGAGTCCCTGCTGACTTCCAGCAGGACTTTGTGCCACTGATCATTGAACAGAATAACCACGGGGCCCAAAGTAACATCCTGCCTGCCGGCGTCCGACGCTGTGAAGGTGAAATGCAGCATCTTAGACTCCCCGTTGAGTCTGAGTGCGAGCTGCTCGTTGCCATTGACATCCTGCATTTGCCAAATATTCCAGTTTTTATTTAAGGTGCTGGCGGTCATGCGCATCACGGCCACAAATGCAAACTCCTCTGGCAGTCCCAGGGGATAAGCTGATCTGAAACACAGATGACTGAGCCATCAGTTATTCCAATTAGTATGTATGATGTCTGTGATTCTGCACTGTGTGTTGAACAATAATTGTATCAATCACCATAGTCACAAGGATGGTTTGCTGTGTTTAGTAGTGTTTGGTCAAAATTATATTTCATGTCACATTTGTGTATTATCTTCTATCTCTATCTAGTTTTTACTAGTTTGATGTTCAGGACCATGGACAGGGTAAAAGGCGTTACACCAGCACAGCCACTAGATGTCAATGTTCACTAATACAGCATCCTGGAGCCTACCTGGTGTTGATTCTGAAGTTAAATGCTGGGCCTATTTCATAAGCGACATGCTGAGGAGATGATCCAGCGACCCTCCTCACAGTGCCCCTTCTTGCCAGCTCAGCAATGTGGAACTGGGACATAATATAAAATCCTAAGAGTACAGAGCAGAAGATGGTTACATCTCAAAGGTCTTACAGGAGTTGATCCTGTTCCATAGTGAAGGATCTATATCTCACTTTTAGGTAGTAATAGCATTACACCATACTGACAGGTTAAAAGTCACACAAATAAAAAATGCAAATGTTGCTTAGTTTGAGTGAAACCTGGGAAACGATCCTCCCCAATGTTTGTCTCAGGGCACATGGACTGCTGCTCCATATGAATACCAACATGAGATGAAAATCTCACAGCTGCAGAATGAAAACAGAAAGAGATAGGAGTCAAAGTGTGTGTGTGTGTGTGTGTGTGTGTGTGTGTGTGTGTGTGTGTGTGTGTGTGTGTGTGTGTGTGTGTGTG
>JAUYWH010000007.1:8541008-8554003 GCA_034779795.1 Ctenopoma multispine | reverse complement strand
ATTTGGCTTGATGGCAACATCTGGTGGAAATTTTGCATCAATAGCCCACTTAGAAATCCCCATACTGATAAAAATGCAGATGTGTCAAATACTTATTTCCCCCACTGTATATGCCACACCTCCTTGCTATGTCTTCATTTGAAGCACTCATTTCTTAGGTGCAGAAATAAACAAGAGGGTGTAAATACAACTTAAATAAATAGATCTTAAACACATCTTCAGTCCAGACCTAAGTTATATTTATGCTGTCAGATATGTCCCTGTTCAGGTTACAAGAATGTCTTTCTCTGTGGGTTCATCTGTTACTATATAACACTATATATTATGTTGTTGGTTGTGTGCCTTTTTGTAGCACCAGATCATGTGTTGCTAAAGGATACGCAGGAATATCTATAGCCAACCTGTCAGCCTCCCTATTGGCACTACTTCAGTTTTTTCACAGTGTTTTTTTTTTTTTTTTTGTCCAGGCTCTGATCTGGCATTTCCTGCTTCAGTCCAAGATGATGTCATCTGCAGCAAAACTTTCCAAATTCTTTACAAGAATGAAGAAGTTGTGGTCAATGATGTCCTCCTCTTCAAAGTTATGATGCTGCTGGATGATAGGAAGGTATGTTTGTTTTTCACCCCTAGCTTCAGCCCAGTATTGTATTTTGAAAGTCAGCCTACTTAAGGTGTGTTTGTTTGACAGCTGAATATAGCCTATGTTTCAGGTTTCTGCTTTTTTTATGTTTTTTTTATTGATTTAGCATAAAAGTATTACATAAAGGAGTTAGTGTGGCACTGGTGGGAACAGTCTTTCTTTAACACATGTATGGACAGGATTTGAAAGTTCAGATGCATAAGCAAATAAGAAGCATGATGCATTTGCAAGATCACTGAAGTGGAGACAAAGTTTTTTTTTTTCTCATTAATGCAGAGATGCAGCTGTCAGGCTGAATATATTCATCAGAATTGATTCTTGATTCTTTGATTACTTTACTTTGTGGTGCTCTGCTGTTTTCTTGCTCCAGAAAACACTGTTAGTTAGTTCAGGGTGCACTGAGGTGTGTTTTGACATCTGCAGCAAAACTTAGCCTATGCCCTCAGGTGTGTCCTTATAGCATATAGGCTACAACAAGCGAGGGCTTTAGAACAGGCCTGTTAGAGTTGACATCGTCAAATAAAAAACACTTTGATAGGTGTATTAAAACTTTTGTAGATCAGCTCAAGACATAGGTTACTTTTATACACAGGCTCTAACAGTCTTTCAAATTTCTCAGGTGGACGAGTCTCTCAATGACATGGATTTCCAGCTCTTCTTGGATTTGTATTTCACAGATGGTGATTACACGTAGGTGTTGCAACATTTTAAATACATGTACTTGTGTCAGTGTTTGTCAATTTGATAGTTGCATCTCTTATGCAAATAAGGCACAAATTTCTTCCTTATTTCATTTCCACAGGCCAGATGATCCAAGCTCTCTACAGAATATCAGTGGCCGCACTCTACGTTTGCACTTTAGCCTTCAACGAGGCATCCACCAACACATCAATGTCATGTTTGACTACTTCCATCTGTCTGTCATCTCTGTAGTCCTCCATGCCTCCCTAGTGGCACTACATCAGCCCCTAATCAGGTCAGACCACTACCTAACCAAAGATAACGTGGACACTCACAGAGGAGGGTCATTACCTGCAGCTAAACATTTATGTACAAATGCTGGAGCTTTTACATAAATCCGATCGCATAAGTTACTATTGTTGTTTGAATTTAATTCCAATAATAACCTTTGTGCCTACATGTAGCATTAACTATGTGGAATTGTAGAATTTGAAACTAAAAAGGGTAAAAGGCTTAAAATGTTGTGATGATTAACAAAGTTATATTTTATTGTGTTTGCCTAGTTTTCCTCGACCAGTAAAAACTACATGGCTTAATCGCAACACTCCAGCACAGAGCAAAGATTCAGTCATCCCACCTCTAGAGAATGTGGTGTTCGGCAGCAGCTACGTCAAGCAAGTATCACCAGATGTAAGTGAAACCTTTTTATAGAAAAGAAAATGTATTTGGCAGTCTCAGTTTTGGCAGCAACTATACCATGGACTGTTTAGAAAAACTTTAAAGATGTCACCATTGCATAGTTTTTGTGTTGGGCACTCAATAAGACATATATTACTGTTTTAAACCTAATAATTCTGTGATGCAGAATTACAGAAATAAAGATGAAAGGTAAAAATAGTGTCGTGTATATTCTTTTAGAAACGGTGCCTTCATGAAATAGGCCTAATTACAAGGATGTTGCTCTGGACTCAGATTTGACAGTTCTACACCTCAGGTAGAATGGTGAATCATATTCATTGCATTTGAAGCATGGGCAGATGTGTCAGACTGTTGACATATAGGGTAGGAGATGAGGGAAACTATCAGACCACTGTCACATTTGTGCAGGAGTAATTGGCCTCACCTGACAGCAAAAATGGTCATCTAGAGTTTCCCCGGAGATGTAGCAGTGAATGTACTACAGTTATTTAGATGACGGAGAACGTTTTTCATTACTACACGAATTAAAACACAGGAATAAACCTTCAGTCAGTTTCAATGCACTATTTGATCTGTGCAGAAGTCAAAGTGTTGCCATGTATATACAACATGCAAAAGAATTGTCTTGACATGACTGATTCATACAGCTACAGATTCATCTCTTGTGTTGTGAGGGTTGTATTGGTTACTGTCATGCAGGATTAATGATTGTGAAGAGGCATATATTTTTGACAATTTTCTTCTCTAAAAAATAAATATTTGGATATGCTGCTATATATATATATAAATATATGTTGAATTTACTGTTGAACTTAAATAGAAGCTGTCTGAAAAAGTGAAGCACGTTAGAAGATCTCAGAAAGCAACACGTGATGCTGTAAATTCAAGAACAAATGAGAAACAAAGTAAATGACATGTATCGCTGTGGAAACGGTTACAAAGCCATTTCTAAGGCTTTGGACTAAGGAACCACAGTGAGAGCCATTAACCACAAATGGGAAACAAAACAGTGGTGAACCTTCCCAGGAGTGGTCAGCCTATCAAAATTACTCCAAGACTCACCCAGGAGGTCATAAAAGAGCCCAGACCAGCATCTAAAGAACTGTCTAACTTGTCTCAACAAAGGCTCATCTCACTCTTACCAAACATTATCTTGAAAATCCCCAAGACTCTTAGGCAAATATTCTGTGGACTGATGAGACAAAAGTTTTTACTTGTAGAACTTTGTAGAAGGTGTCCTGCTTCTCGTCCAGTTATTAGGTTTATGGGGTTTACTTTTTCACTTAGGGCCAGGCAGGTTTGGGTGGCTTTTAAATGTGGCAGAAAAGTACAAAATCAGGAAGGGGACAAATACTTTCTCACTTTAGTATCTACACTGAGAAAATATCTTTCCACTAAATTAGTTAAGCTAAGTTTGTTAAAGTTAATTAGCTAAGTTTGTTATCACAGACTGTAGATTTAATGGCAGACACACTATAATAAATCTGACTTTAAACATTAATGTTGCATTGTAGGGGTTAGTTTGTCTTGGCTATAAGCCACATGTCTGTAAGTATTAGTGACTACAACAGCACTACTGTTTACAGATTTAAATCATATGTGTCCTTTGTGATTCCTCAGGGCAGGACTTTCCTGGTATCGGACCACTGTCTCCAGCATGCCTTCAGTCTGCATCATAACCTTTGTTCCAGTCTCCTCCTAGCTTACCAGGGCCTGTTTGGCTACTTCACTTCTATTACTAAGGATCTGCCTTCTTCCCATCGTATGGAACTAGGTACGCTGCACTGCAACTTCACATCAACTCATATAAAACTGTGGGGTGGCAAAAGGTTATAAAGCAATGGAATCCTAAATCCCCTACTTAACATAATATAGATTTGCACTGCACCCTTTCTTCATTATTATTATTATTATTATTATTATATTATTATTATTATTTTTGTTTTGAATGGGTTTTCATTGTTTTGTCTTTTCAGCATTAGTATTTGTTGCATATTGCAGATTCATTGTGTTATCATGTCATTTCACCTGATCCCTACACATCAACATAATCTACCCTTTGTACAGAATAGACAGTAACCAGCAAATTAATTTAGTGATTTAAGTGTAGGTGGCTAATCCTAATTCAAATCATGCTTTTAAAATCATAATTGCATTCAATGGATCATAAATTTGTTAACCAGTCAACTAAAGCCAAACTCTAACAGCTTTCAAACATGAACTCATTGCTGTAACCATAACTTATCAAAGGTATAGTCCACACTAGTGGACAGATATTAACCCATCCCAGAAGACCAAATAATTCAAAGGTGAAATATGCCTATATGTGCAATCTTACTAGCCAAGCCGAGCATGCAAGTCCTATATGAGAGAGTACTCAGAAGACCCTATCCCCGAAGTCAAAGGCACGTCTACATAGGTATGTCCCAACCTTTAAAGTACCTCAAACAAGACTTTTTTTCCTCTCCCTTTTCCTCTTCACTCCAGTTTCCTTCTTGTAGAAACCATGTCCTCTCTATGTCCCTCTTACCAGAGACAATGTACCTAAACTGCTGTCATGTCATCTTTGTGTTATTGTGTGTAGTCTTTCTTTTCATCTTTATAACTAAGCCTTGGTCAAAGAGTCCCATAACACAGTGGCACTAGAATTTGTAGGCTGTCTCTGGTCATGTCATATAGCATCTTCTGTCTGAAAACATTGCTGTCTCACACCTCTTCCTTTTTTAGCTAGTAGTAAATCTTCTTCTTAAAAGCTTCAGTATAAATATTCACTAAATTATAAAAGTGAATCTTAGTAATACCCTGTGTCTGTGTCCTCAGAACAACTTGACTTAGAGGCCCGTCTTGCTGACCTATGTGAACAAGTCAAGGTAAGCTCTTTTAAGTGCTTGCTTCAGGAAGCAATGGATGGAAGAATGATGCAAAATATTTATATCAAGGAAAAAGCCTGGCTTTTCGTCAAATGTGTCCTTAGGTTATAGGGCAAGAGGAGTTAACTGAAAATATGGCAGAGAGCCACAGAAGTTATTGGTGAAGTAGAAAAAGTGCAGGTCAGAGTCTTCCAGTGACAAAATGGAAGTAATTGTTTTGACTGTATGGTGCATACATGCATTTTTACATATGTTGATAAGTACTATTGAATTACACAGAAAACATAACTGGAGACAGTGATGGAAAACCTGTAGTTACCACATAATTCAGCGTGTGTCAGCAAAAGATTTATGGGTTTAATGATAATTGTTTAGATGTTGTTAATGTTAGATGTTGATGATTGGTAGAATCATATTTGAAAAAGAAGTCTCTGTAATCGTTTCATAACTGTGTAGGTGAGACAACCAGTCTATAATTGAGTTCTGAGTCCTGATATAATTTGCTTGCAAGTGAAGTAAGCTTTGTATGTTTCAGTGTACTGTGCTTTATTCTAGATATAGTGTTTTATATTAGATATTCACATACGTAAGCAGGAAATAAAATAGATTAACGTGAATTAGTTTTATGTGATTATATTATTTAGTTTTTTTATGATTTCACATTTATGGAAATTAGTACTTTAGTATCTTTCAGGCACAGTAGGGTAATGGTGGTCGATTTGTTTTTCTTTTTCCTGTCACTAAGTGAAAGCGAATTGAATGAATATAAAAATAATCTGTGACAGTTTAATCAGTCGAGAATCAGAGAATTTCACAATATATGATTTCTCAGATTTTACTTGTGGTTAAGCAAAGTACTCTAACATGTGTAAGGGTGACTTCTGTTTTCATACTTTCAGCAAAAAGCGGAGTCCCCTGATGAGCTTGCGGAACTGGTAAATATGAACCTGGCTCAGCTCTGCTCCCTGCTCATGGCGCTTTGGGGACAGTTCCTAGAGGTGGTGTCCCTGCAGGAGCATGTTGCCGCTTTACTATCTATGGAGCACCATACGCTAAGAGTGAGCCCTAACTTCTTTAATCATCTACAAACTTCTATAAGGACTAGTTATCTTTTAATAATTAGATACCTTGTTTTAATATGTTATCCAACACTACAGTGAAAACTATACAATACTTCAAGCCATTATCAGATTATTGACTCTATACTCTGGAATGTGTTATTACAGGTAAGGCGATTTGCTGAGGCTTTCTTTTGTCTCGAACATCCAAGACAATCTGCACTAGCATATCAGGAACTACAGTAAGTTGCAATGGCATGTTTGCCTTGATTGTGAAATAGTGTTTTGATGGTAATCTGTCGTATATCTGCCAGCACTTGCTTGTCTGAAATACTGTCACCCAAGTTTTTCGTTCTTTTCTGACTCTTACTGTTGCCCCCGTCAGTGCTCACAGTCACCAGCAGATGACTAATGCTATCAAAAGTTCCAGCTACTTCCTGTCTTTGCCTCCACTTCCAGTGGAATGTGCAGACCTTGATGGTGATGTTAGCTCCTTGCCAATCATCTTTGAGGACAGATACCTAGATTCTATTACTGAAGGTCAGTAGCACAGTATTGTTGCTCTATTAGATGACGTAGATTCAGTTGGCTCACTTACCATTTTTTAAACCAAATGTTTTTGATGTGATTTTATATTAATGTCTTTTTATGTTTGCTCTGGTTTGATTCTGAAGATCGTGATGGACCCTGGTTGGGCATGCACAATACAAAGACTGGTTCTGTCTCCAGTAAAATGGACAAGCCCAACTCCAAGGACTGCAGTGCAGCAGCTAGCCCCATATCTGAGTCACGGTGTACCCCTGTGGATAACACTTGGCCAGACAACTATGATCCACCACCCAAGTCCAAAGGCAAGTCAGTCAAACTGAAGAAAAACTCAAAGACTGAAAACTCTAAGAAGCTGATTAGGCAGGGTTCCAGGGACTCTGTAGTTCTGGTGGGGTATAAGAACCTCAAAGCTCCTTACAAGGAACAGAACAGAGAAGGGGAAGCTCCTCTAAACCAGGAAGAGGAAGGAGATGTCATGCAGAAGGACTCAAATAGTTATTTAAGGACTAATGTCAATTCTGCTTCTGACTCTGGTGAGTCAGCACATTCTGGAAACAGTGCTGATGATAATCTAAATACTGCTGCTTGTCAAAAAGGTGACTTAAAAAATCCTAAAACCCTAGATGTGCAGAAAAATCCTCAGGCAGGTACTGGGGTTATTGCTACATCCAACCAATCATTTCATAGAATTGAGCAAACTAATCACAGTGGCCAAAAGCTGTCACACTGGACTGCCGGGGTGAAGCAAATTGAGGTGAAACCAAGCAACAAGGACCCATACCAAGGAGATAAAGTAACAGTTATTCTACCATGTAGGAGTGATGGGACTCAAAGTAGTAATATACCTGAGATAACGCAGACAGACCTCTGTGACCCCCAACAGTATGTGGTGGACTCTGTGTTTGAAAGGTCAGGTAAAGAGGCAGCACAGCGTAGCAAGTCCTGTCTGGTCTCTGTACATGTAAAAAGTGAGTGTGTCAGGATGCCAGATGGAGGAGCTCCCGGTACCTCATCTCGTCTCTCAGACTCTGGCATTGAGAGTGAACCCAGCTCCTTTGCTACTCAGTTTATTCCAGGACCACAGTCTTGTTCAGGGCTAGGTGTTGCTGAACCAAGTGCCCCACAGCCTGACAGACCCCTCCTGAGCCCTGCACCACGGCCTGTTCAGCAGAGCACTGTGCAAAAGCCCAGTGGGGCAGGAGAAATTCTTTACCCAGAAAATACTAGTGGTGTCAGTGGAGTCCAGTCCTCTCTCACATCCATCAACTCTTTGCCCTCAGATGATGAGGGTGAAGGTTCCTCTAGAGGCTCCAGTGGAGCTGAAGTGCGAATCAGGAAGTCCAGTGTGTTGGTGCAGGAGCAGAGTGTGGTCTTTTCTGGGGATGTAACTAGCAGGCTTCCCATCAGTGTGGCCCCTGACGCTAGTGATTCCCAATTTATAAAGCCTACCTTTGATTTAGAAACAGACTCTAAACTAATAGGTATTTCTGAATTCGGACTAGAGGGAGCAGCTGCCTCTGGGATTGTTAAAGAACCCCGAAGTGAACCCCATACTGCCTGTCCCTCCAGTAACTCTGCCACTAGTAGTACTGACCTGGTAAAACGTGGAATGGTAGAGAACTACTTTGGTTCGTGCTCTAGCACAGATGTGTCTGAGATCAGTCCTGTAGAAACATCTGCTATCACATTGGGAATCCAGACAGGACCACATGCTGAGGAGGATGAGGATGAGACGGAGCACGAGATGATCGAGAACGGTTACTATGAGGAAGGTGATGGCTACGCTTTTGTGAATGGTGTTGCTGATGAGGAGCAAACTGGTGTTGGGGACACAACAGCTCAAGATACAAGTCTTCTGTTTGAACAGCTTGGTATTGGCTACCCCAATGAAGCAAAGGATTTATCAAAAGCTCCCATCTGCTCCAACATAGCCTCCAGCAGTGTGGGGTATAGTCTGGGAAGAGGTCCATGTCCCTCCACCTCCCTTTCCTCTAGCCTGCAGTGGTATGAATGTGCACCCACACCACAGATGAAAGCGTGAGTCATCTAGCAACATTTTTTTCTCCAGTCTCACTTAATGTCATACTTTATGCAGATATTTGTCTGGTTTCACACATTCCACATTAATATTCACCAACCTGTTTAATTATGATGGTGCAGGTTCATCAAGGCCAAGGAAGAAATGAAACAGCTAAGACTGCCTGGTTTCTTGTACAGTGAGGTGCCTGAGCTGGCATCCAATGTGCCCTACTTCAGCTTGGAGGAAGATGAAAGCTGCGAAGAAGGCATCCATCTCATAGTCTGTGTTCATGGTCTTGATGGTAAGAAAATTTATCTTCCAGAGGAAAACAGTTTATTTACAGTCTTTTTTGTATTCAGTAATAAAATTTATGCCATTTATGTTCCCTTTATTGTTGCAGGTAACAGTGCAGACCTGCGACTAGTGAAGACTTACCTGGAGCTTGGACTGCCTGGTGCTCGTATAGACTTCCTAATGTCTGAGAGGAACCAGGTCAGTGGATAAGAACAGAACAATTGTTTAAATGAGTAAACCTGGCTTTAAGTGCTTGAGCCTGTTTTTGATGAGCTAACATGTCACACCAAAATCAACTGTAGCCTTTTCCATGTTCATTAAATGCTCTCTTCATCTACAGAATGACACCTTTGCTGACTTTGAGTCAATGACAGATCGACTGCTGGATGAAATAGTACAGTACATTCAGTTATACAACCTCACTGTGTCAAAGATAAGGTAAGATTTTCTATCAGTGAAGATTCTCGTCATCCAGTCATCCAGTTGAGGTTATCAAGAAGTAGTCATGGGAACTGAACTTCTTTCTCGTAGAGGAAAGTTGGTGGGAGTTAAGTGATGTAAAGCCAACCTGGAGGATAAATTTGTGGTCTCCTACCAACTCCTTAGACTGAAGAAGCTACTTGGATGAGAAGTGAATCATTCTGACCTAACAAGGAAGAAGTCCAGTTGCCATGACTCAACTTCCAGATAAACGTTTCTACTCTACCAAAAATGTAGTATGAGAGTTTATTTAAAATAACAAAAAGATAAGTTAATGATTCATAAAGTATCTGCATGATGCATTAAGGCACGAATATAGCCATGGATGTGGTTTGAAGCCCACTTTATCTTCCATATTGCTGAAATAGAACAGTTATTTAAAATATATTTCAGTAGCACGGTTGCATATTTATCTAATATGTTGTCCTTACAGCCTCTAAGCTTCTTTATTCTTCATTTGCAGCTTTGTGGGTCATTCGTTGGGAAACCTCATAGTACGCTCGGTGCTGACTAGGCCAAGGTTTAAATGTTACTTGAGCAGGCTTCACACCTTTCTTTCCCTCTCTGGACCTCACCTGGGAACACTGTACAACAGCTCTGCTCTGGTCAACACAGGTAAGTGTCAAAATGTTTCACTGATGCTGGAAGGGATTCAATTATCTGATCTTTTAATCAGCTAATTAATTTCTGTGGTTGTATCTTCTTGTTTTCCACTGCACATACGCTGTCACAGTGGGAGATCTTCAGAATTAACTGCTAAGCTTTTTTTCTAGGCCTTTGGTTTATGCAGAAGTGGAAAAAGTCAGGGTCACTTCTACAGCTCACATGCCGTGATCACTCTGATCCTCGCCAGACTTTCCTCTACAAGCTCAGCAAGAAATCTGGTAAGTTTGTTTTTTTAACTAGACATTTTAGGATATACTTTACATGTAAAATAAGAGATTCTACAGATAACTTCTCTTTTGATCTGTTTTTAAAGGTCTACAGTTTTTCAAGAATATAGTGCTGGTGGGGTCGCTGCAGGATCGTTACGTCCCTTATCATTCTGCTCGAATAGAAATGTGCAAAACTGCATTAAAGGACAAGCAAACAGGTGAGTGAAGCAAGACCCTGGAAAGGAACACTGATGACAAGAGCAAGTGAGCAGAATAAGCCTGAGCCTGTGAAATTGTCATCATTCAGTTCCGCACCTAAAGGGTTAAACTGACTGAAGAACATCACATTGGTTAAACCTTGCCTGTTCAGCCTGCATCACTCTTGTCTATTCCAGGTCCTGTGTATGCTGAGATGATTGAGAACCTGCTGCTACCAGTTCTTCAGAACAAAGACTGCAATCTAGTGCGATATGATGTCATCCATGCCCTGCCCAACACAGCCAACTCTCTTATCGGCCGGGCCGCCCACATTGCTGTCCTTGATTCTGAGATCTTCCTGGAGAAGTTCTTCCTCGTTGCAGGCCTCAAGTTCTTTCAGTAGAACTGTGGCAGAATCAAACACGACTGGACGAGAGGAATGTGGAGCTAATACCTCACTGCGTCTAAACCTTATTCTGATTATGTTATCTCTAAGTCACTTGGTTTTTAAATCCATATACTTACTTTTTAAAGACATATGAGCAACATCACTAGTTCCTTTGTTTCATGTTTGTATTGGAATTATGGCCTTTTTATTTTTCTACTGCCATTTTTAAATATTGTTTGGGGTTTTTTTTCTGTTTGGGAAATAATTTTCCCCACCATATGCTATATTTTCAGTGTTATTTATGTGTTATATTTTTATTTGTAACTATTTTTCATAGCCAAGTTTATTCAAGTAATTTTAGATGCTGAACTGGAAATGTAGCTGCTACAAAAATGAAATGGCTATTTTGGTGAGTTGGCCCAAGTCAAGTCTGCACATACTGTCCTCACCATTGCATTTTTTCACCAATTTTAAGAGACACTGCATTGATTTGCACCACAACTACATTTTACAAGCTTTTGTACTGAAAATGGTCATTTGTACAAGTTACTTTTTTATCAACAATTTTCCATCATTTTTAAAGGCAAAGATTGCATTTAAAAAAGGATTGTTGCTCAGACTTCGCAGCCTTGGCTTTGGTCTTAATACTTTATGCTGTTCCTTGCCGTTGCAGCATTCTGCACATTACCCAGCCTGGTGTTGGGATAGTAAAGCTTTGCCTACAACATAACATTTTATTACAGGGGTTTTAAGCAATGATCCTGGTTCATCAAAAGCACATGTTGGTAATATGAACTTGTTTAATTGAAAGTATTTGGTTGGTATCATTTAGTGATTATTTATGTGTTTAAACTGGAAAGTATTGCTTGGAAAAATGTTTCTTGGACAATTGTTTATATATCATTATAATCTACCATTAAATATACATATTATGAAGATGGTTATATGGCTTCTCTTTCTTGGGTTGTGTTGCTCCCGATCTAAGGGTTTGGCCCCCGGGAATATTCATATTAGCTAATAATACAGTGCTTAGCTGAGACATAATATAATTTGTAATTTATTTTCTGCATTGATTGAAATGGACCTGTAGGTGGCGGTGTCACCACAGGAAGAATTATTCTAAGTGTGTACAGTAAATCTGAGAATTTGAGTGAAGAGCATAAATATTGAGAGGTCTGACTATTTCAGTTTGAAGTACCATAATTATCAATAATGCTTTTAATAGTGAATGTAGCAGAAACAAGCATTTGAATCTACATGGTCTAGATTTGTGCATATGCATCTCTGGAATACTAAATGTCTGTTTTGACCTCTCACTCCCACTCTTAACTGTATGTTTTACTCATGAGTACTAAAGAGTGATGCACTTTGATGATGAGGTGATGTTCAGAGCAGCTCGCTTCAGCTACTCTGAGATCTAATTACAGTGGAAAGAAAACATATTTGATTAAAAGTACAGGAACAATAAAAGATCACACTGTCTTTCCACACAGACAGAGACAGTTCTGCTCTCTATGTTGACTGTGGCTTAAATGTACAGTAAGTTATCAGTTTTCGCCATGTGCTGACAACTCTGAGCACAAACAGAAACACACACGGTAAGTTGTCCTGTGAAAAGCAGTTTATTAGAGACAAAGTGCAGATGCAGCACAAGTCCTGACATTTAAAGGATGAATTGGTAATCACACCAATTGTTGTTCCCTGACACTGTGACAACATGTATCCAATAGAAAAAGGAATGGTGTAGAGAGAGGAAGGTGAACTGTAAAGAATCAGACTGAAGATAAACACTTGTGATGATACTGAAAGGAAGGTCTCTCACTCTCACTGGAAATGGATAAAGACACATAAGGAGGAGGAACTAATAATAACCTCATATCACTTCTGATCAAATCAGAGAGTTTGTAAATCAGAGTTCACTCCTCGTGCTGTCTCCTTTCTTCTCATCTCATTTCCTCCATCTAACAGAGAAATCACACATACAAGAAGTTACATTTAATAACATTGTCAAAATCAAGTTTGGACGGTTCCTCCAGTTTGTCTCATCTAAAAAACTGGTACTGATGTCAGCAGAGCAGCTACATGGAATAAAAATACAGAAAAACCTTAGTGAAATCAGCCAATGTGAAATCAACTGAACAAGTTCTGTGCTGACACTTGGTACAAGTGTGTCTGAAGATTGAGTCATGGCAACTGGACTTCTTTCTTCCAAGTAGAGACGTTTCGTTCTGCATCCACAGAAC